>VNJQ01000883.1:0-39374 GCA_008042515.1 Drosophila truncata | reverse complement strand
GATGAACTGAGCCAGTGCGATAGGTCTGGACTGTCCGAGATTAATGTTGCCCGGCTCTTTAAAGGGCAACGAAACAACATTCCTTTCATCCTCGTTTCTTTTGGTAGATCGTATAAAGTTCTCCTCGCAAACCGAGGTGGATTCCTTTACCAGTTTCACTGGAACATCCTCCACCTCCCAAAATTTTTTGAGGATGCTGTCTAGCTTGGACTCGGTGACTGCTAATCGGGCTGAAAAGGAGCAGATTCTGCTTGTGGGACTCGTTGCAATAGGACCGCAAAGAATCTACCCGAATATGGTCTCTTGACCCAGGAGTGTTCCACCAATATTGGAATGGGAGCCGCTGAGAACGATCGATGGCAGGATATCGGCACCAATAAGCACGTCAATCTGCGAGCTCCGGAAGAAATTTGGATCTGCAAGTTGCAACGGTATAAGATCCTTTAATGAGTCCTCTGGTAGAGTGTAGGACGGAATATTCCCAGCTAGCTAGGGTAACACATATGCACAGGTTTCAATTTGGATATGGGGCTTGGCGGGAGAACCTATGTTGAGTTGACACCGCTTACGGGGCTGAGCTGCTACGGAAAGGTTGACCGCTGAAACTTGAGCTTGGATGGCCTCATAAGGCAACTTAATCAGGTTGAACAACCGTTCTGAGATAAAGGTTGCCTCGAAACCTAAGTCGATGAGTGCCCGTGCTGAGTATTCGATGCCCAAATGGCAAACTTCTATTAACGCCGTACTCAGGAGGACCCCTTGTGAGTTAACGGCAAGGTTTGCACATTCGATTGACCCGTCGATGGAGTGGACTGTATATGTTGCTGAACTGTTGTGGATGAGTGGGACTGTTGGTCAGGGATAAACACTGACTGGACTGGCGGAGTGCCGCTGCGATGCAGTAGTGTATTGTGACGTCCACTGCAGGTATAGCAATTATGTGTGCTCTTGCAGTCCCTGAGCACAACTTCTGCTGTTTTACATGCTTCTCCCGATCTGCGACTGACATTCGTAAGGAAAGAGGACATACTCGGATTGGATGATTCGCTTGTGCACAGAGTTTACAGGATTGTGGATTTACCGTAACTCTGTTTTCAAAGGTCTGGATTGACCGCGAGCTATTGTCAGCCCTCAATGTCCTGGATGGAGGACTCACGTTCGGCTTAAACTCTTCAATCGCCTCAAGGGTTCGATTACGATCCTGTAAGAAAGCCTTGAATTCAGCCCAGAGTGGAATATTAGACTTGCTGAGAAGGGACTGTTCCCATAGAAACAAAGGTAACTTTGGCAATTTGGAAGAGCACAGAAAAGTGAGCAGGCAATCCCAATTAGTGGTTCCGATTTTTGCTATTTGCAAGGCCGTTAGTGGATAGTGATCTCTAAATGCTTCAAGGATTGGCCGCATTCCTGGGCAACAGAAAGTCAATTGAACAAAATCTTCAATTGGCTGTTGACCAGCAGCCTCTTATTCTCGAACCGATTCTGCAAGTTTCTCCACGCTGATTCAAACCCATCATTGGTTAACGAAGATAAGGCAACAATGGATTTGGCCTCGCAGCTAGTTTTTGCATTAAGATGGAACAGTTTTTCGACTTCTGAAAGCCGAGGATTGCGTATATAGATTGCTGAAAAAAGATCCCGAAATGTGCGCCATTGAACATAGTCACCATTGAAAACTTCGCACTCGACTGGAGGTAAGCGACATCCGCCCTGAGACGGCGTCAGATTGGAGGACTGAACAGAGTGTTGCGCGCGTGACTCTTCAATGAGATCATTGAGGCTTGGTGCGCAGCGCTCGTAAACGGTATAACAGTAGTCATACTTGGATTGCATGACTGTTATTGTGTCTTGGCAGTTTAATCTGGCCAGATCTTCGGAGCACGTCTCGTATTCCTTTTCCAGCTTGTCCCAGAGGGCCCTAATCTGCTCGAGTCGAACCCTACTCGTGTGGATGGACGGAATTTTGTCAGCCGGGGTGTTGACTCTGGCTTCGAACTGACCCATCCTATCGGTTATGGTCATGAATTTCATTAAGGCCTTGTCTCCCTCAGCTTGGGCCATTCTTCTTCTCTAGTGTCGTGGGGAGAGACGACTGCATTTGCGGCTTTTGTGGATGGTGCAGACGGTGGAACTTCGAGCGACGTGCTCCTAGATTTAGGTGGGGTGGTGGTTGTCAATGGGCTTTTGCTTCGAGAGTGATTTTCGCTTTCGGAAGGCACAGAGGATTCACTCGTTGCCCTGACTCTGTGAGACGCCTCCGCCTTAGAAATGGTTAGAAGGGATTTTGGTTCCTCACCGTCGCCGATAGGCATGTTAAACTCTTGTTAGGGCCGCTGGATAAGCGCAAGAAAACAGAGTTTATCGATTTGGAATAAGTGCAGGGACGCTGAATAAGCGTAAATAAACAAATAATAATCGAAAAAGCTGTTATCGATTCTGAAGAGTATAAGGGCGCTGGATAACGCGTAGACCAAATTAATCTGAAAAAAAAAATTCTATCGATTTCAAATCAATACGGGGACGCTGATAAAGCGTTCAAAATTTATGGTTATCGATTTTAAACTATACGGGGAAGTTGGATGACGCGTTGGCACGGATGTACTCGATTTGAAAGATATGGGGGCGCTAGATAACACTTAGAACAAAGTGATAAAGAAAATGCTCCCGATTCCAAAGTAATACGATGACGCTGAAACCCAAAATAAACAAAATATAAAAAACACCCAAGTGTGAACGACTCGTTAACAGACTGAGCCGCGCATGGAAATCGTGTTGGTACCTTGGCGACCAATACATATGAACCTACGCAGAATAAACAAACAAAAAAATATTAAAACGCTGATTTTTTTTTTTAATTTGTTTGTTTTACTTTGTGTTCCGATGCGGCGACTTTGTTAGCTGCCGATTGTCAATTGCCGGTCCAGCAATTTGTATGGATATGTGCATATATGTATGTATATGCACGTATGATCGGCCAGTTAGAGAAGGGAGTTAACTTTATTTTTTTTTTGCTTTGTTTTTGTGAAGTGAAACACCTGGCTGCCTGCACATATATTTGTTGTGGATGGGATGTGTTTTTTATACCCTTGCAGGGTATTATAATTTCAGTCAGAAGTTTGCAACGCAGTGAAGGAGACATTTCCGACCATATAAAGTATATATGTTCTTGATCAGAATCAACAGCCGAGTCGATCTAGTCATGTCCGTCTGTCCGTCCGTCTGTCTGTCTGTTTCTACGCAAACTAGTCCCTCAGTTTTAAAGCTATCTGAATGAAATGCAGGTAGTCTTCTATATGTCACTCCTACATAAGTCGGAACGGGCCGGATCGGACGACTATATCATATAGCTGCCATAGGAACGATCGGAAAAATTGTTGAAAAAAATTTTTAACTAATCGCCAAATTTGATAATTGGCCTTTTATTATTGTTTCAGAATTTCGTATTAAATTTCATGAAAATCGGACGATTATATCTAATAGCTGCCATAGGAAAAATCGGGAACAGTAGGAACAATCGGCAAAATTTTTGAAAAAAAACTATAAATTCGCTGTTTCTCAATATATTTTTATTAAACTTTAGATTTGGCCACTGAATATTATTCCAGAATTTCGATTTAAATTTCATGAAAATCGGACGACTACATTCTATAGCTGCCATAGGAACATCAGCGAAATAATAGAAAAAATCATAACTCGGTTGTTTCTCAACATACTTTCATCAAAGTTGAGATTCGGCCACTTAATGTTATCTTAGAATTTCGTTTTTAATTACATAGCTCAATTGTAATCTGCAAGGGTATATAAACTTCGGTAAGCCGAAGCTAGCTTCCTTTCTTGTTTCCTTTTAAATGCCGCCGATTTTTGACCCAACGGTAATGTACATATGTAAGTCCATAAATCGGCCATTTACATATATGTGTATGCAAATTGTGTATGTACGTACATATGTTCACTAAGGAAATCGGTGTGGATGTATGGCTTTTGATGTATGAAAAAAACCTGGATGTAAGCCTTCTTGGATATTGGCTGAGTTAGAACATGTATAGGAGAGGGGCATAAAGCTATGTAAACACATGCATACGTACATATACTACTGCACAGGCGGCCACAAGCTGGTAGTGTTGTTTTAAATAAATTGGATGCAGCAATATATCTACATATATATGCATGTACATACATATTTGGTGGGAATTTCGTCACCGTACTTATCTTGGCAAAAGCGCTATAATATCTCGGGCGAAGGACCAAAATGATGTTGTCGGGGGCCTGGCAGTTGCGATCTCAAATTTCCCAGAGAAAAATATAAATCATTTTTGATGAAGATGATTGGGGTTGAGATCAATCGATCCGTCTTCCTTCGGGTTTTATTTCAGAGCGAGGAAAAAAATCGTACAAGCAATATGGCGACAGGTAAATTTTTTTACAGAGATGCCCCCCTGGCGATATTGCCCCTTTGTTCAGCATGAACACTGTTCAAAAATACTTCTTATAAACTTTATAGGATCGAAAATGTCTCCCTCTCTGCGTTGCAAACTGTTAACTTCTGAATTAAGAATACCCTGCAGGGGTATTCAAATACTAAATTAGTCCACTTTCAATCTCTACTGATTTCCCTTTTGTGTGGGCGTTCTGGTTGGTTGACAGTAGCTCTCCCACATCGTTTCTGATCCGTAGGTCCAGCAGTTTTTCTAACGTCTTAAGCAGGAGTAGGAGTAGGTGAGGCTTATCGGCTTGTAATCCTAGGGGTTCACATGGCTGCTTTTTCCTGCTTTTAGCAGAAAGACAATCCGAGAGGTCCACCATTAGATAGGGATATAGCCCTTGCTTATGAAAGCTGTGAATATTGCGTAGAGCCATGTTGGAAGATGTCATCTTCAGTTTTTGGGAGTCAAGCCCGAGTTGGCAGGTCTTTAAATGAATTTGCTTGATTTATTTGGTAACAAACCAGTTTATCGGAGATCCATTCTCGCTAATATCTCGCTAATTTATCGCTAGTTCCATTCCCTGAGAAATACCATAAAACTTCCCAAAAGGCGTTGTGATATCCTTTGGTCACTTCGATCTGCTAATTTCCGGTCTCTTTTTTTATGGAAGCCGTTCGTGTGCAGTCAACTTTAGCTACAACTAAAATTTAAATCCACGAGCATCGATTGGATATAACCATAATTATTAATAATTTGTGTTTATACCTCTGCTGGTAAGCATTTCATAACGAGATTAATCGCAAGTGTATAATCGATGATTTTTGAAAATAGCGTGCCGTTCGCCTAAAAGTTTTGACTTGGAGATCTACCGACTACACGGCCAAGGCTGCTGGCAGTAATCTTGCCGTCAACCCCATCACGAGTATTGGTGTTGCGAGAACATCTACCTAGCGACGTGCGGCGGGAAGCCTCGCTTTACCGATTTCCTCGCTGCAAATTAACAGCGTTCGCCAAGCACCGCTGGTGTCCTGTTGTTTCTGCTGTTCTTCAGTTCTTCGAGGAGCAACCCTTACGGATCACGAGTTTTCTTATAGGAGCACCCCATACATTCGTGCCTTCTTCTTCTTCACATCGCACACTTCAGCCGGTGGGTCCATCGCCCTTTGAGAGAGCCATCCCATTTGGCCTGCCAGCTTTCGTAGCTCCTTCTTCTGGAGGCACTCTTCAGCTCGGCCTTGAGAGCTCCATCGGGACCTTGGTACCCGCGTAGCGCGTTCCGCAGCTCTGTCTTCTCCCGCACCAGCTCCCTCAACGGCACCAGACCGGCAAGGAGCAGCACAGCGTCATCCGAAATCGTTTGGAATGCGCTGGCCACTCGTATAGCGCACGGCCTTTAGGTCACCTCAATCCCCCGCACGTAGGATCTCGTCTCAACCGCCTCAGCCCACACCGCCGTTGCGTACAGCAGCTGAGAGGTGACCACGCTTTCCAGCAGCTTTCTAGCGGCTTGCTTGGGCCCCCTGGTGTTCAGCAGCATCCGCGACAGCGCTCCTACGGTCCCGCTGGCCTTCTTTCTGGAGTACTCGATGTGTTCCTTGAACGAGAGCCGTGTGTCGAGAAGAACGCCGAGATATTTGATGCACCTCTGCGACTTTATAACGGCTTCACCGACTCTGACCTCTTCCGTTTCCACCGATTTCCGGCTCAAGATGAGGACCGCCTCCGTCTTTTGCGCCGCTAACTCCAGGCCGGCGCGCAAGAGCCACGTTTCAATCGCCTTGATAGCTGTGTTGGCCTTCTCCTCCGTTGCCGTGCGCTCCTTCGCTACCGCAACCACGGCTATATCGTCGGCAAAGCCCACGACTCTAGTATCGCCGGGCATCGGGAGCCGCAGGACACCATCGTGCATTGTGTTCCACAGCAGGGGTCCCAGCATGGAGCCCTGCGGGACGCCGGCTGACGCGGGCTTCAGCGCCCTGTTGAGCACTGCGTCCGGGCCTGGCGCCTTCTTGGGGCGTACTGCCCTTCCCATCCTGGTCACCTCCTCCTCTGAGATCACGCAGGCATCATTGGGGTGGCGCTGCACGTTCCGCTGCATAGACACTGGCTTTCCTCTCGGGAACAGCGCTTTCACAATGCCGTCCAGGGCTACCGGGTCTGACGGGGCTGAACTGCCCGCTATCAGTCCCTTGACCACCAACCTGTAGGCACCTCCCCACGGATCGTTGTCTGCCTTGTCGCAGAGCCGCAAGAAACATTCCCGCTTCGCATCCCTTATGGCCGTTTTGAGGGCCTTCCTCGTCGCTTTATACACCTCGTTCCGCTCAGCGACTCGCGCCGCGCGAACGGTTGAGCTTTCGCCGGGGGCTCAGGCACTCGGACCGAGGCTCGGCTATTGCGTCGCTCCACCAGAAGACCGGCCTCTGGTACCTCCGACACGTCCCTCTCCTACGCATGCTCTGGTCGCAAGCATGCTCCAGGAGTGACGCCATCCGGTTTGCTGTTTCGCTGTCTCCACCGGCCGCTTCGGCTCTCATGCCCTCTAGCGCGCTGGCGAAAGCCTGTGTACACAGTGTGTCCGGTCGGTCGGAAAAGGCCCCGCTCGCGTATCTCTCGCAGGCTCGCCTACTGCACAAAGGATTGCCTCGTGGTCGCTCCCTACGTAGACGTCGTTGATTCTCCATCTGGCGTTATGGGAGATCGAGGTGCTCACCAGGGTCAGGTCGATGAACGAGACTGCTCCTGCTCTAACGAAAGTTTGCCGCACTCCGTCGTTCAGCAGCACTACGTCCGTCGAGGCGAACGCCTCCCGAACCGCTCGTCCTCTGGCGTTGGTTGAGGAAGATCCCCATTCCTCTGCCCAGGCGTTAAAGTCGCCTCCGACAATCACTTTGCCTCTCCCACGCAGGTCGCGGCTCAGGTCGTCCAGTATCTTGCAGAACACCCCTAGCGTCAGGCTCGGCCCCAGGTAGCAGCTGTAGATCCAGTAGCCGGCTACCTCCGCCCTCACGAAGCCGTCGGCTGCCCTGATGCTGGACATCCGCCGTCGCGCGTTGCCGCAGAGCCAGAGGGCCGCCTTGCCGGTAAGGTCCTTTGCCCACTCCACTCCCTCCCTCACCATGTAGGGCTCGCTCAAGATAGCTACATCCGCCGCTACCTCGCGCACCGTCTGCAGCAGCAGATCTTCCGCCGCTCTGCTGTGATTCAAGTTAAGTTGAATGAGCTACATGTCTTCTATTGCGGACCGGTACCGTTGTTTCTGGCCCGGCTGCTGTCCGGCCGTTGATTGGGAGCTCTGGGACCAGCTGGCTCCTTGTTGTAGGCTGCTGCCCTGTGCCCTGCCTCTCCGCACTTAATGCAGCAGCCGCTCCTGTCTACCAGGCTTTTGCATCGGATGGCGATGTGCCCGAGCTCTAGGCACCGGAAGCAACTTGGAGGACCCTCGCGGTCTATCACCCTGCATCTCGTCCACCCTATGCGGATCTCGCATCGTTTCCGCACCTCCTTCGCCATAGAGCATGGCAGGCTGATCACATCCGTTTTCGAATCCCCTTACCCGGAGCGGAGGCTCCTAACTTTAACCGCTCCATCACTGAGCTGGTATTGCTTCGTGAAGGCGGCGCGGATCTCGCTCTCTGTCGAGATGGCATCCAGGTACCGGACTTCGAAAACGGCCACTTTCGACTCCTCCGTCAGGGCCCGCACTTCTGCCGCATCGCCCAGGACCCGAGAGATGCTGTTCCTCATGGACTCTGCTTTCTCCGTACTGCCCTTCGCTACCTCCAACATCAAGCTGCCCCTGGCCGTTCGGCGCACCTTGTTGACTGCCGCTCCGAGGTCTTTCAGCTGGCTGTCCTCTCTTCTCGTGACCAGCACGAGGATTTCGCAGTACGACCTTCCCGGTGCCTCTACTATCACAGCTTCGGGACGCGGTCTACGCTGCTTCTTCCTGCACCTCGTTGGTTGGTTGTGCGTGTACGTGTGATCTACTGATCAGCTGTCTCCGTCACGAAGCTGACAATCTGCTGCATACAATGCCGCGCCCGTTGCATGGAGCAACTTCCGCAGTATTTTTAGTTAAGATTTGTTTGATTTTCAATTTGATAAGCCTATTTTCTTATAATTATTTTCGATCCTTATTTAACTCATTTTGTGGGGAGAACCTGATTATATATATATTTGCGATTTTCCCCAAACTAAATTAAGCTACAGCTACATCTCATTAGTCATCAGGCCTGCTGACGTTGAGGGATCTTGCCTAAGTACGGCATAGCCGTCAAAACAACACCTATGTAAGCCTATATATTTACGTTGCTTATACTCCGCATCAGGCAACGTACGCCACATCTTGCCTAAGTACGGCATAGCCGTCAAAACAACACCTATGTAAGCCCATATATTTACGTTGCTTATACTCCGCATCAGGCAACGTACGCCACAACAAACTCTATCTCTTTTTTTGGTTTTTGTTTCCTGCCGTTTTTTTGCTCTTTTTGATTCAGAGAATGCCCACGGGAGACGACAAAAAGCCGCGTCCGATCCCATCCATCCGTTTGGACAGATCCCAATCCGCATCTCCGCGGACGCCTCTTTTAAAGCCTAAGGCAAAAGAAGATATAAAGGGTATTCGGGGCTTCTCTGTTTCTCTCACTCTCTTCGGGTCCGGAAGGATGACGGGCGGAATCCGCTGGTGCCTTTAGCTCTTGGGCGTTTGGGGTGGGTTTTTTGCCATTTCCGTACCACATTCACATAACCTTTAAATTTTTCGGATTCCTACTGAAACTAAAAATAGGAGCACAACTCCTGATACTAACAAGGTCAAACCATAATTATCAGCAAACATAGTGAACAAAACAAAATAATAGGACTGCTAGCTAGAAACAGTTAGCAAGGTCTAAGGTGTTATTCGACTATCGCTGTCTGTACCCTCCCAATGATCCCATGATCTTCAAAGCGAAACAAAATGAATGAAGATACCCTAAAGATTCCTAAAGTTTTTAAGTTGCCATGTCAATCCAGAAAACCATAAAATTTAACACATCATAACTTCGTTTCTCAATATTTTAATACAAAATTCTTAAAAATATGCTTCATGGTGTTGGTAAACCTTAATTGAACTCAAAAGAACCATATCCAAAACTTTCCCTTAGGTCTGTCCATCTTAAACAAAATTATCCTAATTATACCCTTGCAGGGTATTATAATTTCAATCAGAAGTTTGCAACGCAGTGAAGGAGACATTTCAGGATCAACAGGCGAGTCGATCTAGCCATGTCCGTCTGTCCGTCTGTCCGATTATACGCAAACTAGTCCCTCAGTTTTGAAGCTATCTGAATGAAACTCTGCAGGTAGTCTTCTATATACTCTCACTCCTACATAAGTCGGAACGGGCCGGATCGGACGACTATATCATATAGCTGCCATAGGAACGATCGGTAAAATTTTCGAAAAAAAATTATAACTTTGTCAGTTTTCAACATATAATCACCAAATTTGATATTTGGCCATTTATTTTTGTTTCAGAATTTCGTATTAAATTTTATGAAAATCGGACGACTATATCCTATAGCTGCCATAGGAAAAATCGGGAACAGTAGGAATAATCGGCAAAATTTTTGAAAAAAAATTATAACTTCGCTGTTTCTTAATATAATATAGGAAAAATCGGGAACAGTAGGAATAATCGGCAAAATTTTTGAAAAAAAATTATAACTTCGCTGTTTCTTAATATTTTTCATCAAACTTTGGATTTGGCCACTTAATATTATTCCAGAATTTTGATTTAAATTTCATGAAAATCGGACGACTATATTCTCTAGCTGCCATAGGAAAATCAGAGAAATAATTGAAAAAATCATAACTCTGTTGTTTCTCAACATATTTTCATCAAATTTGAGATTAGGCCATTTAAAGTTATCTTAGAATTTGGTTTTTAATAACATAGCTCAATTGTAATCTGCAAGGGTATATAAACTTCGGTAAGCCGAAGTTAGCTTATTACTTGATTACTTTCTCCATCGTTGAAAGGCCTTCCAGCGTGGTTTGATGAAGAAACTATAGGCTTTTGGTGCAATAAAAGTTTAAAATTGAATTTAACTTCTCATTATTAATAATAAAAGAAAAATTACTTTAAATCAAAAATTAATTTTACAAAAACTAAATAAACAAATTTAAATTAATTTACTCGGAAATTTTTCTTGCAGTATAGCTGTGAGTTTATGTCATTTTTCAGTTGCAACACTCTCTTTTTATTACAGCCACTAGCTATAGTCGAATGTTAAGAACAAAAGAGAAGTAAAGGAAAAGAAGAAAATCTTATCTAAAACAACAACTAAAATTTTACAACAAAACCCTTTGCCTAACTCTCGTGATGCGATCGCTGTCGCCGCCTGGCCTTATCTTTCCGCTGCTCTGCCTCTGCTGCTGCTCTGCCGCTGTCGCTGGACCAAGCGCTACCGCTGCCATGTGCTTGGCGAGGGGTGCTGCTGGGGGGGGACAGGTACGGATCTCGGGGCTCTGGCCAGGTGCGGATTTCGATGAAATGTAATCTACCGGGATCCAAATGGCCTGATTTCCTCGATTTTATTCAATGTATGCTTCTGATTTTCTCCCTTTCGATGGGGGGGGGGGGGTTAAATTTTTAGCTTCCAAAAACAACACTGAGAAAAATTGGGCGTTAATAAAACGCAAATTTGGGGTTTGTTTTACTTTAACCTACCCTTTAAAAAGGTTCCAAAGTAAATTTGGGAGTTTTTTTTCGAAGTTGAAGCCGAGAGTAAATTTTTCTCCCGAAACAAAAGTCACTTTTCGGACACTTTATTTACTTTTTATTTATGCGCTTTGGCGCGCAATAAATTAATTTAACAAAATTATTCGGCGAAATCTGATTTAACTTTAATTTTATTTTCACGTCGCGGGAACACAAAACTGATGTCTGCAGAGTTATTTTTGGTCGATCGGAAAAGATCGAATGAAGCCGCGTGGTCGTCTTTTATAACTCAGCTTTCCAGCATACGAAGCTTTATCTGGATAAGTTTGAGTTAGAACACGTGAGCGATGCTTATCAATGCAGCTGAATAAAGAAAGCAAGCTTAAGATTAAGCTGCATCTAATAATATCAGAGCTGCGAGCGTTAATAATAGCTATAAAGCTATGCTAAGCACTAAGCTGGTTTGGGGCCCCAGGAATTCGTTTTAAAATTGGAAACCATGGCCAACCAAGGGCAAAAAGCGACGAATTCGTAAATACAATCACTGGTCCTTCACAAAGGCACTCCGTGGCGAAAATGGCTCAAAGTGCGGTCCAAGTGGCGCTGAAAAAGTTCATCGCCACAACAGATCGGATTAGCCAATTTGAGGCCAACATAAATACTGCGGGTGCCCCAGAAACGGAAGGATGCTCCCAATACATGTGCGAAGTCCATCGGGACCTAATTCGGGCCTTGTGGAGAAGGTGGAGAAGAGCTAGGAGAGCTGCTCCGACTTGCTAGCCGTGTCCGACGACAATACGGCCACCTCGACAGTGCTAGATTCGAAGCACAGCTACTGTTACTCCGCTTATTCGAGGTATATTGCCCAGCTTCGGCAAAAAATTGCCTCCCAATGCCTTCAGGCTTCCGCCATTGTCCACACGCCCCCGTCTATACACTGCCGGTTACCGCCAGTGGATACCGAGGTCTTTGCGGGTGATTACCTTCGGTGGCTTGTTCACGGCCATTTACATCCAGAACTCGCGACTCACCCCGGTAGAGAAGTTGTTCCACCTGCTGTTAAAGACAAGTGGCGATGCGCACGCCATTGTTTCCAAAGCGACGCTTACAAATGAAGGATTAGTCTCACAGTGGCGAAGTTTCACCGACCGCTTCGAGAACCGGCGGTTACTAGTCAACAGCCAGTTGAAAATCCTTTTCAATATCCAGGCTGTCCTTCAATAGTCTGGAGTTGCGCTGAAAGAACTGCAGAGCACAATCCAGAGTTGCCTGACAGCCCTAGAGATGTCCTCTATTCGAGTCGAAGTTTGAGATGGTCTTCTGGTGTATAAGGTTTCCTCAAAGCTCCCCAAAATCATACTTTCCATGTGGGAGCAATCCATACGCAACAAGGTCGAAATTCCAACTTGGAAGAAATTTGATAATTTCCTGACAGAGCGCCATCGTACTTTGTAGGCAATCGACGATGTGAGGCCTAGTGGCTTCGGGAATCTTCCGCAAGATTGTCAAATGCCCCCCGCCTGTGCGCAGGCTCCATTCTTACAAAGCACGGGTGGCTTCAGCAACTAGAGGGTGTGATATGTGTTCCAGGGAAAACCACCCCCTCCGCATGTGTTTGCGGTTCCTCGAAATGCATGTCGATGAGCTATCAAACTATGTCCGAATGAAACAACTGTACTTAAATTGTTTCGCACGAGGCCATCAGCATCGGGATTGCACAAGTGCTCACTCCTGCCTTACGTGCCACAGTCGTCATCATAATCTGTTACATCGAGGCAATTCCATGACAACCGTTCCAAGTCTTCTCATTTCTTCAAGTCCAAGACCCGTGCCCACCGAATACGCAAGTGTGTTTTTTATCCGGGTCAAGAGCTATCCTGCTCGGTATAGCGGTTATTAATAAAACTCATCTTGGTTGCGACTTCCAAACTCGTGCTCTGATCAATTCAGGTTCCGAGGCTACGCTCATATCTGAGCAGCTATTCAACCGAATCAGACTTCCATTTGACACAGTCCAGACTCAAGTTTCCGGTATCAATCAAACAGTTGCCGGGCACTACTCTAAGCTCTGCAAGTTCTCCATTCGAGTTCCCTCCAGACCCGGGTTAAAATTAGAAGCGAAGGCCTATGTCCTACTAGCCTACTAGCCGGAAAACTTCCTTCGCACCCAATTCCGAGAGATCTTCTAAGGGAACTTCTGGATCTCCCCTTAGCAGATCCAACGTTTTTCGAGAGCTCCGTAATCGATGTCCTGATAAGAGCTGACACTCCTCCGTCTGTGCTTCTGGGCGGCTCAAAGAGCAACATTTTGGGCTCTCTTTTGGCCCAGAAAACGATTTTTGGCTGGGTACTTATAGACCACTTCAACAGCAACTACTAGCGGCGTGTCGGTGTTTTCCACACGCATTTCTTTCGAGTCCTACGGATCATTGAGGATCTGCCCTACCAAGCGTAGTGCGGCTATCGTTGACAGCAGACGTTCTCGAGGTATTCGATCCTACTCATGCCGCACAGCACCGGAGAGCAGATGTACTCTTGGTTACCAGTCCTATCGTGGCCGAGTCTGCAGTGGCCGAGTCTACAGCCCATCGTCGACCTTCGTCCACCAACTTCCGGCACTCGACAGCCACTCCTTGGTTTTTATCCACTATTTTCCGGCGATTTTCAGTCACTTCAGCGTCACGGCATCAACGGAGGGACGATCTACCACGCCTGCCATCAGCTATAAAGGGTTTTATTGCAACCCGAGTGATTGCAAGAGGGGGGAGAATGGTAATGCTAGGAGGTCTTCTGCGTTGCCCTCAGCGCCGCCTCTGCCCACCGAGCATCAAAAAGCTCGGCCGCTCTTGCGCTCCCGGATTTCGGCCCTCCTGGCACCAACTTCAAAGCGAATATACGTTCTCCGGCTCTCCGTTCCTCGGCATTCCCAATCTGCGCTCGCCTTCCGCCACTCGGGCCCGCTCCCGCACTGTAAAGCTTAGCTTATCGGTCGGCAGCGCGGCCCTTATGTTAAGTTAAAGCTAGTTATATGTATGCAGCGAAATAAAGTTGACGCGAATGTGCCCTTGAATTCTACCATCGACGACTTATCTTCTTTTCGATCCCGTTCGCACGGGTTTTTTTTTTCCTGGGCGACCAGCGGCCCGGTTTCTTCTGCATTACATCCCCACTTCTGGACATCTTTTTGTGGCACGCGCCCCCTGCACAGCCATGTTTTATAAGCTACAATTTATAGACCGGTCACAAATATTGATTTTTTATATAATATATACCTTAAAGTTATCTTTTAAAAAATTCAGTAAAGATTTTAAATTTTCCAGGAACTCAATATCATTTGTTTTTAAAGGAAGAATTTTTTACTTCTCTTTGCAAAATCAAATTGTGTGTTTGTCAGCTGACAGCTGCGATAAATCTAATCAAAGCATATATAATCAACTTGTGAAAACAACTACGCATTTTTAAATTTGAAAATTTGAATTAAATGCCGCTAGCGAGACCCAATCGCCCACTCTGATTCGGGTCGAAAAAGGTGTTACAAGAAGTTTTAACCAAAGCCATGAAAGGAGCATCCCTACGACAAGTTAAAGTATTGCCACAGACGTTGCAAATAAAATTTAAGACTCTTGTCTGTATTGTATGCGACCGATAGGGAAAACTGAAGGTCTGTGAAGCAGAACCAGAAAGCTGCCGGATAGTGACTCCACTACATTCAAAATGGTTTACCTAACCAATCACGACCTTCCTACTTAGGCATAGATATGCGCCCTGCGAGAATTAGTCAAATTTTAGGAGGATCAGAAAAGTCTGGAAAGTTTTCTGTATCACAAGGAAGCCCTAACGCTACAAATATTTCATGGTATTGTAAATAGTGTAAATATTATATATTAAACTAAAAATAAGGTAACACTAAGAAACTATAGACTGTAACTATCGATAAGAAGAGGACTCGATAATGTAATCGATGGTGGATGGGCACTCTTATGGAATACGAGACCAGAGGCAGACGTAAAAAAAGAAGAAAAGTTAAGAAAAATAAAGACTTTACAGTATTTTCGAATTTTAAGCTTGTCATATTAGTAGTAGCTTATTCGAAGGTACTGCAACTGAATGGTATTGGCGATAATTTAAAAGCGTTGGAAAAGTAGAATGGTCGCCTTTATGCCAACAGTTACCGATACAATTCAAACCGATCTTAGTATTCGAGAGGCTATTGATCGTCGCAAACAAAGAGTGGGAGAATCCTTCGAAGAGTTTTACGAATCCATCCCTAGTTTATCTGATAAATTGACTGTTCTATTGACGGATACCGCCATGCTAAAGTCCCTCCCATCAAACTTATTATTATTGTAGAAACAAATTTTCAGCATTGAACCACTGCATCATGCAGTGCGCACTCGCTAGACGTTTCTGCAATCTGAAAAAAAAGATGTTTTAAACCAGCTCCGCGTCGGCATATTCGCAAACTTAATTTAGAATCAAATGACTCTGATGGATCCCAGAGGATCCGAAGTTTCAGCAATGAATCTAACGTGTTGGAACTGTGACAAAGGGGGTTAGCATATCTACAATGTGTAAAAGAAAGTCGTCTTTTTAGTTGGCGTTGTGGACTAGTCATTCTCTATAAATCAGTATGCACAAAATGTAGTAAGCAAAAAACAGTTCAGACAGTGCACCACCGAATGGTGCACGCAGACAAATAGTGCCAAAAGCGACGAATACATATTAAAACAACTGTTTCTTCTACACCAGTACCCGACTTTTCACAAATTCCTGACATTCCATTACATTGTTCTTAGACCTTTCAATAAACGTAAAACATACATGAAGATTAGACCAAAGCTGCGACTCAGGAATTTCTATCTTAAATATACTCTTTAAAACCAGGCTTCGATACCAGCCATAGTTGCGCCCGATTCAAGAATTTATGCCAATTTATGTGTTTTGGGCAGAACGATATACGGCCTAAAGAACGCAGTCTGTAAGTTGTTTTCGTGATAGACTAGCAGCAGACTTCATCCGGGTGCAAATACCTTTTAAGCACTAGTCTTCTTCTGTCCGAACTGCCGAAGTAGAATTAAAGTATGTTTAAGTGACCAAAAAGGATGTGTATCCTATACCTATCCCGAAAGCAGAGTTCATTAAGAGTCTAAACTTAAAATGCCATAATGCCAAATACTATTGGACCCCGAATACGGCATAAAACAGCTCTTACCGTGCCTGGTCGTGCTATGTATCAACTTACAGTAATGCCTTTCGGCCTTACCAATGCACCTGCGAAATATCTAAGTTATTGGAAAAAATAACATTTTTGTCGCCTTGACTAAAGCTGGTTCAGACCAGACTGTGTTATCAGTAACACAGTGCGACAAAATTCGATTTTTTTTATGCGTTCTAAATGAACGAACACTTTTCTTATAGATTTGCGCACGCTGAATCCGAATCTGTAAGCAGAAGCAATTACGTCAGGCTTCCGAGTAATATTATATATAAATTAAATATTATATTGTTATATAATAAGCAAACAGTGCTACAAACTCCGTTCTTCTCGAAAAATACTTCTAGAATGATGTCCATGTGCGAAAATCTATAAGAAAAGTGTTCGTTCATTCAGAACGCAAAAATCGTGTCGTGTAATAAACGCAGGAACAATTCACTTCAGCGCAAAAGAAGTTACTTACCTTAGCCATGTAGTCGATAGCCATGGATACAGGTAAAATTACTGCCATTGTGGATTATCCAGCACGTCATTCTATTAAACAGCTACATGTGCGATTTCTTAGCATGACTAGATAGTATTATGATTTTTCATACACCCAACTTTAATAAGATTTTTTATCTGCACTGCGACGCAAGTCACACGGGAGTTCAGGGTGTACCGCGCGGTCACCGAGAAGAAGTGCCGGGCAGCGGTATTGAGTATTAAGAAATTTTGTGCTTGTATTGAAGGACATGTCTTTACCGTTGTAACTGATCATACATTATTAAAATGGCCAATGTAACAAAAACAAGCTGACCACGCTTCTGGACAGATCCCAGGCATTTTCCTAATGAAAATGAAAAAATGGCCTAATGAAAAAGCTTATACATACATTTCTTTCAGTTTTTGAAAAGGAATTCGGTGAGTAGAATCAGAATTCGGGATCAGCATTTGCCTATCATGTCAGGATTAAAAAAAAAATATGATATATGTATGAAAATATCAAATAACTCAAAATCGTGACGTGATTGGCTAATTCTGGTTCGGATTCTACACACCAAATTACTTTGTTCGATTAGCGTTGGGTTTCACTCTCAATAATTAAACACGTGCTTTCAAGAATGGACTTGCTCTGTGATGTGTCCGCCACTCATCAATGTGGTCGCATTTCTCTCCAATGAGTCAATTCAGTCTTCTTTTTCAATAGAGGAATCTTTCTCGAAGTCATAGCAAGGCCCCGAGATATGAAACCTGATTAGTGGCCGCTAGTTTCCATGCCCGCTAATATTTTAGGGCTCCGATACGAACCATTTCGTCAAGAATAAAGAGGACAATAGAGCTAATGGAAATATCAATCACACCTGAGGTGACTCACCAAGGAAGAACTCGCAAGCGAAACCACAGCATATACCTCTTTACTGATATTTTTTTATTTGCATATTTATTTTTAAAAAGTAGCAGAATGTTATTAACAGCGTAATATTTTTATTACAAAAAATACAGTTTTAAAAATGACTTGTGGCAGTATACGTAGCCCATCATTTAAATCGTTTTTGGCTGTGGCAGTCCTCGTCATCGGCTGGTCTCTTTATAACGGTTTTACTAAAAAAAACGTAAACAAAATAATGGAAAAAAGGTTTTTAATTAGAATAAGATGATTGATTAAAAGGGCAGCAGGGTAACTTCGGAGAACCGAAGTTTGCAAGCTTAGATGAGGTGCTTAAAACATTAATGTATCAAACCAAGAAATTAAAATGAATATGAATATAAAAAAATACCAAGATTTTCAGTGTTTTTTTGTTTGCATTGAATTTATTTATACCTTAAATATAGTTAAACTGACAGTTTACAGTTTAACTTACTATGGAACAACGGGACATGCGCACTTATTGAGCGGTACGGCCATAAAGCAATGCTTCGCACAATAGTAGGCCGCTTAGTAAATCCGCTACCTCCTTCCTCTCTTCAGGGCTCTAAGTGACTTCATCCCCTTAGCCGATAACTCCGCCGTCGCTTTACACGTTCTTGGGTTTTCCACCATCAGCGACTCCAGAGTGTCCACCGTGATCTCCGCTCCAGCAACCGGAGCCAGAGCGGCCCTATAGCCGTAGAATCGGTGGTACTCCGAGAGTCGAAGAAGATGCGTACCACAATCTTCTATGATGCTGAACTCGCACTCCGGGCGGCCTACCGGCAGTCATGGCCGATCCTCTTAAGGTAGCTACTGAAGCAGCCATGTCCACTAAGCACTTGGTTCACCTACCCGTGCTTCTGTTCTTTCCAGGCCTCGAGATTGGGGATCAACCTTTGCATCCATTGCCCTTTGGTCGAGGCATCCCACTTTGCCTGCCAGCTCCCGTAGCCCCTTCTCCTGGCCGCGCCTTTCAGCGCAGCCTTAGCGGCGCCATCAGGTATTTGACCGCGTTTGGCATCTCTGTGTTCTCGCGGACCAGCTCTCTCAGGAGGACCGTGCGGCTATAATCAGCACAGCGTCGTCCGATACCGTCCTAAATGCGCTTGCGCACATATAGAAACTGGGAAGTTACGACGCTTCCTGGTGATCTGCTTAGTCCCTCTAGGATTAATGAGTATACGGGAGAGACTTCCTGCCGACCCACTGCACACTGGCCAAAAATAAAAAATAATAGTCTTAAAGTGACCACTTTTTTATTTTTTAATATTTCTAGACAGATAAATATTACGAGCTGCATTTTTATTTTTGTTCTATCTCATTCATACGCGCGACAAAAAAATTGAAGTAAAAACAGCTTGAAAATTTACTTTTACAAAACAATTAAATTTTAATATTAAATCGCGTTCATTCATCCTAAATCAAAATTAATATTAAAGGTATGAACTATAAAACTGAGTAATTTGTATGCTATTATCTGTTGAGCTGTTGATTAAAACTAACTTATGTTTCTTTTTAATTATTTTTCTGATCGTTCCTATGACAGCTATAGGGTATAGTCGTCCGATTTTCATAAAATTAAAATCGAAATTCTGAAATAATGATAAATGGCCAGGTATAAATATTTGTTGAAAACTGACAAAATTATTATTTTTTTTTTAATTTCCGATTGTTTCTATAGCAGCTATATGATACAGTCGTCCGATCCGGCCCGACATATGTATGACTGAGAGTATATAGAAGACTAACTGCAAAGTTTCATTCAATTATATTTAAAACTGAGGGACTAGTTTTCGTAGAAAACAGAAGGACTTGTTTAGATCGACTCGGCTGTTGATGTTGATCAAGAATATACAGTGCCGCTCAACTGAATAGGTTTGACTTTTTTCTTGAGTTCGAAGCGTTGTGTCTTTGTAACAAGCAATCTGATTTAAGCGAAATAAATTTTTGTGTAAATAAATTAGTTATTTTAAAAAAAGGAAAGTGTTTGTTATGTAAGTTTTATATGATATATTGGTCAGATTGTCTTGAAATTAAAACCGAAATTCTACAAAAATATAAAATGACTATGTTTCAAGTTAAATGAAAATATGTTAAAAATAGGCAAAGTTAGATTTTCTTATTTAGTCAGGGGGGGGGGCGGAGCCCCGCCCATTTTTCCAAAAAAATGCTTTCGCTGTTTATAATAATAATAATAAGAAAACTGTTTAAAAAAATTCTTATTTTGTTTAAAAGTTATTAATTAATACCATAAAAACGGACAAATTCCCCATAGTGCAGTGTGCACTGGTCTTCTTCTCGGCGTACTCCAAGTGCGCCTTAAACGACAGCCCGGTGTAGATTAGAACGCCAAAGTAATTAATCGTCGTCTGCGATCTGATCGCGATTCCGCCTACCAGGATCTCGGTTGTTTCCACGACTTTCTTTCTCGATACTGTCAGGACTGTCTCCTTCTTGTGCGCTGCTAGCTCCAGATCAGAAGTCACGAGCCACGATACGATCGATTTGATCGCATAATTTGGCATAGCTCCCGCTAATGTAGCGCTGTGGAGCGCTTCTCGGCGGCTACCACCGCTACGTCGTCCTCGAAGTCGCACAACCCCATAGTACATTGTATTCCAGAGTAGTGGTCCCAAAACGGAGCCCTGGGGGCCACTGTGAGTATTCTCTCACTGAAGTAGCTCCTTACTATTCTTAGTAGGTACTCTGGTATGTTTAGGGCAGGGAGGGACTCCAGTGTTTGCTTCCAATCTGCGGTGTTAAGAGCGTTCCTTATATCTAGCGTTACCACTAGGCAGGTATTGGAACCGCCTTTCCACCTCTGGATTAGCGCACGCTCCTTCCCATCCAGGTCACCTCCACTTCCGAGTCACTCCACTTCGCCGGCGGCACTGCGGTGGCGCTTCGCCCTCGGCCCCATAGTCACCGGGGCACATCTCGGGAACAGCGCCCTAACGATGCCGTCCAAGGCTTTTGGATCCGATGAAGGTTTACTACCAGCTGACAGCCCTTTGACAACCATCCTATACGTTCTGCCCCAGGGGGCGTCCTCCGCCTCGTCGCAGAGATGTAGGAGCCGGTGCCTCTTGTCGTCCCTTAAGGCCAGCTCTTATGGGCTGCACTCTGCTGATACTCTCGTCGTCGGCATGCTCCAGGGCTGCTGCGATCCGATTCGCCATCTTATTGGCTCTGCCTGTCGCAACGGCTGCGTTATGGGAGATTGCTCTGACAGAACGCTTCCGCTACCTCGTTTACCGTCTGCATCAGCAGGTCCTGCGCCTGCAGTGATTCGGGTTGAGCTGAATCAAATGCATACGGTCTTTGGGGGCATACACCGCCGTTTCTACCCGGGCTGATTTTGTTGCCGAGCCTATGGTTGGCCTCTGCGGAATCGGCTCGTTTGCGGGAATGCCCAATGGCTTCTTTCTGCAGACAGCTGCCTTGTGACCAGCTTCGCCGCAGTTTATGCAGCGACCGCTCCTGGCTTGGTGCATTACCTACCGTGGCGGTCAAGTCAAGACAGGGTGTGTTGGAGTGTTCTTGGTAAGGTCCCCAGAAACCTTGCCTTAATCGTGGGGTTTTCTCGGGTGGATTTCCTTTTGTGGCTGCCACCTGAAGTATTTTTGTAATTAACAGACATTCCAGTTAGGTTCATTGTCGCCCAATAGCCTAGCATTTTGTACCTTCTGCCAGGTGATGTGACTACCGACCACTATGGCAAAGACGCAGACCAGGTATGGGTCAGATGCTACCTGTGTTTTAGTTGGTTGCAGCTTAGGCCTGTTGTCAGGCCTGTTTTTCCGCCGGCCACTATGGCACATACGCAGACTACTTAGCACCCGATATTGGAGGTTGGGAGGTACGGAGTGTTCACTTGCGGTATCCCTCGTCGGCCAGGCGTTTCCCGGAACTAAGCAGATGGGAGTTATACCGCTCAGGCTTACTCACCAGAGCCCCGTTGAGAGTGTATCGCCTATTTGCAATTGCTCGGCTCCTTGACCTTTATCACCTTTTTTGTCCTCTGGAGACACAAACTGTGGGGAAGTAAGAAAACAAACAAGAGGGGTGAGTATCTTCTCAATAGTATTATATGACGTGACGTCAATATTTGTAACAGAGGGGATAGACCAACCTTGATTTTTCTAAGCACGGTAAAATTTCCAGGATGGGAAAGTCATAGATATAACTCTACAAATGGAGCATAGCGAACACAATGTAGGAAAATGCCGGATTTCGACACAGCACTCTTTTTCAGATCTCCATTGAAATTTCATGTAACAGAGGGGATAGACCAACCTTAATTTTTCTAAGCACAGAAATATGTCCGGTATGCGATATAGTCGGGATATAACTCTCCAAATGAAGCATAGCGAACAAAATTTAGGAAAATGGAGATTTCGGCACAACACTCTTTTTCAGATATCCTTTCAAATTCGATGCAGACGTGTAAGACGCAACACAGATTGGAACAAATTTGGAAAAGTTGTACAGACAAAGACAAATAACTGGAGATCCAACCCTAAGGAAACAGACAAAGATGTTTAGGACCTTACCAACATCCTCAACAACGCGTACAAGGAGTCATGCAGACTCACGTATTCCAGAGAAAGCGAGCTCAGATGTAAGGTCAGGAAGGCCTTTAACAACGGCTGCGGAACCAAGGAAATACAAGGACCGTACGAGGAAATACATTAAGAGTTCAAAAAAGCGATATACGCAGCCAAGAAAGACTCTTGGAGTAGCTACTGCGAATCGCTATCAAGAATAAAAGATGCGGCTAGGTTGAATAAAATACTAGGAAGATGGCAAGCAAGCCCTACACTGATAAACAGACCTGACGGCACGGGAACGACGTCAGCGTGCTGCACACGCACTTTCCAGGAAATCTAAGGGCAGAACCCAGAACAACGGAAACCCAAAGTGTATTCCAACAGCTATAAGTTGAAGAGATCGCCACAAAGATAAGAATCTACGGGGCTCATTCGTCAAGTAAAAGAGTCCAGCCCAGGACGGAATCATACCAGCAATGCTGCAGACGACAAACGAATACATAGGGAACTGGTTCAAAGCTGTTTGCGCCACTTGGGCGCTTAGTTCTGAGCGGCAGTGTGGGAGCGAGCGCTGCACCGGAGCTTGCACTGCCGCTTGCACTCCCGCTCACCTGCCCTCTCAGTTTCTCTCCCGCTCCCGTCTTCCAGCGGAAATCCACCACTCCGCGGTCCCGGGCATCTTCCACTCTTAGGTTGTAAGTTAGTACTAAATTGAAGTTTGTGCCAATAAATCGAAGTGAAAACGATCTAGCGCCGCCTTCTACTTTACTTCGACCGGGACTTGGGATTTTCTACAGTAGCCACCACGATTCCAGCCCAAGCCCAGCGGCCACCGACAACTCCCAATCGACAGCCGGCCTTACTACGTGAAGAAGTCTGCCCACTCCAGTTCAAGTTCCTTCGACGCCTGCGATCTATCTTGATTATTTTTTCAAGATGAGTACGACTATTTTCCTAACTGTTCGTCCGTGGTCGCCATATTCCTTTTCCAACGGCGTTATTTCCATGCGATCCAAATAGTTCCAAGTGAAAAAGTGAAAAAATTAAATATATATGTGCCTATATACAAGAAAATATAGGTATAAATACATACGCCTAGCTGCAGTGAATTTTTTTTCTGTTTTGAAGTGCAAAAGTGCTTGTACAAAAGTACAATACAATATTCTTGTACAAAAGTACAATATTGGCCCCCTGAGTAGTTTTCACTGTGATCCGCTAGTGTCCAAGCGTAAATACATATTTAAATTTATATATGTGCATATATATATTACATCCAAAAACTATTTTCACATATCCACGTCCAGCACTAAACTGCATGTCCAAAAATTAAAAATACACACATACACATTAATTCATACACATATTGTTCCAAAGACACATACAAATATATAAAAAAATTTAAAAACAAGTTTACACGCAATTTTTAAAAATACACACACATATAAAATATTCATCCGAAGAAAACATATCCCACATTAAATATAAATTTTCATATAGTTAAAGCATATACTAATTTATATACGATTTATTCGAAATTTATAATTAATTAATAATTACTGGCCAATTTCAATAAAGAATAAAAAGAAAAGATACATCCAAACCTAAAATTTCCTTCCAGCATTAAATAAATATTTATCATTTTTTAAATACATATATCCTCAAAATAATTGGTTTTTAATTGCTATCCTGACATACATATATATCTGCATACATAAACTTCCCCCTGTTCTGGGAGCAGCCAAAATTTTCCAGCACATTCATACATACATACATGGGCAGAGCTTAGCGCTATTCTGTGCTAAGCATCGAACTCTATAACTCCACATATGTACATACATACATATATTTGTATATATTTTGCCCGGTGGCAGGAGAGATGGGACATCGCGAGCACAGGGCGGTGGACCTACAGACTCATCCCCAACCTGACTCCCTGGCTGCAGAGAGCCCATGGAGAGCTTGACTACCACACCACGCAGATCATCACGGGACATGGCTGCTTCCAGGCCTACCTACATAGGTTCAAGCACAAGGCTGACCCCTATTGCGACCACTGCGGCAGCGACTTACTGAGGATGCATAACATGCCTTTTTCGAGTGCCCACTTTTTTCGGCAGAACGTGCTGCTCTGGAGGCAGCCACGAAGTGCCGCCTTACACCCAACAACCTGATCGGCTGTATGCTGGAGAGCCCCCCCAACTGGACAGCAGTTGCAGAAATGGCTGCATCCATGATGCCGCACCGAAGGCGACCGATGAGCGGCAGCACGACCGCCACCAGCCCCCGCGAAGAATAGATTTGCGGTAGTTCCGCGGGGTCGGAATTGTCTATCTGCCTATCCCCCACGCTTTGTAAATTATCCCCATTTTCTATTTTAACATCTACATAACTTCCAAAATAAAAAAAAAATACATATATTTGGGCAATTTTATTTCGTCTCCGTTTTGTTCATATACAATAGACGTCTGCATGAAACCACTCACAACATACGCTTCATTGAGTCATTCGAATGAAAAGGAATGGAATGAGTGGAATGCAAGAAATGAAACGAGCTTGTATCAGGTATGCGTTCTCGTTTTGCTTCATAGCTTGGGACGTTGAACGAAATGAAAGAGAACGAATGACGCGAAAAACGAAACAACAAAATTGGCAATGCGTGTTACATTCGAATGATTCGAGTTGTTGCACGATCAAAGACAAAGAAACATAAAAGAAACCAACATAGGAAAATAAGCCGACGAATCGAATATGTGTAGTCCGCGTTATTTTTATTTTTAGTTTAATGTTGTTGTTTTAATTTTTATATAATTATAGCAATTTCTTTATTTTTTTCGTGCGTAGATATTAACATGCGTTTAGTAATAACCAATGTGACCTGTCCATATGAACAAGCAATTTTTTCCGCTGTTGCGCAAGACAAGCTGCAAAATATTTTGCATTTCAGCGAGCTTCGGAACGCTCAAACGCGAGAAATTTAATTACCGAAAAGCAATCCCAAATAGCCACCAACTCTGATAATATTAACAAAATAATGTTTTTGCATTCAAATTTAAGTTAGGTAAATCGTTAATTTGAGAATAAGTTTAAGCAAATTTAAATTTGAATTAGTTTAATATTGTTAATTTAGAAATTACTTTAAGAAATTATGAATTTAATAGCCTTGTATTTTAGAAATAAGGTAAATAAAAAAACCACTCATGCCGACGTCTAATATACAAGCACCTGCACTCATACGATTCCAGTAGTAACAAGAGAAAAACAGTGCCGGTCATACAAAATCTTGCATCCGTACCTGAACACAAAATCGATCGCAGAAACAAAAATTAATATTTTTGGAATAATTGTTAAATCAGCGCCACTCGAACAATCGAGCTTGCGAAAATCAAAAAAGTCATAGTCGCAAAAACTATTTAAGCCCAAAGATTCCAAATCCGTTTTGAAAACGACTTGAAGGCTTATATTGTAAAATATATGAGCATTCAAAGTTGAACTTTTGTTTCGTTTTTTGCCACATGCAAAAATAAATGGTAAATTGGTCAACTTTCAGGTAATATTATACAAAAAATAGACAATCAATCGGCATGATTCTTATTTTAAAATATAGATACATTCATAAACTGTAAACTAAGCTATAAAACGACGGTTTGGTTTCGGCTTGCACAGGTAAAACGCAACCTGCGAGGTGTCTAATTTTTTCAGTTTTTTTCTCGCTAAAGTAGTCTTTAACTTCGGCAGCCGATGAAAGCCACCGATTACACTATTTCTACGATTCAGCGGTGTTTGACAGCGCTAGCACATTCCAATATCTCCACTGACAACTGGGATTGTCTGCTGGTCTTCTTGTGCGCAAGCTAACTGCCAAGGTTAACCCTTATGGGAACAGTCCCTACGTCGAAGTCCGAAATTCCGGCTTGGAAGGAGATGAACACCTTCCTGAGCGAAAGGTATCGGGCACTGGAGGCTATCGAGGATATGAAGCCGACTTAGTCAGTTCCCAAAAGGCTGCAATCCTTCGAGACCAAGGTCACCGCCAAACAAAAAAGGTGTGACTTATGCTCTAAGGAAAACCACCCAATTAGATTGTGCCCGCTTTCTCCATATGTCTGTCGACGCGCGTTGCGGCTACATAAAAAAGAAGCAGCTATACCTGAATTGTTTCGCGAGAGACCATCAGCTACGTGATTGCACGAGCATACACAGCTGTTTCACTTGAAGGGGGAGGCATCATACTCTGCTGCATCGTGGCTCCCCAAGTTCTTTAAACACGAGTTCCTCAGCCTCGAGTTCGTCAAATGCTCGAATCGCGAGTTTCCCCACCTCGTCGCCCTCTACGCAACCATCCTCGAGACCCTCCAGTTGCAATGCATCCGCAAGCACCTCAACGGTGCAGAATTGTTTCGCTTCAGGCCCTACAGCCGTCCTGCTGAGCACGGCAATTATTGACGTGTGCCATTTGGGCACGAGTTACCGAGCCCGAGCTTTATTCGACTAGGGATCTGAGGCGAAGTTCATTTCCGAACGTATGTTCAACCTCCTTAAGTTGCCGTTTCGCAAAATTCAGACTCAAGTCTCAGGGCTAAACCAATCGGTTTCGGCAGAGTCAACGAGACTCTGCCAGTTTGCAATCCGCTTCCCTACTAAGCCGGGTCTACAAATAGACACCGCAGCCTACGTCCTTCCGGAATTAGCGGGCAAACTGCCCTCTTCGTTAGAAGACCTGCCCGATCTTCAATGAAGCACTGCCAAAACGCTCGGGATTCGATAGAGGGCTAAGTCCGACGAATTCTATTTTGTGCCGCCAGAAATAGTGGTGGAGCTGATCTATTACCGTCGGTGATGATGCAGGGCACTAGGAGAAATATTTGCGGCTCACTTCTAGGCCTTTAACAGAGCAATATGACAACGTGATTCAGGAGTATCTGGATCTGGGTCATATGATCGAAGTTCCATCGACTCATAGTGCCCCAACTTACTATCTTCCACATCATGCGGTAATCAAGCCCGAGAGTATCACGACAAAGCTTCGCGTTGTATTTAACGCTTCAAGTCCATCTGCGAATGGAACCAGCTTAAATGATATTCTTCATGCTGGTCCAGTACTGCGATCCGATCTGACCATTCAAATTCTGAAGTGGCGATATTTTCAATACGTGTTCAGCGCGGACCAAAGCATACACCCTTTCAAAGAATCCTGTTCCGAAATAAGAAGGCTGATATCCGAGACTTTGAATTGAAAACAGTTACCTTCGGGGTCAACTGTGCGCCTTTCCTCGCTATTCGAGTGCTCTAGCAGCTAGAAGAGGATGTCCAAAAGCCGTTTCCAAAAGCCAGCCACATTATTCAACAACATATGTACGTCGATGACGTTCTGGCAGGAGCAAATTCCATAACTGAGGCCCATAGTTTGCTCCAAGAGCTACAAGCAGCTCTTAGCTCTGCTGGTTTCCCTTTGAGAATGTGGACTTCAAACCACACGAGCATACTAAAAAAGCATAGCGAGTTCCTCGATATCGATACCGAAAGCACTGCCAAAACGCTCGGGATTCGATAGAGGGCTAAGTTCGACGAATTCTATTTTGTGCCGCCAGAAATAGTGGTGGAGCCCTCCTTGCTAAACATTTAGAGCCGACATCCGATCTCACCGCCGAAAAGTTCCTAGCAGCTTTTGCTCGTTTCGTAGCTAGGCGCGGTTGTCCTCAGCGGATCCATTCGGATAATGGCAAGACATTTGTGGGGGCAGCCTCTCTACTTTCTCGGAACTTCCTTCAATCCACCAAAGAGTCTGTGACTGATGTATACAGCCATCAGGGACTTAAATGGCGTTTCATCCCGCCCGGGGCTCAACATATGGGGGGTCTGTGGGAAGCAGGGATGAAAAGTTTCAAAACTCTTTTCTACAAAGCTACGGTTACCCGCAAGTATACGTTTGAAAAACTTGCGACGCTTCTAGCCAAGATCGAAGCTTTCCTCAACTCCAGACCCCTCTCCCCGATGTCTGAAGATCCCTCCGATCTGCTAGCCCTCACGCCTGGCCATTTCCTGATTGGAAGGCCGTTACTTTCCACGGCTGAGCCTGAGATAAAAGGCGAAGCCAAGTCGATAATCAATCGCTGGCAACATTTGAAGCCCCAAAATCAGCAGTTTAGTGCGCGGTGGAAGAAGGAGTATCTCAAAAAGCTCCACAAACGCAATAAATGGCAATTTCCGACCCGAAATATCCAAATTGACGATATGGTGGTAGCCAAAGAGGACAATTTGCCCTCGAACGAATGGCGGCTCGGCAGAATTGTTTCTGTTTTCCCCGGCCGATGGCCGAGTTCGAGTGGCTGAAGTCCGTACGGCGCGAGGCACAATAAAACGCCCCGTGCATAAGGTTATCCTTCTCCCTATGGAGAGCAAGGAACCAGCTATTTCCAGCCACTGACATATTTCCGTCTGCGAGGTCCTGTACTAAGCCCTTTTGTTTTTTTTTTCTCCTTCCTCGCAGAACAACTTCGTCATAATGGTGCCGCGACCTCGTGGTCTGCACGGCGACCCTTCGATCCCGCACAGGCGACTTCCGGATCGATGTCGTCTTAAGGCTTGATCCCAGCCTTAAGATTTGAACGCCCGTACGGGCTCTGAGCGACACCATCCGGGCTAAGTTCAACGACATCCGACTCGCGGATGATCTGTTCCATCGCCCGTCGACCATTTCCCTCGCGTTGGGGTCAGACTTGTTCCCCAAGCTGATCCAACCGGGGTTCCTGGAACTGGAAGATGGCCTGCCCGTCGCACAGAGCACCCTTTTTGGGTGGACCGTATCCGGAGTCTGCAAGGAGGAATGATCCTGCTTTGCTTACGCAAGAGGGGGGGGGGGGAGAATGTTCGGGCGCTTAGTTTTGAGAGGCAGTGTGGAAGCGAGCGCTGCGCTGGAGCTTGCACTCCCGCTTGCACTCCCGCTTGCACTCCCGCTTGCACTCCCGCTTGCACTCCCGCTTGCACTCCCGCTCGCACTCCCGCTTGCGCCCGCTCACCTGCGCTCTCCGTTGCTCTCCCGCTCCCGTCTTCTAGCTCCGAATCCACCACTCCGCGGTCCCGAGCCTCTTCCGCTCTTAGGTTTAAGTTAGTCTTAAATTGAAGTTGTGCCAATAAAGTTGTGAAGTGATCGACGCCGCCCTTCTTTTTTCTGGACTTTGGGAATTTAGGAACTTCCGCCAGCAGCAGCAACCACCCCCAAACACACTCTACGGCCACGAAGACCACTCTACGACAGCCGGCCTTATCTAGGAAGGAAGCCGCCCACTCCAGTTCAAGTATTAAAACCGATAAAATCAATACTCAACAAGATGGACATACAGTCGGGTGTCCCGACAGTAGAATACCCTGTACCCTGGACCGCTCCCCGTGAATTGAATTCGAGACAACTTACAATTACTTTAACGAACGTTCTAGAAATAGCTGTGACTTTGTTTCGCTGTATGTATACAGGAAAAGAATGTGACCATTGCAAGTGTATTGGTGTATGTGTTATTTGGAGCCCTTTGCCTTGGCTGCCTCTTGTATACATAATAAGTATAAAGTAAAAAGAGTATATCTCCGATATTTATTGTACGATCGTAATGAAATTTAGACAATCTGTGTATTTTGATAAAATACATCAAGGTTGTGAATATAGTTTACCTAACTTTATAAATTTGGGAGATATACGTTTTTTTCAAATAGCTCCCCAAAAAAGGGGAGCAGCAAAAATTTAAAACAAACTTGATCTGCGTGCAGATATAAGAAGTCTAAGTCCCAAGTTTGGTGTCTCTAGCTCTTATAGTCTCCGAGATCTAGGCGTTCATACAGACAGACGGACAGACGGACAGACGGACGGACGGACGGACGGACAGACGGACATGGCTATATCGACTCCTTAAGTGGTCCTGACCAATATTTAGGTAACTTTTGGGGGTCTGCCACGCCTCCTTCTGGCTGTTACAGAATATCGCACAAAATTATAATACCTTTGTACCTTTGGTACATGGTATAATAATGCCCTCCGAACCGCGCTAGGGGCATTCTGCTCAACTCCTACTTTCATTATCTACTTTGAGTCCAACGTCACCCCTTTAGATACCAGAATACAGCTCCTGCAAGCCAAATTATCAAAAACCATAACACAATCATCTGACACTCCGCTTAAACCAATAATTAATAAGATCATAAAAATACAAAATTAGGAAATACAGGAACTCAGCAATACATAATAGTATAATCTGTTGTGCCAACTTTGATCTGCCTGCCTGCCCAATAAAACTCATACCAAAATCAAAGCCACCATGGCACCTACAATCAGAAACCATAGAGACAAGTTTAAACAGATGCAAAAAAGATCAAACAAATAGGGTGATATTTATAAAAGAATTTTCAGGCATTAAAGCAAAAATGAAAAACTACACCTTTATTTATACTGACGGATCCCTTAACAACCACACAGCAGCCAATGCTATAACCACAGAAAACACTGTTCTTAAAATGGCTGAACCGACATACTCATTGGTTTAAGATAAAAAGATACACATAAAACAGTTCGCTGTTGCACAATAAGACATAACAATCAAAATTCGTAAACTAAGATACATTTATTAACGACTTTCGACTTTCTACGACTTTCCATTATCAGAAATATTATAATCTTTTGTAGCTCCACAAAATACGCATTAAAAGTTCGCCAATATTTCCCGCCAGTTTATATACGCAAAAAATTTTATCAAACAGCTGACTTTGGTAATTTATCTAGGCTAGTGTTGATAGCAAAAATTTTTGGGAGGTTTTTCTTTTTTTTAATCAGGGTATCTATATTCAAGAAATACACTACATTTTGAAGAACAAATTGGAAAAAAATTGAATAAATGCCAAAATAATGGACTTTTTACCCATAAAGCAACAGCTGAACGCTCTTATAGAAGAACATCCAACGAAAGAGATATTTGTTTTCCCCCTCTCAAGCATCGGAAGAGGTTATCGCCTATGTCTAAGGCAAAACCGGAGTCGAAAAAAATAAAAACAAGGGGAAGATAATTATTAATTTTCTTATGCTAGGGATTAGAGGTGTGCACGGGCCGGGATTTTTTCGTGGCACGCGGGCTTACCTAGGCCCGGAGCCCGGCTCGATCCTTAAAATTAAAATTCGTCCGGGCTTCGTGCCCAAAATAGGCCCGTAAAAGCCCGAAACCAAGTTAGGGTTAGGTCCCAATATTCACAGCTAGTACTTATTCGTTAATGGAAGTAGGCAATGTGTGTACGAATAATGTTGTAAGTTCCTATTTATTGGAATCACCTTTCCGCTATTCGGATAGTGTTCATTTAGTAGTTCTGAGTGATTTTAAAAAACACTAACTCTTGGTCCTCAAATAATTACACAAATTAAATCTTAACTACAACACGACATTGATGGCTTGGTCGACATTTCGCTGTCTCAAGTAATCCATGTCGAAAAATCCATAGAGTGCTTGCTTGATCTTTGTTTTGTATATGATTCGGCTAATGTTATTTTAGCGAGGGTGGCGGCGCTGACGCATTCCGAAGATCCCTGTCGTCCTACGTTCGCTGTAACATTGAGGTTTTCAGAATATTTCTGACCGACCAGGCAAAAAGTAATCTGCTTGCTGCAAAACTGGCTTTGACTGGCTGAATAATTTTATATCTGAATTTAATTGACATGGCTGCCGTAGATATTTTTTTACAATAGTAAGAATCATTTGTTGTTTCTCTCCACAAAAAAGGTAGCAATATGGATACCAACAACTATAAAGGAATATCTAAGTTGGCGGCCATTCCAAAACTTTTCGAAAATGTCATTGCTAAACATTTGCTGCATATTTGTATATCAGTAATTTCTCCATTAATCATTCTCTCCTTGGAAACCCGATTCTATGGGATTTCCAATTGCTTTTCTTAGGTGGATCGCAAGCTATCTGACTCGCAGATAGCATCAGTTAAGAAAAATTTAGTTTACATGTATGTTTACATAGCTACATAAAGAATGGAGCAAAATGATCTTGTATTTGGAGCCCTTTGTGTGGAGTCCACAGTGAATGATTCCGTTCAACAGAAGTTCCTTTGAATGAACCCTTTAGAGTACTATGTGCAGGTTTATATATTTTTATACTTTATACTTTTATACTTTATACTTTTCACACTTAGATCCTAACCCTTTAACAATTTAATCCTAACCCGCTTAGTACGCATATAAGAAAACTATCAGGCGTTGTTCAAAAAAGTTAACGAATCTCAACTTATTGATTTGTCCTTTTTGGCAGACTTTCTCTGTCATTGACGCTTGGAAAAAATGTATTCAACTGTAATTTTTAAACATGAGTCATTGTGTTGCTTATAAGCGCATAAAACATTCACTTTCGTTTAGTATTGAGACTTATAACTTGATGATGATTCGAACAACCAAATATTCAACATACCGATTTTATTGTGATAGGTCAGCCCAGCACTAATATTATCCCTTGGAGGTATTTTAATATTAGTCAAATGTTTGCAACGCAGTGAAGGAGACTTCTCCTACGCCATATTCTATATATTCTTAATCAGTATGAACAGTCGAGTCGATTTAGCCATGTACGTCTGTCCGTATGTCCTTCTGTCAGTTTCTATGCAAACTAGTCCCTCAGTTTTAAAGCTATCTGAATGAAACTTTGCAGTTAGTCTTCTATATACTCTCACTCTGCATATTTCGGAACGGGCCGGATCGGACGACTATATCATATAGCTGCCATCGGAACGATCGGAAAGCTTTTCGAAAATATATTATAACTTTGTCAGTATTTAACATATTTTCACCAAATTTGATAACACTGGCCGACAAAAATTGATCTTTTTTTCATACGGAAAGAATTGAGTCTGCATATTGCTAGTTCGAAACCCAAAAGTTTCCATCACGTACCAAATTTGAGCAAATCGCGTACAAAGTACCAAAAAGGGTCTATATTGGCACTTTTCAAACGCTAATAAAACAGAAACTGCGCTTATACCAAAAATTACATTTGGCTTGAATGCAAACCTAATCTTTCCCCTTTATTTTTAATGATCCAATCGTAAGCTGCAAATGTGTACAAACATCGGCGTGTCAAAGTTAGCTTCCTTACTTGTTTTTTCATATTTTCCTAGCCTAAATATAACAGATGGTAATAATAATATAATACTTTAATTCCTCGACTCCTCCAATTAGTTTGTGATGCGCAGACGCTTTTAAATACAGTTTATATAGTACCTAGGTTAAGCAGTAGGAAGAAGTCGAGAAATTATTTGAATTTAATAAGCGCGCGCGCTAGTGATCGCGGATAAAGGGTCACACTAAATATGAGGGGCTGGCCACACTAATAAGGACAGATCCTGGCCATCTCTAAGCCACCAACAGTCTTGAAAGAGGTGGGGCAGTATGTTTGGATGAGACCACGTAGTCATGAGCGCATAGGTGTACTAGGCTCTCCCTCTTTTTGTTTATATTTCTTAATTCGCTATTAAGCCAAGCTACTTTGCTAAATTCATACCCATATGCATATATATTAAACTCAAGCTTCTCAATGGTCAATCTGCAGCTCTGACTGAGCACTATATGTAATGCCTATCGCGTTTTTAATTACCTATAACCCCAAAATTAATATTATTATTACATCGGTAACGTTTTTAAATAACCTATGATAAACGTATGTGCATATTGTGAGGAATTCGATTTTGCTTCTCTTGCTAAAAATAATGGTACCGGCTATCTCACAGCCGAGCACACTCGACGTATACATTTATTTATAAGAATTTTATTTATAAGAATAAGTGATAAAATTTTATACATTTTTCTCTCACCGAATCGAGCGGGCCTCCGATTCATCAAAATCCGACTGCAGATGTTCTGAGTGTTGATTATTTATATTCTGCATTGCCTCTTCCAGAATAGGTTTGACTGGTTCTGACTCTATACTTTTATCTTTATTAATCGTTTTTGTGGGAACATTTTGAGGACATTCTGAATGAGATATTAGGTGATTTTCATTTATAAACATTGCAGCAGAAATCGACGTCAAATCTTTAAGCTGATTGGTTTCTTTCTGTATTTCTGTATTTTTTTCTGGGCTATGTGATTTAGATTCCTTTTGAACATTGTTTGTATCATTGTGATTAATTCCACCGATTTCAGTGAGAGAAATACTCGAAGATTTTTCGTAAAACTTTTTAGCCGTACTATTAGATACGGGTAGCTTTTCTTTTGATATAATATTAGTAGTGCAATATTTTTGTGTACTTATATTTTCTGTAAGAAAAGTATTATTTTCAATCAATATGGTATTGTCTTCTTTCGAAATAAAAATGTCATTTTTTATGCCTTGGCTAGTTAATTGGACTTTCCTTGCAGTTAAATTAGTTTCTTTACTTTTAATTTTTTTCAAAGACCGTTTTGAATCTGCCGTTGACTGTAAATTTACGAAATCTATAGAATGAGGGGCACATGGTTGAGGATGTGTAGCTACGTTTTTAGGAAAAATACTAGCAATCTGTTCTTGTGTTTTCTCTTTTCTAGATATGTATCGTTGATTTGGATAGTTAAACACACCATTAAGCTGATTTTCCAATAGGTGCTTGTACTGCTCAAGGGTTGATAATGAAGTGCCAGATCTAGAAACATTGAGTCCTGTCGACGTATTCATATGTTGCATGTTTGGTGTTATTAAATTGGATATCATTAAAGGTCTTGAACTATCAGACAAGATTTCGGAAGTCGTGAAAATGGGGTTGACATTATAAGATGATGATTGAAATAAATGATCCCTCAAATAGGAGTCAATTTGATGGGATGAGTATTTTTGATAATAGTTAAAGCCATCATAATAGTTTTGATTAAGGTTACAGTTGAGTGGAGGCTCCAGACTGTGGCTTAACAGAGTTTGCATCTGAAAAAAATAATATTACAAAATATTAGAAAATCCAAAAATTTTATATTTTTATATATATCTATATATATTTTTCTTATCAGATAAGTAAAGCATTGCATTTGTAGAGGGGATCCCTTTCAATGGTATTCCTTTAACTGCATTCTTTTGACCATTTCTCAAAATATATGTAGCAACTTTTGGTTTTCATATGCAATAAGTATATGTGCAAATTAGGATTTTGCACTATTGAGTGTTGGTAAATAAAGAACTGAGATAGATTCTTTAGTTAGTGGAACGCAAGTAGCATTACTTAAAAGCATATGGCTTGCACTGAATATCTCAGTATACAAGAAATTTCGAACGAAAATGAAACGGTTCTATTTATACACTTTCCATGACGATGAATCGAGGTTGCTTCAATGCCTTAGAAATGCGTAACTAGAATAATCTGGGCCGCAAACATTTTGCGCAGCGAAGGTTACTAAAGTTTGTGAAAGTCAAACCACCTTCTTAATTTACTGAACTCTTTTATTGACGTCTGATCGCTTCGCAAGTTCTGCACCGAATGGCGCGCTTCTCCCAATCCCTTTCCTTATTCTAGTTTACATGTGTTTGTGTTAGTTAGGTATACATGATTATCTGCTAACCCTTTGCATGAGCTAGACAGAGATGACTATATGATTCTTAATTCTAACAGGGACTCGATCTTTCGAGACTTATTGCTACAGTGTGCTTCATCAGCTCGTATCTGTTAATACATGGTAATACATGGTACTACATGGTACTGTGGGGCTTGTGGGTATCTGTCCTGCCACAACTCGGCCATCCTGACTAGATGATCCCCCGATCACAGTTTATAATAATTATTTTCGGACTACTATGCTTATAAATTGCTTAATATTTAATTATTATTTAGTTATTTGTCTGTTGACTTCTTTTTATTGCCTATCCAATGCTTGATATTTTGAATGCTCCAGACACCTTGGTACGGGTTACGGGATACCTGAAATCCCTCAACGTCTTTTAGAATGAACCTGTCATTTCTTAGTACTTTTGCGATTACGTATGGTCCTTTATTCTTGGGAATCAATTTCCTGGAGACTCCTGCTGTACTATCAAAATTCTTTACTACTACGTAGTCCCCTTTTCTGTATTCAGATGGCTTCCTGGCGGTTTTATCGTATTGGGTTTTGTTATACTCTTGGGCTTTTTCTTGACATTTTTTCGCCTCGTTTCTAATTTTTTCTAAGTCCCTATCTTCTGGGGCGTTATCAAATTCTTCTAGCTTTTCTCTTAACTCGTCTACAATTTTTCCTCTTTGATCTATTCCAAAAAGCACTTTGCTCGGAGTCTGTTTGATACTGCGTTGTTGTGTATTGTTTAATACATGCTCTACCTTATCTATTACCGTGTCCCAGTATATGCCTTTGCCTGGCTCTATCAGCTTTGCTATCATTGGTCCAAGACTCCTATTAACTCTTTCAACCTGTCCATTAGCTTGAGGTGACCCCGTTGCTATCTTCATATGCTTAATTTCAAACTCTAATAAAAAATCGTCAAACTCTTTGGACGTGAAGCAACTCCCTCGATCTGAAATTATGCACTTGGGCTTGCTATAAGCTCTAAAGTAATCCTTTAGCGCTGTAACGACTTCCTTTGTATTAGTGGTTTTTGTGGTGTATAAACGCACGAATTTTGTAAAACCATCGATGACTACAAATATATGTTTTTTCATTCTACCTGAATCGACTGGTCCATAATGATCGATGTGCACTACCTCGAATGGTTTGTTGCCTTTAGGAATGCAGTGTAAAAAACCTTCCTTGCCAGTTTTCGGAGAAAATGCGACACATTTTAAACAATTTCCAATATGACTCAAACATTTGTCTTTAGCGTTAGGAAACCAATAAGTTTTCAAAATTATATCCAACATCTTGTCCCTACCTATGTGCCCGATCTCATTGTGATACTTATACAAAACATGATCTTCCATGTCCGAAGGAACATAAAACAATAATCTGCCATCGTTACATTTTCTATAAACTATACCGTTTCTCATCTCGAATAATTTGTGTTCGTTTTCCTCTAACTGCTTCCTAATTCTTTGTACCTTTGGATCTTTGGCTTGGCAGATTACTAAATTATCTTCAAACGTGTTCGATTCTACTACCAATATGTTTGTGCATCTACTAAGCGCATCGACGTGCTGCATCCTCTTACCTTCTCTATGAATAAGTTCGTAATCGTAATTTTGGAGCTCTAACGCCCATCTGGCTATTCGTGGATTTAGCTCTGTTTTATTAAGCGTTAAAGTGAGGGAATTACAATCAGTAATGATTTTGAAACGCTTTCCATATAAGTATATTCTAAACCTGCGCAATGCGTGAATAATAGCCATTGTCTCCAGCTCGAAGCTGTGGTATTTTGCCTCCGCTACGGTAGTGCGTTTCGAAAAATAAAATATGGGGTGTAATTTTCCATCTTCCTTCTTTTGACATAATACAGCTCCAAAACCGAGAGCGCTTGCGTCACAGTGTAGTTCTACCTCGTCTTTGTAGTTGTAAATCGCCAAAACCGGTGCTTGCACCAACTTATCCTTCAGTGTTGTAAAACAGTTCATTTCATTTTCTCCAAACTTGAATTTTTCATCTTTTCTAAGAAGATCATATAACGGTTTTGCTAACGTTGAAAAGTCTTTTATAAATCTACGGAAATATGAACATAATCCGAGAAAGCTTTGAACGCTTTCCCTTTGTCATCAGCCTTTATGCCTTCGCCATTTATAATAAATCCTAAATATTTAATATTCGTTTGAAGGAACTCGCACTTATCCATTCGTAATTCTAATCTGTTCTGGGCTAACCTGAGAAAGACTTCTTGTAAAATTTTTAAATGTTCTTCTGTGTCCTTGGTGGCGATCATAATGTCGTCCATGTACACAATTACTTTGTTATCTCTAATGAGATCTTCAAAAATTTTGTTCACAAATCTTTGAAACACTGCCGACGCAGTTTTTAAACCCATTGGCATCCTGAGGAATTCGAATTGTCCTAACGGTGTCACAAAAGAGGTGTACTTAATCGATTCCTTATTAACAAAGACATGAAAATAACCATTCTTCAAATCGAGTTTCGTAAAGACTTTCTTATCCACCAGTTTGTCTAAGAGATCATCGATGAGCGGTATTGGGTAATTGTCTTTAATTAGTACTTTGTTGAGCTTCCTAAAGTCGATGCATAATCGTATGTCGCCGGTTTTCTTCTTGACTAACACTATGGGTGAGGCAAACTCGGACTCGCTGGGCTGTATAATTCCTTCTTTCAAATATTCATCTAGCAATCCTTGTAGTTTTTCTTTTTCTGAATAAGCGAGTCGTCTAGGGGCACAGCTAAAGGGCTTTGTCGTCACTAAATTTAACTTAATTTCGCACTTAACTAATGGTTCTGTAGGCTTTTTCACGTCTAAGTAGTTGCGCCTTATTATTTCTTCTAAACGAGCGTTTAAAGTAGGGTCATTGTTTGTGCCGTGTATATAATTCGTTTTTTTATCTTCCACATGCTCTATGTTAAGAATTTCTCTAACAGCGTCTTCATAGCTAACGATCGACTCTTTATTTTGCGAATCAATTTTCTTAACGGTTTCAGCATCGGTCATATTAATAATTGTTGATATGGCAGTTTTTCCGGATTTTTTGCTAACTCTGGGAATAATTTCTTTATTAATTTTTTTCTTAGCTGTTTCACTAACATTACTAACTGTTTCACTAACATTACTAACTGTTTCACTAACATTACTAACTGTTTCACTAACATTACTAACTTCTTTGGAGTTTGGAGGGCAAATCGTAATCATACCCAAGGTGTCTTTATCTAATTTCAATTGGCAAGTTTCCATAAAATTTCTTCCAAGAACTACATTATGACTCATAGACTCGTTTGCGACCACATATATATAGAAATAACATTTAACTTTATTTTTTAGAACGTAACACAAAATTCTTCCAAGTGTTTTTAATTGGCTTTTGTTAAGCCCAAAATAGTTTTCTGTAACTGCTTCTAAATTAGCTTCATTGGATATGATTCTCGCTTTGGCGAATGATATTGGACTCCCGGTGTCTATGAGGCATTCTGTAATTAATGGGGATTTAGAGCTATTGTGAAAAAATATCTTAAAGTATCTTA
>VNJQ01000882.1:0-14474 GCA_008042515.1 Drosophila truncata | reverse complement strand
TCAATTTGGAAAATATAATTTACAGAATATTCTGCAAGGGTATATAAACTTCGGCTCCGCCCGAAGTTAGCTTTCCTTTCTTGTTTTCTTTTTTATTTCTGTTACATGAATATGCATATATACATACATACTTTTTTATTTTCCAGCTCCCGACTAGCTCACGATGAGAAGAACCTGAACCTGCGAGCGGCAATAATTCATGTAATTGGTGACCTTGTGCAGAGCATTGGTGTGTTCGTGGCCGCCGTCTTAATTAAGTTTTGTGTGAGTTTCCTTTTATTTAGACCTGCCCAGCAGACAAAGAAGCGGACGTGAGCGGATGGATCCGAAAAATTTCCGCAAAAGATATTAAATGCGGACAAAGCATCGGAATTTCCGCATTAGGTTCGGTAAATGCTCAAAAACATACACCAAAACGAAGCGCAATCGGAACTATGGCGTCCCTCGTAAAAGGGGCGAAATAGGCCCCGCTAGCGGACTTTGAAACGTTCAGTGAGCGGGCAAATAGCGGATTTACCGCAATATGTTCGCTGAATTATCAAAACCTGGCTCTAAAACGGACAATCTCCGGGAGTACTGCTCTCTTCTTGAAATCGTATGCATAAGCGTTCTCAAAATTAGAGTTTGGTTTGCCTCAGTTTTGGGATTTATTTACTAATTATAGAGAATTATTAAGAGAAATATTAGAATTATTAAGAGAATAATAAGGATTCAATTAAATTTTTTTATTTTTTTTTTTCAAGCCTAATCAAGACCCACGAGACCTTTTGATATTAGAAAAGTGCCACTCAAGATTCAAAAGTTCAGCTAATGATATTACAAAAGGTCCGCAAACGATATCTTTTTCGGGTTCCGAAAATTATAGCTTTTGCTGCCACAAAACCCATGCCAGCTGATTTACTTTTTTGTCGTTCTTGAGTCTAAAATCGGACGTATTGTCCGCCTGAAATCCGCAAAACTATCATTTGAAATAATATTAACGAAGTTTTTGTCTGCTGGGTGTGGCCTCTTTTCTGCCGCGCCTCTGCCGCACACAGAATAAACAAGACGAGAAGAAAAAATTGTGCTGTTACAGTGTAATTTAATACACTTCTAATAATATCCGGCAACCTTTTTAAAGTAAAAGTTTAATTGGTTTTGGGAATTTACCAAAGCACCTACAAACAGTCTTGGAAAAAAATTTAAACAACCAAGAAGCTTGTATTTTAAACTCAATTATAAAATTTCCGTGAGAGGTACCTTGAATGGAACCTAATATTATTTCTTATTTAGAATACTGGATACCAGGGTTGATTTAATACCAGAGATACTTACATATATCTAATTTTCCCAGACAGGCCAGTGTTTATTTGACTTGCAAATAAAAATAGAAGACTAAAATTTAGTGACTAAATTTCTCTAAAAATATGAAAATAAAATCTTTTATCCCTTATAAAATTTGTAATATTTTTAGTTGACTTAATATAGTGGTTTAGCGTGTAGTAAAAAAACCAATATGGACATACAGGTGTCCCGACAGTACCATTGTAACATTACAAGGCGCCGCTCAATTTTGTTCCCTATTATATTCAAATCAGTATCCTGGGAACACCTCGAGGAGGTCATTGCAGATGCAATGGGATTTTATATTTTGTATTTCTTAGTATTAAATACTGTAAATATTTTGATTACAGGGAAAAATTAAAAAAAAAAATTTGCTACAAATATAAAAACTTTAACTTGGGTCTTGTCCTCCCCGTGAATTGAATTCGGGACATCTTGCACTTACTCTAACGAACGTTATAAAAATAACTCTGACTTTGTTTCGCTATGTGTATGCAGGCAAAGAATGTGACAATTGCAGGTGTATTGATTCGTGTTTTGGCGCGTGCCAAATTCATATAAAAGAAAAAGAATAAGACAGAAACCTAAGAACGGAGACAAACTAAGATATATTGAAAATGTATTCAACTCCGCGAGCTGAGTCGATAGCTCAGTGGTTAAGGCTGCACATGCATTTTCGTAAGAAATTTGCTTGGGTTCAGTTCCATCGCAAGTCATGAGAAACTTTTTTTAATTTTAAATAATTAGTATAGTTTTTTGATTGAATTGTTTGTATTTCTTAGTATTAAATACTACAATTGTTCTATTTTACAGGAAAACTTTACAAAAAAATATTTGCCAAAAATAAAAAATTTTGACTTGGGATAAGGTCTTTCCCGCGAATTGAACTCGGGACAACTTGCAATTACTCTAAGTTCGTCATGAGCAATCTTAATAACTAAACTAAATGTATAATGCACGTTTTTATTTATTCGGAGCCCTCTGGCTGGGCTGCCTCTTGTATACATAATATGGATAAAGTAAAAAGCCGCTATTTATGGCACGATCGCAATGAAATTTAGACAATCTGTGTATTTTGATAAAATACACAAACGTTGTGAAAATGGTAGCTCCTTCAAAAAGGAGAGCAGCAAAAATTGAAAACAAACTTGATCTGCATGCAGATATGTTTAAGAAGTATATAAGTTTGATGTAAATAGCTCTTATAGTCTCTGGGATCTAGGCGTTCATACAGACAGACGGACAGACAGACGGACATGGCTATATCGACTCCTTGAGTGGTCCTGACCAATATTTAGATCACTTTTGAGGTGTGCCAGTTACAGAAAATCACACTGACACAAAATTATAATACCTTTGTAACCTTTTTTTACACGGTATAAAAAAACTTTAAAAACAAGAAAGGAAGCTAACTTCGGCGCGCCGAAGTTTATATACCCTTGCAGATTGCAATTAAACTTTAAAATTAAAATCGGAATTCTAAAATAATAGTAAGAGGCCAAATCCCAAATTTGATTAAAATATTTTGAGAAATAGCGAAACTATAAATTTTTTGTTATTACTCTGATTTCTCCTATGGCAGCTATAGGATATAGTCGTCTGATTTTCATGAAATTAAAACTAAAATTCTCAAAAAATATTAAGTGGCCAAATCTCAAATTTAATAAGAATATGTTGAGAAACAGCGAAGTTAGGATTTTTCTTTTTATTTTCCTGATTGTTCCTATGGCAGCTATATAATATAGTCGTCCGATCCGGCCTGTTCCGACATATGTACGAGTGAGAGTATATAGAAGACTAACTGCAAAGTTTCATTCAGATAGCTTTAAAACTGAGGGACTAGTTTGCGTATAATCGGACAGACGGACAGACGGACAGACGGACGGACAGACGGGCATGGCTAGATGACTCCGCCGTTGATGCTGATCAAGAATATACTTTATAGAGATGTCTCTTTCACTGCGTTGCTAACTTCTGACTGAAATTATAATACCCTGCAAAGGTATAAAAATACAAACTTGTCAAAATAAACTTCTAAAATTTGTACTTAATCTACCATATTACACAAGCACTAATTACGTGCACGAAATGTCTGGAGTCCAAACGGTACAACGATATATTTCACAATAAACTCTCTTAGTCAGTAAAATTAGTTAAATTAGCAAATAACTGTCAGATAAAGGTTTTGTATTCAATTAATATGAAATTAAAATATAATAAGTTATTTACCACTTAAAAAACGAAAAAATAAGTAATGTAGAGAAATTTCAAAACAAAACCAAAAATTATATTTATGAAATCTATTGGTTTATTCTGGCAAAAACCAGCTTGTTAACCGTAGTTGGTTTAAGAGAGGCGCGTCTATCATACACCAAGCCCTACTGAAAACGCGCTCATTTGAACTCTCTGGGATGCACAGGTAGCGCTGGGCATATCCTTTAAGGGCCTCCATTTCAGTGCTGTGAATCTGATAATAAAGTAAATGTTATTACGATTTCTTCAAATTATAAATAATGTACAACCCTTCCTATAGTCCATGCGATTTATATCAGGAGTTTTTTCATGGTTCCGACTCATCGATTCTTTGAAAACCGAATAAATGCATCGACCGAAAAAAAAGAATCGATTTAATCGATGTTGACATCGATTTTTCCCAGCTCTATTGCAGGGTCAGAAGTTTGCAACGCAAACTAGTCCCTCAGTTTTAAAGCTATCTGAATGAAACTTTGCAGTTAGTCTTTTAAAAAGTTTGCAACGCAAACTAGTCCCTCAGTTTTAAAGCTATCTGAATGAAACTTTGCAGTTAGTCTTTTAAATACACTTGTACATATGTCGGAACGAGGCTGCTATAGGAATGATCGAAAAAAATTATAACTTTGTCGGACAAAGTTTGTCTGCATTTTTAAATTATATTTCAAGCCTAATCGAGATTGAATCAAAAATCTTTTGGAAGCTAACTTCGGCTTACCGAAGTTTATGTACCCTTGCTGATCACAATTGAGCTATGTAATTAAAAACGAAATTCTAAGATAATATTAAATGGCCGAATCTCATATTTGATGCAGGCAAAGAATGTGACCATTGCAAGTGTATTGGTGCATGCGTTATTTGGAGCCCCTTGTATACATAATATGTATAAAGTAAAAAGCCCATATCTCCGCTATTTATGGCACGATCGTAATGATCTGTTTATTTTGATAAAATACATCAAGGTTTTGAAAATGGTTTATCTAACTTTATAAATTTGGGAGATATACGTTATAGCTCCCCAAAAAAGGGGAGCAGCAAAATTTGAAAACAAACTTGATCTGCGTGCGGATATAAGAAGTGTCTCTAGCTCTTATAGTCTCCGAGATCTAGGCGTTCATACAGACAGACGGACAGACGGACATGGCTATATCGACTCCTTAAGTGGTCCTGACCAATATTTAGGTAACTTGTGGGGGTCTGCCACGCATCCATCTTTCTGCCTGTTACAGAATATCGCACTCGCACAAAATTATAATACCTTTGTACCTTTGGTACATGGTATTAAAAACGTTGGCAAGACAAAATTATTATTTTCACTCAAGCCTGATGATTATTTTTGATGACAAGGGAAAAAAAACAAATCAATCAATCAAAAAACTTGCTTGATTTTTATATTTCAAAAATAAAAATAATCATTATTTACGGTCCCTGTTTAGTACCATTCTGATTAATAAATTTAACACGAATTTAAAAATTTGGGTGTAAAGTGACATCTAATTGTACGGTTCTATTATTGTTTCCAAGTCTATGTACATACTATGGGTAAAAAGCGCATTAATTCAATTTTTTCCAATTTATTTTTCAAAATAAAGTGTATTTTTTTAATATACATACCCTAATTCGAAAAAACCCTCCTCACAAAAATGTATGCTTACAACACTATAGCCTAGATAAATTACCAAAGTCAGTTGTTTGATAAACTTTTTTGTGTATATAAACTGGCGGGAAATATTGGCGAACTTTCAATGTGTATTTTGTGGAGCTACAAAAGATTTTTATATTTCTGATAATGGAATGTCGTAGTAATAGTATTTATAAATGTATCTTAGTTTATGAATTTTGATTGTTTTGTTCTTATTATGTGTGAGTTGTTTTATATGTGTATCTTTTTATATTTAAACAAATTTTTTTGTGTTCTGTAGTATCCTTATTATCCCACAAGTAACTTTTTTTGCTGCTTTGAGCATTGTTTTTGTTCCAAAAATGTGCATTTGTCTAACAAGGTATGAGCTAGGCCCCGCTCAACAGCAATATCCGCCCGAAAAATTCATTACGAAAATATATACTTAATATTAACAATAATTAAACTTAATTATTGGCACAGTTGGCATGTCTGACTTTCGCGCCAAATAACTTCATGAAACACGGTGATATTTAAATGTAACAATATTATAAGGTATATTGATCAATTTCTATCTAATTACACTTAATTTTATTATTTTATATCATTTCATTGATTAAAAAAAATTAAATATATAAAAGAGCAGCTTAATTTCCCTGAACAGAAAATGAATCAATCTGGCAACTTTTTGATTTTGGAATGCCCCGTTATCATTATCATGAACATTCTTGTTGGTCAATTTTCAAGCTAAATAAGTCGAAGTGCATTTTTTCTGAACAATAGTAGCAAATTTTGCGAAAATGAGCTGCATACAAAAGGAAACCACCGAATCTGAGCGGAAAATAATATTATATTTGCATAATGCACAGATTAGGGAAATGAGCCGCTTTCAAGGGAGCCTCGTCGTTGCAGAGCGCCAAGCACACTGGCCGGCCCAGTGATTTTGGAAAAAAAATCCATCCCATTACGGTTCGGAGGACACTGCATGAAGCTAACTACATACATACATATGTATGTAAGTATGTACAAGAGTGTGTGGCAAACGTAAACTACTCATATCAAAAGTCAAACAAAAGAAGCGTGTAGCCTATGCAAAAAATTGTTTAAACAAGCCAATTGACTTTTTGAACAGTGTGATATTTTCTGATGAGAGCAAATTTAATATTTTCCAATCGGATGGCCGCCAAACAATACAGAACTGCAAAAAGAAAACCTTGCAATGACTGTGAAACATGGTGGTGGCAGAGTCATGTTATGGGACTGCATGTCCGGCGCTGGTGTCGGAGAACTGGAATTTATAGACGGGAAATCTATAGTTCTATCTATAATCTAGAAATCTATTTAAAAAAGCCCAAAATTTAAACTTAGACAAGAAATGCACTTTTCAGCATGATAATGGCCCAAAACATATAACTCATGATGTGCGTATGTGGCTGGAACAGAAGGTAAAATATACAGTGCCGCATCCGCCACAATCTTCAGATCTAAACCCCATCGAACATTTGTGGGAGGAATTGGACAGACGGAACAAAAAACGCGCCATATCAACAAAAGCCACTCATAGAGTAATAACGTAATATTGGAACAGAAACCACCCATAATTTGGTTTCTTCAATGTCAAGGCGTTTGGAAGCTGTTCTAAAACATAAGGGCTTAGACATATTATTTTTCATTAAAATCATCAATTTAAAAATTTTTTTGTTGGGTGTGCCATTAATTTTGTTCCGAGAAAATTGGCTGTTATTTTAGTTTTTTAATTTTGGTTAATTAAATAAAAAAGGTACAATACTGAAATAAATATAACTTAGTTGGAAATTGATTAATTTATATTTGTAAATTTTGTTTCGTTTCAATATTACCATATTTTATTTAGAAAAGCTGTGCGAAAGTCAGACATGCCAACTGTGCCAATAACTAAGTTCGCCACTATGTTAAAAATAAAACTTAAGCTTACATAAATAAGAATCATTCGACAAAATTTCCAGTGTCTTATTGGCCAATTATAAATGTATGTACATACACATGTTTTGCTAACTAGTGGTAAAAAACAATAAAGTATTTAAGTATATTAGTTCAATCATGTATTATGTTCGTTACATGAATGTTTGTAGTTCAAATAATAAAAATAAATATTAAATTATTTCAGCCGAGTGCCAAGTATGCTGATCCGATGTGTACACTACTTTTTTCGGTCATTGTTATTTTAACGACGGTTCAGTTGTTCCGTGAATCTGTGTCCATCCTCCTGGACGCCGTGCCGCCGAACCTCTGCTTGCAGAGCTTGCAACGCGACCTGGCTGGTCTCGAGGGCGTCAGGTGAGTGGACGAGCCCATAAAAGCAACCTGTGACCATCAGCTTTTTCTTTATTGGCAGATCGGTGCACCATTTGAACGTGTGGCAGCATACCAGCGAACACAGGGTGTTGATGGTGCACCTAGTCATAGGTAAGCTAACCCTATTAGCCCATCTCGAATTTTCTCAATTTTATTTTATTTTTTTTTTCTTAGAGCCGGACAGTAACGGCGACACAGTGGTGGACGCATCCACAAGGCTTGTCTCTGGTTCCAAATATAGAGTCAAGCATTCAGCAATTCAAGTTGAGCAAGCTACTACGTAGCCCTTTCGGGCCATCACATCAATACGTTTTATGCTTCGAAATTCTGACAAACAGGCAAATTGCATTTGAAAAAATAATGTGATTTAACCCACTTCCGTACTTACCTTATAGCATGTTTTTCCTAGTTATATTTTTCTTTTATAATCATACCAAAGAGACGACAAAATGTTTTCAATAAAATAATGTGAAATATAAAATCCTACTATTAGAAAGTAACTGAAATACATACATACATACAGTCACATCAGGGAGAGCATGACGAAAGGGCACTACAGTACAAGCAATACACGATGGCCGCCTTCCTGGTCGTCGAAGGCGCGTTCAACAACGGAAACACCGACTCAACACACCTCAGGGAGGAGTTCTGTCACCCCTACTCTGGCTGATAAACATGAACATATATTTAGAACTCAATATGGGAGGCGTCAAAACAGTGGCCTACGCAGACGACGTGGTACTGCTAGTATCAGGACCCTATACCGACATTATCAGCGACATAATGATGGGTTTGCTGGGTCACCTTAACAGATGGGTAGAAGCCTGCGGACTGGGTATCAACCCCACAAAAACAGAACTAATGCTCTTCACCAGAAGAACTAAGGTACCAGTTTTTAACATGCCAAGTATAAGCGGCACGATGTTAGCACTATCGGAGCAGGCAAAGGATCTAGGAGTGATACTGGACCCCAAAACTCTCATTGTAGAAAAACATTGCAGAGACAGTCAAGAAGGCAAGTATTGCACTCAACACCTGCAGAAAGATGTTCGGATACACCATACACCCAAAAATCATTATATGGCTATACGCAGCGGTGGTACGGCCAAACCTGACATACGGGGCCCTGGTATGGTGACCAGCACTAACCAGAGCATACAACATATCAAAACTCACAAGGATACAACGAGCAAAAGCCGCAGGAGCAATACGCTCGTGCCCGGTGGCCGCTCTGAATACTATCCTCAACATAAGGCCAATAGAACTGTTCGTCAAGGACATCGCCGCGTAGAGTGCAGTTCGACTGAAAGCAAGCAACTGCTGGAGGGAACACTGCACAGGGCACGGCAGGATACTTGGGAGCATTTAAATAGACATAAACGAGAGAACGGACTTCATGACCACGGAGATGCACTTCGGTAATGTTTTCACGACCTCGTACCCAACATGGGAGGACTGGAACAGGGGGAGAGTCCCCGTAGAGGATGAGGTACCCCGTCTACACCGACGGCTCCAAGATGAGCTGTGGCGTAGGGGCTGGGATCTAAGCCGAGTACTGGGGGATTAAGGGTGCCTTCAGTCTCTCAGACTCGGCGACGGTCTTCCAGGCGGAGCTGCTCGCCATAAGGGAAGCAGCCAGGCTTTCACTACGCCGTGAAAACTAACTCAAGGCAAAAACACGGCCCTAAACGACTTGCAGAGAACATTAAGGTACAAGTAACCTGGGTACCGGGACATAACGACATCACAGGGAACGAAAGAGCAGACGAACTGGTAAGAGCAGGCTCGGCTGGACCTAACACCGACACAAAGATACCGATCTCGCTAAACTCGGTACAGACAAGGATCGACGAACATTTCAAACATGCAGTCAACAAGGAATGGTCAAGGAAAGGTGATGGCAGGAGTTCAAAGAACTGTTGGTCGAATTTCGAACAAAATCGAAAGAGAGAGCTGTTATCTAACAGTAAAAGGGATATCCGCAGGTTCACTATGGTTGCCACAGGACATTGGGCGATTGGATCGCATGCAATGAAAATGGGACTATCACAGAACATGACCTGCAACCTGCAAGAAAATCACGAAGCAAGAGACACCGGAACATCTGCTTTGCTTCTGCCCGGCACTAAACCATAAAAGTCACTGGATAGCGTAGGTGAGCTGAAGATATCAGCAATCCTAGGCTTCCTCACTGAATCGGGATGGTACTAAAATTACTGCGACAACGAGTAGAGAACAGAGGGAGTGGACCAAAAAGGAGCTTATTAGGACCTGAACCACAAATGTCGCATAAGAAAAAAATAAACTTCAGACTGCAGGGAGTTGCACTGACATTTACTTGGCTAGTTTTTTTTATCAAGAATACGTCTTTTACATACACCCTCGGTTGGCATTAAGCAATAAAATCCTTATTCCCCTTATGGGTACCTAGTATACTTACAAAGCACTAAATTATTTATCGATGGCTTTAACAGGCTTTAAGCTGACATACCACATAAGGAAAGGTTATGTTGAAACAATAGCTACAAATATTATTAGAAGTCCTAATTTAAAAAAGTAAGCGAAAGTGGATAAAGCTGCTCCAGCACCTCAATTGGCAATCAAAGAACTTTTTGTGGTTTTAGGATGATGCTTGCTGATCAAAAGTCCAACTTTGTTTAATAGTCGCAATCTAAACTTTTTTGTTTAATTATGATAAGATCAATACATAACAGGAAAGGAAGCTAACTTACAGAAGTTTATATACCCTTGCAGATTACAGTTGAGCTAAGTAATTAAAAACGAAATTCTAAGATAACATTGAATGGCCGAATCTCAAATTTGATGAAAATATGTTGAGAAACAACCGAGTTATGATTTTTTCTATTATTTCCCTTTAAATCAAAATTCTGGAATAATATTAAGTGACGAAATCTCAAGTTTGATGAAAATATGTTGAGAAACAGCGAAGTTATGATTTTTCTATTATTTCCGTGATTGTTCCTATGGCAGCTATAGGATATAGTCGTCCGATTATCCTTAAATTTAAACCAAATTCTGGAATAATATTAAGTGACCAAGTGACAGCGATCGTTCGATCGTTTGCCGATCGTTCCAACTGTTTCCGATTTTTCCTATGGCAGCTATAAGATATAGTCGTCTGATTTTCATGAAATTTAATACGAAATTCTAAAATAATAATAAATGGCCAAATATCAAATTTGGTGATTATATGTTGAAAACTGACAATGTTAAAATTTTTTTTCAAAAATATTTTCGATCGTTCCTATGGCAGCTATATGATATAATCGTCCGATCCGGCCCGTTCCGAAAGTTTCATTCAAATAGCTTCAAAACAGAGGGACTAGTTTGCGTATAATCGGACTGACGGACAGACAGACAGACGGACGGACATGGCTAGATGGAATCGGCTGTTGATCCAAAGTTTATATGCCCTTGCAGATTGGAATTGAACTATAAAATTTAAAACGATATTCGAAAATAATCTCCAAATTGGTGAACATATGTTGAGAAACAGCGTATTTATCATTTTTATTATTTTCCTGATTGTTCCTATGGCAGCTATAGGATATAGTTTTTCGATTTTCATTAAATTTAAAAACGAATTATTATTATTATTATTTCATTATTATTATTATTTCAGAATAATAATAGGTGGCCAAATCTCAGACAAAAATATGTTGAGAAACAGTCAGAAGTTTAAAACGCAGTTTAGGAGACATCTCCGACCCTATAAAGTATATCAACAGCCGAGTCGATCTACCCATGTCCGTCTGTCCTTCTGTCCGTATCTACGCAAACTAGTCCCTTAGTTTTAAATTTTAATCATTGTAGTAACAGTTAGTTTGTGTTCTTGCACTTGTTTGCATTACACTTACAGTTGTCGTTCGACAGATAGTGTAGTTGGTAGATTAATTTAGCGTTGGAAAACTTGGGATAAAACTATTCTTTATAAAATTTAGATTTTGACTAATTCTTGTTTTCTCGTTTCTCGTCCTAATAATATAATAGAGCTTTTTATTGCTTTATTGGCCGTAAACAGAGCGTCGATAATTGTGACGCGAACCAAGCTATATATTAAATCTGATTAGAATATCATTTGCAAACTACGAAGTCAACAGGAAACTTCTTCCCAGTTCGACTTCAGTGAACCGATTTATTTATTAGCAAATCAAGTATGCTCCCTACACACCCATCCACATATTCCGTTAGGGCCTTAACACACAAGTGAAGTCAAGTTGAAGGATCTTAATCAATACAGAGCGGGCATAACATTGAGATTCTCGGGGAACCTGTCGCGCCAACTTAAGGTCCATTTATGGTAATCCTCTCAAGATAGTAAATGTGAGATTCGACTGGTCATGCGCATGCTTCACAGTTGAATACTCTATTTATAATTTATGAGAATGAACGACAACCAAAGCGATTATTATAGTTTCCATTAAGCTGCAAAATAATTAGCGGTAAAAGAATGACGAGGGGTATTTGCAATGTCCAGTCAGGAAATAATAATATTTATAAATCACTACGCGTCGCACAGTGGCGCCTTTTCTGAATTGAGCTTGCGAAAGTCGTACCTTTTGAACCAAATAAATATTGCAAAATGTATATATGTATTGGACAATGTGCCACGCCCACTTTTTATAGGGTATCAAATTTTCTTAAGGAAAACGATTTTGTAAAAAGATTTTTTATTTAATTTTTTAGCTTTATTTTTTGGGCAAATCAAATAATTTTTTTTTTTTACCTGAAAAAAACTGTTTTTTATTTTAATAGATTTTTTTATTATAATGACTACTTTTTACTAAAAATAAACTTATATTAAGGGAATTTTTAATAGATTAAGTATTTCTGAACTATAATCACTTGATTCCATATCTTTTCGCGACTTTATATACCCCAGAGATAAATAAATAAAAAAATAATATATTCAAGGTATTAATGCTGCAAACCAATTGAACCATATGCCTTTTTGCATGTATTTTTTGGTATTTTGGTATTTTTTACCCTGAGTTGTTTTATTGTGAAGCCTTGCATTTCCGCGACGCAGCCGATGAAAGTTGATATTGGTCCAGAAAATATAGACGCAACTCGTAGACATAGTGTAGTCGGTAGCTTTCATCGGCTTCAGAAGTTATAGACTACTTTAGCGAGAAAAAAGTGAAAAATTGGACACCTGGCAGGTAGCGTTTTACCTCTACAAGCCGAAACCAACCTGCTTAGTTTACAGTTTTGAAATAAGAATCATGCCGATTGATTGTATAGTTTTTGTGTAATATTACCTGAAAATTGACCAATTTACCTTTTTTTTTGATGTGGCAAAAAACGAAACGAAAGTTCAACCAGGGTTTGAATTTACTACTCCATAGCATCGAGATTCATAAAAATGTTGCTATGCTATAGCAGCCGCTGTCACTTTGACGAGAGCGGTAGCCGAGCCGTAGCAGTAAAATTTAAAACTTTGTGCTATGCTCTGCTCCGAGTTTTCTGACTTGTTAACTATAGCCAGGTGCTATAGCAGAAAATTTAGAAAAATGCTCTGGGGATCACATAATCAATATACAAATGTGCAGTGCTATCCATTAAATATTCGAAAATATTCAAATATTCTACACGCCAAATTAATGTAATAAGTTTATAAAACGCAAACAAAAAAACTGTGATTTCCAGAAATCACAAACTTTTAATATTTAGATATGCACGGTAGTTCAAAAGTCTCGAATTCATACCATGTCAATAAATTACAGCAGCTCTTGATTATTACACAGGTCAACAAGGTCCAGTTATTGGAAAGATAGGGTTTATTTCCGAAGGAATTCGGTGTGTAGAACCCGGATCGGCATCAGCATTTGGCCATCATTTGATTTCTTAAGGTCTTAAATTAAAGGGAAAGAATTGCACTTAATAATTCAATAGAAAAAGCAGTTCAACAAAATTTGTTGTGCTCTCCACATAACCTTTGTGTTCGAAAAACGCCCTTTTTGGGCACACAACCTCAAATATCTCAAAATCCTGACGTGATGACCAACTTCTGACGCCACCTTTTTCAACAATTCACAAAATACTATATTTGTGGACCTGTGTTATTATAGAATAGAACATCTGTTTATGAGGAGATGCCTGGCAGATAGTGCATAAACTATTGCCTTTCGTTGTCGCAACTAGCACTTGGAACTTGGTGGTTGGGTTGGTTTGGGTGGGTGAGTGAGGGTCTGAAGACACAGCGACAGCCTCTGAAGCATGAGTATAAGCTTGGTTTGAGGTAGAACTCTTACTGATTTTATTAATAAAACTTAACGGTATTTATAGGTACAAAAATGCTTACGTTAACAGAAATAACATATAAGAAATAATATGTGTTACTGTGAATGTGTGTTATTCCTAGCAACTGAGACCATTGCCCAAGCTCATTTCCTCGTATCAGCAGACTATGCATATTCGCTTGACCTGGTAATTTGATACTTTATTAACGATAAATGCATGTTGCTGTGACTGAAGAGTTATTACATATTTTGTGCTGTGTCTGGAATATTATTGTTTATAACTGCTGCGACTGAACAACATCATTAAAAACTCGGGGAATTTCGCCACCGCACTATGGGTAAAAAGTCCATTATTTTGACATTTATTCCATTTTTTTCCAATTTATTCTTCAAAATAAAGTGTATTTCTTGACTATACATACCCTTATTAGAAAGAAATCACCTCCCAAAAATTTTTGCTAACAACACTATAGCCTAGATAAATTATCATATTAAGCTGTTTGTTAAGCTTTTTTGCCTTACGAAAATATATACTTAATATAATAATATAATAATAATAATAATAATATAATAATTATTATTAATTAAATGTTTTATTTGTTATTTTAACAAACATTTGTCAAGATGCTCCAGTAAAATATACAGATTTAAGAAATATGACAGGAAGAGTTTGTGCCCAAAAT
>VNJQ01000881.1:0-11201 GCA_008042515.1 Drosophila truncata | reverse complement strand
TAGGAAATTTTAATTTGAGAGGGCTGCCACCCTCAGCAGAAAAGTTCGAAAAGGTTTGCTAACATGCTAAAAAAATGAAATCACTCGAAGTGCTGTGGCACCGCGGAAATATTCGCGCGGAAATGGTTTCCGCGGAAAGCAAAATCCCTAGTGATTTCTGTGGCACCCCTGTATTACAGAATTTCTATTTTAAATTCATAAAAATCTGACGGTGCTGAGATAGGAACAATCAGGGAAATAATAGAAAAAATCATAACGGCTGTTTTTAGAGTTAGAGAATTCAGATTTTGTACGAATGCTATTGTTGGCAACATAATACGACATACCAAATTTCATAAGGATCGGCCGACTATATCCTATAGCTGCCATATAACTGATTGATCGGAAAAGCTATAACTTCGCTGTTTCTCAACATATTTTCATCAAACTTTAAATTTGGCCACTTAATATTATTCTGGAGTTTTGATTTAAATTTCATGAAAATCGGACGATTATATTCTGATGCTGCCATAGGAACACCACCAAAATAATAGAAAAAATCATAACTCGGTTGTTTCTTAACATATTTTCATCAAATTTGAGATTCGGGCATTTAAAGTTATTTTAGAATTTCGTTTTTAATAACATAGCTCAATTGTAATCTGCAAGGGTATATAAACTTCGGTAAGCCGAAGTTAGCTTCCTTTCTTGTTTAACAAATTTTTTGGAAAATTTTCCAGTAAAATGCTCAAATATTGTCCCCTTAGCATTATTTAATCGATCAACAGCAAGGGATCAACTCCAATTTTAGGAATACACCCCTAGACCACACTTTAGCTCCCATGGAGCTTGACGGTTTGCCGCACTATATTTGGTTAATGGATTGTTGGAAGCCTAGACCAACACTACACAGATAGAATAAGAAAGGAAGCTAACTTCGGCTCGCCGAAGCTTATATACCCTTGCAGATTGCAATTGAACTAAAAAATTAAAATCGAAATTCTGAAATACTAATAAGAGGCCAAATCCCAAATCCCAAATCTCATTTGATTAAAATATTTTGAGAAATAGCGAAACTATGCATTTTTTATTATTACCCTGATTGTTCCTATGGCAGCTATAGGATATAGTCGTTTGATTTTCATGAAATTAAAACTAAAATTCTCCAATAATATTAAGCGGCCAAATCTCAAATTTGATGAAAATATGTTAAGAAGCTGCGGAGTTATGACTTTTTTTATTATTTTCCTGATTGTTCCTATGACAGCTATAGGATATAATAGTCCGATTTTCATGAAATTAAAATCAAAATTCTAGAATAATAATTAATGGCCAAATATCAAATTTGGTGGAATTGTGTTGAAAACTGACAAGGTCATATTTTTTTTTTCGAAAATTTTTCTGTTCGTTCCTATGGCGTCTATATGATATAGTCGTCCGATCCGGCCCGTTCCGACATATGTACGAGTGAGAGTATATAGAAGACTAGCTGCAAAGTTTCATTCAGATAGCTTTAAAACTAAGGGACTAGTTTGCGTAGAAACGGACGGACAGACGGAATGGCTAGATCGACTCGGCTGTTGATGCTGATCAAGAATATATATACTTTATAGGGTCGGAGATGTCTCCTTCACTGCGCTGCAAACTTCTGACTGAAACTATAATACCCTGCAAGGGTATAAAAATCCGAAATTAATCCCAAATGGGAATATTTTTTGATTGAGTCCGGGTTTTCTTGTTATAAGTATTATTATTATTATTTTTTTCAATCCAAAAATTCTTGACAAAATCCCGACCATTCTTAGATATTTTAATCCCAAAAATTCTTGATTCAATCCCAAAAAATCTTGATTCAATCTCGATTCAAATGTAATTCAATCCTTAAATTTTCCTTGAACTATTAAACTAAACCTTATTAAACTATGCATTAATTTCAGAGTGGCCGATTTAACCTTCTTAATTAATATTAAACTATGTATAAATCCCAACTAGGTTTCAACTAAACTAAGCTTCGCTTAAGCTTCGACCTAAAACAATTTTTATTTAAATCTGTAATTGTAGAGTTTTTATATATTGTTATTAAGTCATATAAACTAGAAAAGAAACTCCAAATAAAAGCTTACTTACATTTTTCGTGCCGGCTAAAATTCGAACCCGGGTCCCAAGAATTCGCAGACCGTCCGCTTACCACCTCGGCTACTGAGGCAACGCTAACACTAACATCAAGAACGCTTATACATACTATTTCCAGGATTAAGAATATTTAAGATTTCATCAAGAATGTTTGGAATTATTTTTTACCGTTAAAAAAAAGTTGTTCATATTTTAAGAAAAATATCGCGTTCTCTTTCTCAGCAAAAAATGTTCTGACCGAATTGTTAAGAATTGGTTGGCTTAATTTAAGATTTTTTAGGCTTATTTTATGAATTTAGTCCCGAAACAGGATTAATCAGACCATTTAATCCCGAATCGTACTTGTAAATTTCAAGACGCAAGAACACCAAAATCAAGAAAAATATTCTTGATTTTTTCGTTCTAAATTTTTATCTGTGTAGAAGTAACCATCTGACTAAAAACGATTAGTTTTAGTTTTGTCCGACCACAAAACCTTATAAACCCAACCAATTTGGAATTGTTTACATTATTAGGCGTTAGTTGTAATGATTTCAAGTTTGCCACTTACCCATAGGCACATTTTTTAGAGGGGCAACACGAATCCTTTTGTTCCAAATGGTTTACATTTCATTCCCTTAGCTTTCTGGCCTAATTTATCAAGGCTGTATCGAGTAGTTTTAAAATTAAATAACATAAGAATCAATGCTACTCGACAACAGAGTCGATATCAAGAATATTAAGAGAAAATTGCCAGAACCTGCAACTGCTTGATAATCCCACCCCACGTAACCACATACTTATCAGTAAGAGGAAAACCCCAAAAGGAAAATTCTTATCGTGTGAGCCGTAATTTATGAACCATTTTTGGTTTCGCCAGCGCCTAAGACGGTGTATCCCTTTTTTGAGGTTGAGTAATAAAATGAAATATTTATGAGGGAACATTATGGGATTTGTTTTAGCCCTATACATGCATATGAAACCGTCATCGGAGCAGGGTCGCCGCTGTCAGTGAGTCACGTGAACTTTGACCGAAAAGGAATATTTATTACATTCACGGCGTTAACGTGAGGGCATTTTGCGGAAACGGAAACTAAATAGTAGTGGTTAAATTATTAAATTGACGCCGCTTCGGGGGGCTAGCAGTGGATGGGCGGCTGCAATGATTTTTCTTTACGAGTCCCAGCATTGCCAATAAAATGTTCTATTATTGATGGTGTACCCTTTCCCATAAATAGCTACATGCTCCTAGCCGGGTAATACACACTCACAGCCACACACTCAGACAATTCCAACAGAGCTCTATTTGTATTGTATAAACGGATGCAGAAATATAATTCAGGCAGCTGCAAATAAAAACGTTCACTCACTCCCACACGGGTGGTAGGCATCATAAATACTTCAAGCCAGGAAGAGTTTTAAAATATTTTAACAGCGCTCGATGATGTGTCCTAATTAGGCAAAAACCACCTCCCAAACATTTTTGGTAACAACACTATAGCCTAAAAAATTACCAAAGTCAGCTGTTTAATAAAACTTGTTTGCGGACTTAAAACTGGCGGGAAATATTGGCGAACTTTCAATGTTTATTTTGTGGAGCTATTTCTGATAATTGAAAGTCGTAGTAAAGGTATTTATAAATGTATCTTAGTTTACGACATTTGATTGTTATGTCTTAATATGCAACAGAGAACTGTTTTATATGTGTATCTTTTTATCTTAAAACTAACAAATTTGTTTGTGTTCTGTAGACTATAACTAAGTAATGACACAGAGTTGCCCAGAGGTATAAACGCAAAGGTTTTACAAATAGTATCCTTATTATACCACAAGAAACCTTTTTTGCGTTTTTTTGCGACTTTGTTCCAAAAATTTACATTTGTCTAGCAAGGTATGAGCTAGGTCACGCTCCACTTTTTGAAGTTTGGAACAGCAATAGCCGCCCGCAAAATGCCTTACGAAAATATATACTTAATATTAACAATAATTAAATGTTTTATTAGTTATTTTCAGGGACCGCAAAAAAGAATTATGAGTTCAAAAAAATTTAACCACTAAAAAGCCTTTGCGGGGAGAGGGAAAAGGACACATATACCATTTTTAACGGTAAGCCCCGGAAACACAATAACATTTTATTTTTAGGTATTATAATAAAAATTTAAAAATAATTTTTCTTTTAATTTTTTATTATAAAAATTAAGAATAAGAATTATGGTTCAATTTTTATTAATTATAGTTCATAGAATTATAGTTTATAGAATTATAGTTCAAATTTTGAAAAATTGAAAATAAGAATTATTTTTCCATTTTTATTTTTGTTTATAAAAATTGAAAATAAAAATTGAATGCCAATAACTTCTGAACCGTGTGGACTATTAAACAATGGTTAACATATTTGTGATCTGTGACGCAGTACCTTTCAAATGATGTACCGAATGTCCTTAAAGGACAAGGAATCCCGGAGATTCCTCAATAAATAATAAACAAGAAAGGAAGCTAACTTCGGCTCGCCGAAGCTTATATACCCTCTGAAGAGGTCAGAAAAAGTCAGTGAGGTGACCAAACGACATCTGATCGTGGCACTCATTGACCGCAGTGACGAAAACGGGAAGATGTCCGAAACAAGGGGGAAGACGGTGCATGCACGGCTAGTCAAAGCGCTGTTTGCACGGATGGAGGATGACTCCCCTGCGCCTATGCCCACATTTGATGGTGCAGGGTGGCTAAACGGGGTCAAAATCCTGAAGTGCACGGAAGTGACTGACGCAAACGGTCGAATGGAGGCGGTGTGGGAGGGGGCCAAGCTCGAGGTAGTGGATAGGGAGTTAATCCCATCCATCCCGAAGGCGAAGGTACTCTTCCCCATCGCAATCCAAGGCGACCGGGCGCTGAAGCTGCTACAGCGCCAAAACCCGGACGTTTCCACCGCAGACTGGAAGGTACTGCACATTGCGAGCCCGACACCCAAAGAGGGGGGCCAGTGTGCAGTCCTCCAGATTAACAAGGAGGCGGAGGACATCCTGTACCCCAGGTATGGGAAGATGGCGTGGGGCTTAGGTAGTGTCTACCTATGTCTACCTAGGCCTCAAAAAGCGCCACCCTGGGGACAAGGACGCACACACCCTGCAGGCAGGAGGGGTGGAGAAGGACCTAGGTCTTGACTCCATCATCGACGCTGCCGAGGAGATGACTCTGGACGTCTAGCCGTACTTGTACGGAAGGGTCTCCGAGCTAACCTTATGTCTCATTACAGCACGGATGATCTGACTGTGGCGATGCTTAAAAGCAAGAAGAAGCGCCTACTGGTAGCTTCCTGCTACATGGCTCACGACAGGACAGCCCCACCGGAGGAACTCAGGAGCCTGGTGGAAGCCAGCCCGAAGGATCAGCAACTACTGGTCGGCGCAGACGCCAATGTACACCACTGCATGTGGGGGAGCCCCGACATTAACGAAATAGGTGAGCCACTTTTAGACTTTATACTTTGTTCCAATCTTCACGTAGCAAACGTAGGGGAAGTACATACCTTCGTGGGTACTACCTCCTCTAACGTGCTAGACTTAACACTAGTAGCAGGGCAGAGTACCACGGTATCAGAATGGAAATTCCTTGAGAGACCATCCTTCTCAGACCACAAGTACATCCAGTTTCAATCCAACTTCGAATACTCTCAGAAACCACCCGTCTTCAGAAACCCGCGGAACACCAACTGGGGAAAGTTCAAAAAGACTATCACTGCGAGACTCGCGACTGGTCCAGGCACAGTTACATCCGTGAAGGAAATAGAAAGTCCCTAGAGACGATCTCCAAGGAATTAGTTGATGCGTACCACGCATCATGCCCAATATCGAGAAATAGGAAGAGAACCAAGCCGCCATGATGGAACAAGGACCTCTCTCTCCAACGAAACAATCTCAGAAAGTTCTTTAAAATCGCTAAACAAGCGAAAGATGACACAGTCAACGACGAATACAAAATCCTACTAAGGGACTACAAGAAGGAGATACGAAGGGCGCAAAGAAGCTCTGCTCCAGAACTTCTGCTCCAACTTAGAGACGGCCCCAGAAACGGCGAGACTCCGGAAGTTGCGATCGAAGCAACCTACCGTACAGGGTCAGCTCAAAAGTGAAGATGGAAAGTGGACTGAGGGCAGCGAAGAGGCCCTAACAGCACTAATGGAAGCGCACTTCCCAGGATGCACAGAAGTAACCGATGCCAATGAACATCAGGTACTAGCAACGTGTGAAGAGCATCTTCCAACAGATCTAATAACTTCCAGAAGAATCCACTGGGCTATAGACTCCTTCGCGGGGATAAAAGCACCGGGACTCGATGGAATATTCCCAGCCATGTTACAGGTGACCAAAGAAGAGATCACCCCATGGTTCTACGCAATATATAGAGCTTGTATAAGCACGCGCTATATTCCTATCCAATGGAGGACCTCTCGGATTGTCTTCCTTCCCAAAGCAGGAAAGAGTAGTCACGTAAGCCCCAAGGATTACAGACCGATAAGCCTTACCTCTTTCTTACTGAAAACACTAGAAAAGCTGCTGGAACTATACATCAGGAACGATGTGGGAGGACTACTGTCAACCCATCAGCATGCCCACACAAAAGGGAAATCGGTAGAGATGGCACTACATTCTCTAGTAGCCACCATCGAGAAAGCCACGCACGATAAAGAATACGCTGGCATGGAAACCCAATGTACTAGAGAGGGTGAAAAAGGCCACCATAGCGCTTTATGCATCCAAGAAGATGCTTAGCAGCACATGGGGTCTCTCACCTATTCTGATGCACTGGGTCTACATATCGGTGGTACGCCCGACACTGCTGTACGGAGTCTTAGTGTGGTGGCAAGCCACGGAAAAGAAAACATATAATAAGCTAATGGAAAGAACCCAGCGGCAGGCACTGCTTGCTTAGGTATTGTTCCGAGGCGCTGTGTAACCCCCTTCTTAAATTGTTTACCTTATCTTTAGAATCATCAGAATTTCCCCTTATTTGGAGGGATTCATATGCTATTCCTCTCCACAAAAAAGGTAGCAAATCGGATGCCAGTAACTATAGAGGAAGTTATCTAAGTTATCGGTAATTCCCAAACTTTTCGAGAATGTAATTACTCCCCACTTGCAACACCTATGCAGATCCGTCATCATAATCACTCTCTTCTGGTTAGGAAACTTGATTCTATGGGGTTTCTAGTGATCTTCTAAAGTGGATTTCGAGCTATCTAAGTGACAGCAAAAGGTTCTGTTCAGAAACGTTCTATCCAACAGCTTCAGGGTCACATCTGGCATCCCACAGGGTAGCCACCTAGGACCACTGCTTTTCACATTGTTTATCAATGACCTGCCGCAGGTTCTAACCTAATCCAGAGTACTCATGTACGCTGATGATGTTAAACTTTGCTTGCAGTATAGGAATAGTTCATGCCAATCAGACTTACGATCGGATCTTGACAATTTCCAAGCATGGTGTCATGCTAATGCTTTACATCTCAACAGCTCTAAATGCAAACTGATGACTTTTTCACGCATCCCTCCCCTGTTTGCCACTCTGCTCTTTGGAAAAATAACTCTGGTAGATGATCTAGGAGTCCGCCTGGATCCTAAGCTTTTGTTCTCCGAACACATTTTCTGTATGGTTAACAAAGCCAGAGGCATGGTTGGATTCATTAATAGGTGAGCGAGGGAAATCGACTGTCCCTATATGACGAAGACCCTTTTTACTTCGTTAGTTCGACCCATATTGGAGTACGGTTCGTGTGTCTGGAGTCCTCAATTCGTAGTCCATAGGAACCACATTGAATCTGTCCAAAAGAACTTTCCTGGGATGCCGATTTAAGATTGCCGTGGTATTTTAGTAGACTTCTCTTAATTAACTTACCTTCTCTAGCTAATCGTAGCACGAGCATGTGGAGAGCCCCTACCTACTAGGCCTGCTCAATGTTCCCCGTCTACCATCTCGAACTTATACTCCTCTAGTAGTTAACCACTGTAGGCGTGAGTTTGAAGTACATGAACCCTTTTGGATTTTTTGTATGGATTACAATCGTCTTTTTAACAGTATAGAAGGCATTGAAAGTCGTCAAAAACTAAAATCTGTATTGCTTGTAGAATAAGCCCGAATTGTATCTTAATTTTTCCTCGTTCTATTTTCTTTCTCTCGCGTCTATCTAGAACGCGTTCGTGCCGTACGTCAATCGGCTGCGCCTCTGAATACTGATCATTTTGAGATAAAAAAGTCTTGAACATTGTTAAACAAATTGTGGTTTTTATTTATTTAACAACATGTAAGCTTATCCACAACATCGGGCTAACGCACGGTCGATTTCAGTCCGAAACGAACACGCACGACCAACACGAATTTTTTTTTTATAATTTTTTTATTTCATGAGCTTTTTAATTAACTATAATCTTTGATGGTCAACAGATAAATAAAAATAGACACTACATTTCTTATTAAAAGCCATAGTTAATTTATTTATAACCTAAGCTAACCTGACAAATACAAATTTAATCATAATCATTGAGTTACAATAAAAAGGAGTAAAGTAAGAAGTAGCGCATGGCGAAAAGTAATCAAACTTCAAAGAAAAAATGTGATCGTATGTGTTGTATTCAGTGTTGCTAATTCCTGGTGAAGAGAAAAGTACTGCAGTAAAGTGATGTTGCCTGTTTATGAGGAGGCTTAGATGCCTGGCAGATAGTGCATAATCTATTGCCTTTTGTTGTCGCAACTAGCACTTGGAACTAGGTTGACGGTTGGGTTGGTTTGGGTGGGTGAGTGAGGGTCTGAAGACACAGCGACAGCTGAGTAAAAGCTTGGTTTGAGGTTGAACTCTTACTGCTTTTATTAATAAAACTTAACGGTATTTATAGGTACAAAAATGCTTATGTTAACAGAAATAACGCATAAAGAATAATGTGGGTTAATGTGAAAGTGTTATTGCGAGCAACTGAGACCACTGCCCCAGTTCATATCCTCGTATCAGCAGACTATGCATATTCGCTTGACCTGGTAATTGATACTTTATTTACGATAAATGCATGTTTCTGCGACTGAAGAGTTATTACATTATTTGTGCTGTGTTTGAAATAGTATTGCTTACAACTAAATAGTGCTGCGACTGAACATTGCCAATAAGGCAAAAAAAAGATAAATTTTTATTCATTTATTTATTTTGCCAACAGAGATCTTTATCTGGCTATACTTATAATTAAAGCTTAATTACTAACTAAAGAGGCTAAAAACAAAAACAATTCATGCCTGACAAAATCCCTAGGGGAAGTAGGATCAAGTCGCATGTTAATCGGCAATTTATTCAAATGAATTAAAGGTCCTTAGGTACCTAGATGGGACAAAAAAATTAACATGGCTCAAAAGCACAGAATAATCAATTTTGCCTGAAATCTCATTAAAAACAAGAAAGGAAGCTAACTTCGGCTTACCGAAGTTTATATACCCTTGCAGATTCCAATTAAGCTATGTAATAAAAAACGAAATTCTAAGATAACATTGAATGGTCGAAATCCCTGATGCTCCTATGGCAGCTATAGGATATAGTCGTCTCATTGTCATAAAATTTAAAACAAAATTCTGGAATAATATTAAGTGACCAAATCTAAGTTTGATGAAAATATTTTGAGAAACAGCGAAGTTATAATTTTTTTTCGAAAAATTTGCCGATCGCTCCTACTGTTCCCGATTTTTCCCATGGCAGCTATAAGATGAAGTCGTCCGATTTTCATGAAATTTAATACGAAATTCTGAAACAAATATCAAATTTGGTGATTATATGTTGAAAACTGTCAAAATTATAATTTTTTTCAAAAATGTTTTCGGTTGTTCCTATGACAGCTATAAGATATAGTCGTCCGATCCGGCCCGTTCCGACTTATGTATATTGAATACTAGCAGCAAAGTTTCATTCAGATAGCTCTAAAACTGAGGGACTAGTTTTCGTATAATGGCTAGATCGACTAGGCTATTGATGCTGATCAAGAATATATATACTTTATGGGGTCGGAAATGTCTCCTTCACTGCGTTGCAAATTTCTGACTGAAATTATAATACCCTGCAAGGGTATAACAAATAAGATGACAGCTAAAAATTTTCTATCATGAAGTGAAGACAGATACACTAGACGACATTTAGCAGGATAGAAAGAAAAGGATCGTGGAAATTAAGAGAAGAGAGGGCAAAAGAAAGAATTTTTTTGTTGTATGCGTTCAATACGGGAAAGGTTCCAAATAAATGAAACATACTCCAGCTTAGACCTAACTCAAAATGTAACAAATGGTAATACTCATTATACAAAGAACATAAAACACGAAATGGCTCATGCATTTCGAGGTTTGTCCTGCAGACCTCCAGGGCAATGGGTCGAAAGTGACGGGAAGGCCTTGTAGGGACAGAGAGCCTTATAAGGTTCAAAAAGAACATTGAGGAAATGTGACCATTGATAAGTTTGTGCATAAACATTACACTATGGCAGGTCCGACGGTTCTTAAGCGTAAGCAGGCCTAGAAGCCGCAGTCTGTCTGAATAGGAAGGCAGACGACGATGTGGATCCCAGTTTAAACCCCGAAGAGCAAACAAGAGGAATTGTTTCTGTACCGATTCTATAAGGTCTTGATATTTCGCGTACTGGGGTGACCATACACAAGAACAGTATTCTAGAATGGGACGAACAAGAGAGATAAATAGGAGTTTGGTGGTGTAAGGATCATCAAACTCCTTTGACCAACGCTTAACAAAAGCGAAGACACCTTTATCTTTACCAACAATTAAACTAACTAAACTCCAAGGTCTGTAACTGAATAGATGCGTTCAAGAACATCAGTCTCTAAGGAATAATTGGCATGAAAACAGTTTTTCCGATAAAAGGACATAGATTTGCATTTCGAGTTATTAAGAAACAACAGATTGTGGATGCACCAAGATTGCATGTTGTTCAGGTCAGTTTGCAAAAGCATATGAGACTCAGAGTTAGTCAGAGGCAGGCATAGTTTGACATCATCAGCGTACATCATCACCTGAGAATGAGCAACAACATTGGGCAGGTCATTGATAAAAATTACAAAAAGAAGAGGTCAGAGAT
>VNJQ01000867.1:0-97442 GCA_008042515.1 Drosophila truncata | reverse complement strand
GAAATTCTACGACTCGAAAAGCGATGTCTGGTCTTACGGCATTCTTCTGTGGGAGATCATGACCTACGGACAGCAACCGTATCCCACGATATTGTCGGCGGAGGAGCTCTACAGCTATCTGATGTCGGGTCAGCGGATGGAGAAGCCAGCCAAGTGCTCCATGAACATCTACATTCTCATGCGACAGTGCTGGCACTTTAATGCCGACGATCGACCACCCTTTACGGAGATCGTGGAATATATGGATAAGCTGCTGCAGGCGAAGGAGGATTATCTGGATGTGGACATAGCAAATCTGGATACGCCACCCTCGACAAGCGACGAGGAGGAAGATGAAACGGACAACCTGCAAAAATGGTGTAATTACTGATTAATAATTCTAATTATTAAGAAATACGGCTACTTTCGACACCCTACCCACCCGATGAATTCTAATTGAAAAGATTTAAATGGAGGTAAAACCTTTACTTGGTAGATTGTTTTCTTCCCCAAAAATAAGATCACAAATTACAAATTTAGCCACCGAACGATCATCGAACGCTTTTGTAGGATTAATATTCATATTCACCATCGAAGGACACTCCAATTTATTTTCTTTCAAGTTTGTTATTTATTGATTCATGGATAGGCCCGAGAGTATCGAAATAGGGTTAAACCTTTAAAAAATTTAATGAGTTTAGAAACTAAGAAATACCGAGTTTAAGCTAGATTTTTTTTGTGTATATATAGCTCTCGAATAAGTCTGTACATCTCTTAAAAGTCGCACCAAAATTGCACCAAAGGCGTAAAACCAAAAACTAGCAGCAGATCGAATGTATCCTTAAGTTATGTTCTATTTAAAATATCCTATAGTCTACACCTAAGAGATAACCATATCTAAAGATAAGCTTCGATTAAGACTCGGTTGTATTTCTGTTGTATTTCTTATTGTACTGATCTTCGTAGTATTCGCAGTTTTATACTCGCTAAATTATACTCGTAGCCTGTAAGCACAACAATGTTCTATCCTAGCGTTAGTTGCATGCCCGCAGTGCCTTATGAAACAATAAATGTTGTACGTATATATCCCAAAAATCACAGCCATAACCATATAATCGAGGGGGCCGGGAAATGCGACGAGATCATGACGTCTCAATTTGAAAATCTGTGAAAAAAATAACACTCGATTTGAGGCGCACGAGGCACGCGCGTCACTAAACGAAAAATGATGAATGGAAAGGCCTGCGGTCCACTCTGTTGTTTTTTTCTCCTTTTTATATATGTATAGATACTTTTTGTTGTTTTTTTTTTTGTTTTGTTTTTCAGCTTTGAATCGCTGCCGAGAGGTGTGAGAGGATTAAGGGGCTGAGACTGGGGTTGGGGTCGCGGCGTTGGCGGCTCGTTTGTTGACGCGCTAAATGCCATGAGCGTCGGCGATGCAATTAGACGATAATACAAGGCCCGAAATGGCAGAAGAAAAATAAGTTTATAAAGTATTGTAATTGCGGGAGATTTGTGGAGTGTCTGCCGTCCAGGGGTATTTGCAATGAGTAGTCCGCCAGGGGCCAAAAGTTGGCCGACTTAGATCTGTGGGTCGTAGTCCCAGCTATCTAAGCGATCCGAGCGACCGATCTTGCAACATTGTTGGTGATAGATGTGGGATATGGGTACTGGGGCAAATTTAAATTAAAAATTGTGTCTTGATTATTAGCCGGTCTAAGCCAGAGATCAACGGTAATTGCCATGACTTAAAGTGGGTGTGGAAGTCTACAGAATTATGAATTAATATTGGCTTTGGTCTTTATGAATTGTTCAATTGATTGTGAGCCATGTTATAGTAACAAATTGTATTCATTTATTTATATGTCTTATATGTACTTAAATATTTATTAAATTACTAAATATCCTAGCCTTCACGTACCTCTAAAAGTTTCCCCTACGCCTTACATTAATTAATTAATTTTCATTTATTTTTGCTGTTCTAACGCCTTTATTTCGAGAGAACGTCTAATAAATTCTTCAAGCTAACTCTACCGCATCAAATTGTAAAATATTTTCCATTGCCTAGTCCGTCATGGGCTACGTTTTTGTTTGTCCAACATCCATTTCCCAGTGACCTACTGGATTATACGACGACATTTCCATCGCTTTCGATGCGTGGCAGTCATTAATTATGCGGCATTACCATGGAAGATCGCCAACGCATCGGTTTGGATGATGACGAGCCGCCGCCGCCTGGTCCTATGATTAATCTCAATATCTTTTTGTCTAAGGCACACGCTAAACTGCATTTTTCGATAATTTATCAATTCGAGTGATTTTCTTTGATGGGTCCTAAAATTGTTTTGTCTGTTTATTAATTAGGGCCCCGTCCCGACTCTATGGACCGAGTGGGCGTGGTGCGATGAGCGGCTGCATCCACCTAATGATCGGAAGTTTGACACGTGTCTGGTTTGGGGATTGAAGCGTGGGCCGCCTTCTCTCCGATGTGCTGACCGCAAGCGACGTGGGCCGAGGGACCCCTGCAATTATTGCGTGAATATGTTAATTGAAATTTGTTCATGGAGCCATGAAAAAAACATTTCACCGGCTTAATCGAGCCTCGGCTACCTCAGGAAGTCTGTGATCAGCTCGACTATGCGGGCACTTACACACCGGCCCGGGCAGAATTCGCGGCGATCAGCCGGCCATCGATCGATCGGCGGGTCTATAAGTCTGGTCCGCAATCTCTGCAATGTTGCCTGTCTCGAGTGATCAATTAATTTTTGGCCAAAGTTGGCTATTAATTTGCATGCGCTATTTAGGAATACCCTTTCAAAGGGGAACAACCCAAAAAATGGGGCATAAAGATTTATATCTAAGAAGAAAAACATATAACAAAAAAGTCTTTTAAAAATTTGGTGTGTTAGAATATATAAAGAATATATATTTTTTATATTTTTTATTAATTCATTCGCTTTTACATGTACAAATAATAAACCCAAATATGTACATTAGAAATACTTCATATTCCTGTTAACAATAAACATATACACATACCTTACAATATTATACTATGTTACGCTTTTAAATACAAATGCCTTATAGATTTTTCCAAGTTGCCACGAGAAATATCCTGGCAAGAGTATAGAAGTCTTCGTTCCTTTGAAATCTGGCTCCTTTATTGTTGTGTTCCCTCTAGTCGATCGGACAGCGCACAGGTTGTCTGGTCGAGTGCCTGCTGGCGGACTGACTTGGCTCTATTTGAAACTATTTGAAAAGTCTACAAATTGCCTGTCTGCCGTCGATCGTCCAGATCGTGGCCGTCAGTCAGTCAGTCAGTTGGTCGATTGCACAGCTTGAGTTTGACCTCGTCTTGGCGCTTTTTGTTTGGAAAGGCAGGCAGCACAAAGATCGGGCCAGTTGAGGTATCATTTCGGCACCGACATAATTGGCGCCTTTTGTGGGCACTATTCACTGAATGGAACGAACAAACAGAGAGTGGTATTTGACAAGTGTTTAGAGAATTAGATATATTGCCATTCCTATAGGTAAGCGGGAATCTCTTAAAGCCAGAGCACCGGAAGTAATAAATTAATAATAATTCATTTTTGCTTATTTGAATTAGCAGAGTTGTTTGTGTAGCCGCGTCGCAGAGATGAATCAGTTTGGCGCACCTGTCAGTGAAATGTTGATTCATAATAGAATCAGCTTTTTCCCGCAAACATCTACATATTGGCGGAACTGAATCGCTCTTCCTCACCCTTGTTTCACCGGGGCGTATGAGTAATCTGGAGGGGTACTTCACGTGTTTCAAATGCAAATTTTACACTCTTTCATTCATAAATACACCAAGACTCAGTCCGAAAAAACCCCAAACCGATAAAATGAAGCAGAAACAGACAGTTTCATAACCGGCGAACCGGTTTGGCAATTCTCTCTGCAACATTTTTTCAATGATCGAAAACAAGCAAACGAAATCTTTAACGATTTTGTGTCTTTTTACTACAGCAGCAGCCATGATCACTTGACTTGGCTTACGGGCTATGCAAATCCAGCTAACAGCTTGCCATGTGGGCAGCAGTCAGCCGGAGCGAAAACTGTGACAGAGTCTCAGTCAGATTTTTATGAATGAAACCCGGGCCGATCGCTGAATGAGCCCAGCAGCGGATGTGCCTAATTAACATTGCTGATTACATTTTGTGTGTTATTAATTAGAAATACTCGAATGCTCGCATAAATTTATGAGTCTATATATTGCATTTGCATTATAATGAGCGAGTGGCAGGGAGGGATGAGCGGGATGACCAGTAATTCATTTCCCCAGACCTCTACTTCACGTTTTAGTATCTGTCGCCATGGTCCGTGGTCGCTGCATCTGTCGGATTTGTGAAATCATTTTCGTTGAGGTTCGCAAAATTACGATCCTGAGGATCCCAAACAATCCGTGTCGAAATGGGAATTCTCTTTGTTATTTTTTGGTAGCTGTCAGGTAACTTTAAATAATATATAAAGTTTACTAAATTTACCAATTTATAGGTATAGTGTGTCGTTCAGAGAAAATAAATCCTAAGGGCACTCGCCCTGAAAACAAAGCTACATTTTCCATTATCTCAATTTTATAACTTTTTAAAATATTTTTAAAATTAAAAAACATTTGAGCTTTATTATCATATTCATATTCAATCCTTTGCAGGGTATCTACACATTTTACCAATTTCACATTTGCCATCATTTCAGTTACCCAATTCCTTGGCCGCAGCCTTCAACGGTCTTGTATTGGCCGGACTTTTGTGGTCATTTTTTTGCCGTTGCCTTTCTGCTACTGTTAAACGCGAAATTTATGAACAATTTTCAAAAGAAGTCACGCGTTAAATGTACGACACGAACTCACGCGACATTCCCAGGAGCGGAATGGCGGGGCCTTTCGGCCGAGAGAAGGCAGATGATTTCGTTAACGCATTTGGGCCTGAAAGCCACAAGAGGCTGGTTGCTGCCTGGTTGGCCTTTTGTATTGCGCCTTGTAATATATTTTATTAACAATAAAATGTTAAGTGCCACAAGGCAGGGGAAGCGGACAGGGCATGCGACGCGGACTCCTTCAGAAAGTGTTCGGATTTCAGGCCTTCACGCTGGGTCCAGGCTACTGTGTTGCTGCTTACTAAAAACCAAAAAAAAAAAGGAGCGAAAAAAAAGAAAAGAAGATAAACTGCGTGCGCACATATAATCGCGCCATGAATCAAAATCACACCAGTTAGCTATATATAGATATCCGGCTAGCTGCAACAGCAACGTGCTGAGCTAACGAGGGCAAAGCTCGTAAGAGGACACGACCACTGGAGTTCCTCCTCCTCCTCCTTCTCCTGAGGTGTCTCCACACCAAGTGCCACCTGTGCGAACTTAGATCACAGAGCCAGAGTCACAAACAGCACCATGCAAATGCCAAAAGAGGAGCAGTAGATTCAGAGCATCGAAGCTGCAAATACCCTTTTACCACTGGGGAAACTATCATCACGTAATTCCATAAAATCCGGTTGTGCAACATTGATAGTGATATTTATTTAAATACTAAACATCTTAATTCATGTAAAATAAATAAAATAAAAAGGTCAAGTGTACCTAAATTTTTATAAAAGATAAACCACCATATCCTTATCCCAGCTTCAGTTTTAAAAATAATAAATAAATAATGGGATAGTAAAGATCATAATTATTACTTTTTTAATTTAAACCATACATGCATAGGCCTCTCAAAAAACCTATAATACCCTCTCTAAAAAAACAGCAACTAAAGGAATGAAAACCTAAACCAGTTCTTCTTTTTTTCGCCGTATGCAGAATTCCTTTACAGGCCGAATTCGGTGGTTCGATGGTGCTGCTGCCACCCACAATTGGTCAACAAATAGCGGTCACAATTAACCGTACGATGCAAATGCGTCCCCAGACATTGACAATGCCCATAAAGAGCCAATGCAGATGATGATGATGATGACGATAGACGCAAAGGCGAGCTGGCCCTGAATTCCAGGCCTGAATACAGCCAGTATTCTCTGTCAGCATCATCAGCGAAGCATTTATCTTGCACCCGCTACAGAGCTCAGAGCAGAGGTCCAGGGAGCAGGAACAGAGCGGCCCAATGGGTTTGGCCAACAGAAGCAACAGCAGCAGGTGATCAGTCCTGCACGGGGGACCACACAACATTTGCCATGTGCCTGGTCATTTATCTATTTCGGATTTATCATTGATTAATCGGCCGGCGGCAGTCGGAGATGCCGGTAGCCAGTAGTCGGTAGTCAGAAGTCAGTTCAATCCGGTAACCAGTCCCAGTCGAAATCGTAGTCACAGTCCAGTCCTAATCGTCGGCATATTTGCATATGCCACTTTATATAGCAAATGGTCTAGTCAATGATCGTTAAGCCGACTTCTGATTTGTCATACTCTTCGAAGGGGTTGTATTCTTGGGCCTAGGAATATCAGAGATAATGGTGAGAGTAATTTAGAAATTTGACTATTTACTATAGGATCTTAATAAGGAATTATTGAATAAAGACTTAAATGAAATAAATGTTGTGTATTATATGATTTTAAATTCAATTTCAAATACCATTTTTCCATATTAAACAAATTTGTTTAATTGGTTCAATATTTCTGAGATCCGTTGTCAGTTATTTATCTAAGAATTTCTTATAATAATCCTTAGAGCACTCCCAACTTCGAGTTCCCCATATAACCACTTCTTTAGCTACAAGTTTTGGGCCCTCCCTGAACACATTTATGTTTGTCATAGATCCCGGGCTCAATTAGCACACACGGAGACAGCGGAGATGGAGCGGCTGCACCTGCACCTATGCTGGATCGGGTCAGTCCCCCGATCTTGGCCAGAGCTGATGCAGGAGCACGTGTTAAATGATCCGCTAATTGGCCACAGTACCCGGCTACTGGCCGCATTCGCCATGCCTCCAAGGGCCACGAACGTCTGTCCCGATCCCGATCTGAATATTCTGTGACTTGTGACCAATCAGTTTTCGTGCCGCCTGTCAGCGGCTTTTTCTGCCTCTCTGACCCTGGTTGCTCGCGTAATCCTGTCAAGCTGTTAAATTAATTTCTGTGCCCCCAAGCGCAGGACCTCGAGCGATATGTGGCATATTTAGGAGCGAACATATGGGGCTGTGTGTGTATGTTTTATGCGAAATGGCAATCGGTTGTTGCCCTGCCCCCAAGTGCTGCCATTCCCGCTTAGCCCATTCCATTTGCTGACGACGGCCGGTCCAGTTTTTCTAGCCGCCACTGGTCCAACCACTGGCCAAAGTGTTATAATCCATCATCGTAATCAACGCAAAAAGTTGATAATTGTGCCTGGCCGAGCCCGGTTGCCTCACTGTTGCTGTTTCGGTTTCGGCCAAATAACTGTAACTAATGGAAATTGTAACACTTTGGCAATGTTTTTTTAAAAATGCAAAATTACAGCCTCTTTTTGGCTCCATCTCGCTCTTCCTGCCGCACTCGGTCTTTATCTCCGGCCAGAGCGTATTTATGACGCCTCGTGAGGCGTTCAAAATTGATTAGGATTAGGAACGACTACCAAAGACAGTTATTACACTAGGTATTAACAGATTACAAGGGGTATGCTGGACAGGAGCAGGGGATTGGTCACACCTGTCTGACATTCGGTTTTAAATCTAAATATAAAAGATAGAGGCATTGACAACGTTGCTAAAGAAACAAATCAATCTCATTAAATTGCAATTATAAATATTATTCAGAATAAATCAGATACAGACTTTAAATTAGATACTGGGTATAATATAAATCTGAAATATTCCCTTAAAATATATACACAGTTGGTATCATTATGTCTTTAGCAAAGAAATATTACTTAAATTTACTCACCGATTACTGGCGGTCGTTGAGTGGAGTTGGCCACGCATTTAAGCCAAATTATCAGGCCATATAATGCCCAAGTCCCCAATCAAGATATCCAGCTGGCCGATCCATCAAGATATTGGCAACGAGACACGTGACCGAGAGCCGCAGCAAATTAGAGCTTGACAAACGCTCCGCGTTTTTGGCCAAAAAAACGAAACAACAAAAGCATTCTCACGCAACTGGGATCAGAGAGGCTTGGTCGTCTTGGCCATAAGTGAGACATTAAGCACAGTTTGCAGTCGGCTTGAACTTCGACCCAGGCCATATTTGAGCAATTTGTGGAGTGAGTCTGAAGCTTGAGCCGTTGAGTATATGACCACGGCATCATTAGGAGTGGAAAACATTTGGCCAGGCACGACCCAAGGCGCTTGATTAATTGCGTTTGGTGCAGAATTTGACTTTTTTGTTGCTCAAATTGCAATGCGCCGGCCGAGAGGCTGAGACTTTTTAGCCAGAGTAATTACCATGCCAGAGCAGCGAGCCCCACAATGGACCCGACCCGACTCAGTTTCACCATTCGATTCTATTCCAAAATGCACTTAATATGGAATTTCAAGTTCAAGCATGGCCTTTACCTCTCGTATGCTAACTGATAGCCAATAAAGCATTTAGCCAAGCGTCGAAAAAAATCTATTTGATCTGACCGTTTAGTGCGATGGCGGATGATGTCATCTGCCAGCAGCTCGAATGGCCCCCGAGAGATCAAAGACTGTCAGATTGGCAAATCTTTTCACAAAATGCTATGTTGTTGCCCGCTAATTTCAACTTTAACTAATTGAATTATTTATGTGCGATCTGTGCAAGGCACGGTTGGAAAAACACCGGGGAAAAACAGTATAATAACCATAGAAATTAAATAAACTGAGAGGCTTTACAAATTATCAAAAATTAGTTGATTTTTTAGATTTTATTAACAACCTTGCACCTTTTAAATTGTTTATTTGTCCACCTGAAATGTTTCTTTACACATTAAATATCTTTTTTAATATTCTATACTCTTTTAGAATGAAATACGTTTTGATTCTTCTTGACACTTTTCTCTTAGTGCACTTACAAAGTGGCCTAACGATTTGCACTCCATTTTTGGCTCTTATCCCGCGTGCGTCGTCTGCGTTTCACAGTCAATTTGCATATGTCGATTGTCGTTGCAAGTTGCCAGTTGCCTGCCATTTGGCTTCAAATGTGGCCTGCTGCTGATCTCCTCCGATGTTGGCCAGATCTGTGGCCAAATTATGTCGTTATTTGTGCCATTTTTGGCAAACGCCTCCTCCGCCACCGCCGCAGTCTCTGACGATCCATCGTCCATGATAAATTCCGTGCACTTAGTACTCTCCTCCGACTGTCCGTCAAGGAGTATGTCAATTGCCTTGCTAATGGCTGCCAATGGAGTCGAGGCAGTAAAATCCTCTTAAAGTGTTGTAAACGATGCTCGAGCGAGACGGCTAACGAGCCGAGTCGAATTCGCATATGAAGTCGCGGAGATCTTGGCATTTATCATAAATTTAATGCCAGTCGCAACTCATAGCTCCCTCTGCGGGCGGAGCGATGGAGGGGTGGGATCCATTGCCATGTCTCAAGGCAATAGGAAGCAGCAAAGTGCAACAATTGAATAGATAATAACTCACGCCCCACCTACCTCCACCCACCCATCGAAGGCAACCAGCAAGGCCAACGTAATAACCAAAATACTTGCCACAAGCCACTGACCGTTGACCACAACAACAATTGCCTATAAATTGAGGCTGGACCTTAGGTAACCGAATATCCTAATGCTCTTTAAACCGAATAATCAGATATAGATTTCATATCATGTATTGAAAGAGAAATATTTGAAATCCATCATTTTGTGGCTTATCCTAAATCCTATTTACAATTTTTGTCTGTGACAAAATCGTTATAATAACGAATCAATAATCAAAAATATAATAAAGTACATATTATATCTAATTTTTCTTTTAATAAGTTCTTATATTTATATCATTTGGTCTCCCTATCTTAGTGGTTTTTTAAACTTAACATCAATATGCTATAACTACCAATTGCCATCCTTAAACTAATATTCCCTCTATCTTAAGGGTACCCATAACAGCAACAACAAGGCCTGTTACTGTTTGGAGCTGGCGCTGTCATATTCAAATTGCTAATATGATTGGTGTTTACAGATTAGAAAACAAATATTTCACAAATATTACCACTAATAATTTTGCCATGTAAACATGCGGCAGAGGAGAGCAGCGACTTGAATGCCCACAAAGCCGCGATCGGCGTCATTATCATCATCGAGATGATCATGCCACATGATCACGCCGTATAAATGCAGCAAGTGTGGCGATAACCTTTTGACTCCATCCAGGGGCAAGGGGAGAAGCGATCTCGGCTTGGCTCAGCTCAGCTCGGCCCGGACTGGAGTGGAGTGGAGTGGACTGGGTTTCGTTTTGTGCTAGTGCAAAACTGACAAATTGAATGAATAAAAGAGCAACAAGTGGTCTTGCGGCTGGTTGGTGCTGGTTAAACATTTTGAATGAAATCGCCGCAGCCGAGTCAGGCCAGCCAGCGAGCATGTGGCATGTAGCAAGCTGTGGCAGCCGAGGCGCAAAAACATAAATCGAAACACTTGCCGCATAGTCCACACTTGAGAAAAAATATTCAGCTTAAATATTTAAATGTAAATATAAAAAAACAGCAGCTTATGTTCCCTTAAATCTGGAAGAAAATGGCTTTTAAAAATTGTGCTTTTAGATTTTTGGTATCAATTTGTAATCTTTTTATGAAATGCAGTTGGACCCAAGATACTCTGCTTTTGTTTTGTAATAAAAGCACACAACAAGGTCTTAAAATTACTTTTTTTCTAAATTTAAAACCTTGCATTAATAGGATTATCTTTTTTATGGCAATAGCTAATGTCGGCTATGGACAATTTTAATTTAAAAAAGACTGAAACACTCTGTTCATGTTAATAAATATTATTAAAAGTACATATTTTATTTATTGATGTTGTATAACTTTTTTTCTATTTACTGAATATTATATATGTATTTCCGACTGCGGCACAATTTATTCACAGTGTGTCCTTCCTCCCTTTTGCACCCTGCCTCAGTTACAACCGCCCACCGATGGCTCTGCGGGCTGTGTTGGTTTGCCCATTTGGTGGTTTGGTGCCTCGGTACCTCGGTAGGTGTTGCCTTGTGCCTCGAACTCAAAGTCTTCTTGCCTAAATAAAAAATAAAACCCAAGGAAACCGAGGCGTTCAAAGCCTGGAAATGAAGTCGAAAATTTCAATTCCAAAATGTTTGCCCTCGGCTAAAAAGAACGGGCAACAACACAAGTGGAGTGCAGTGCATTGGAGTGGTCAGTCATGTGGCATCTATTCGCATTCGTACTGGAACTCGCACACATGTGGCCCGGGTCCTCGGAATAGAGCCCGAGCTCTTCCTGCCCCTCAGCCTGCCTGGATTCGCCGCTGCAATGTTTTCTGCGGTGTGTCGTTTAATGCGTGGCCGCCTCGTGAGGCGCTTTATTAATTCACTCGACGGTTGTTTAATATTTTTTCCTCTTTGAAACACTCTATAAGGTAGGGGTACTTCAGTTTTGTTATATAATAATGGTTAAATACACCATATTTGTTTAATATTTTCAAAGAATGAACAATCCTTAAAGAGACCTTATGGGAATTCACAGAGGAACCATGACAAGACCTTCAAGGAACCACTAGAGAGCTCTTGACAAAGCAGAATAATCATTTTAAAATACCTTTATGCTATCCTGCGTATGAAAATATAAATTTTAATAATTGTATAAAATCCTTAAAGGTAGAGCAACTAAAAAGTTTACCATCGAGAGCATTCGAGTCTCGGATTTAATATTGTTGCATTGTTGTGTCTTTTGTGTTGCGGGTGTGGACCTCCGACTGTTGTTGTTCCTTTTTCGTTTCGTTTGTGGCATAAATCGGCCCCAGGTGTCTCGGCGAGCATTTCCCACGGATTAGTGCATAAATAAAGGAGGTCAGAGCGGCCTCAGAGTTAACTAGATATTTCAAATGTTGTGGCGCAGGGGTCGACCTTCCTCCCCCAGAGCATTTTGCCCTCTCAATTCAACCCCGCCAGGGCACGCACCTTTCCTTTTGGCAATCTGGCGAAATTACTTTATTATCCCGATCTCATGTCGATCGGTAGAACAGCTTAATTCCATCGAGCCCCAGCCCAAGGTGGTCCTTTGGCATTTCCTTTGGCTCATTAACACCCCCTGAAAAAAATAAAGAAAAGAAGAACACACGCAGCGGTTCTCACGCTATAAAACAAAAGCAAAAGCCTCTCGACTTCAATTTAAGATTAGCAACAGTTAACACACACAAAGGAATTGGCAGAGAGGCACCGGGATCTCATAATGATAATGCCTTTAATAACAGCGGTCATCCTGAGCAAGGACCACACCAAAAGTCAGTCAGCGAGCTGATAAGATGGCCAAGTGAGCGGTCTGCGTGCTGGCCAAGATCCCTTCATCGATAATCGCGCATTAAGCGTGCGTAAGTCACGTCACACAGCGATAGGTGGGGAAACCAAGAGGTCCCCGCGGGGACTCGACCATTGAGCACCGGGATGAAGATGATCCGAAGATGCCGGATCGAGGAGACCTTGCCCTGGGTGCGATCGCGATAAGCGCGACTTTTGCCTCGGTACGTGCTAAACCCTCGGGCAGCGATCATTTTAATTATACCCCATATCGCCAGGGTTGGCCACGCCCATCGTCCGTCGATGCGACCCCTCCCTTTGTCGTTTGGACCGGGGTCAAGCAACGCAAATTGCAGGCTGGGTCAATGTTTGTTTAAGCCAGCCGTAAATACTTAATTTGGCCAACGGTTTCGAGCTGACGAAAGCCACAAAAAGGTAAATAAAAAAGCGGAGGTTGGGTCTTCCTGGATACCGAATATAAAAATACTCTCATTAAGGCAGAGGTCCGTTTACCAAGATTCTTAGTATTTCCTCTTCGAGAAAGGGAATTCAACACAGTTACAGTTTGAAGCTAAGGTTTCCTCGATGACTTATTTAAACTTCAGAGGCACGGTTATTACCAGCCCCTTTAATGTCTTAAATTTAACACAGAAAATTTATGGAGGCTTTATTGAGTTAAAAGGACGATCGACGAGAATCGATATCGGGAACGATATTCTAAAGGATCTAGTCTACTCGGACCCGGAGTCGCGCAACGGTACAGGAGACGACGCATCCACTTCCAAGTAGTCGTGCACCAGCTGGCAAATATTCTCGGAGGCTTCAGCAAAGTTACCCTCCTCGAGCCCTTCGCCCACATAGTGATAGACGAAGGCACGCCGCTGATAGAGCTTGTCGAACTTGTTGACCAGCCGGCACCAGGCGATCCGGATGTTCGTGTTGTTCGAAATGGCCACGCAGGCGCGATTGGTGGGCGCCAGATCACCACCAGGGACATACACCGGCGGCATGCTGCTCACACCGATCTTGAAGCCCGTGGGCGACCAGTCCACAAATCGAAACGACTTGTTCCTCTTGATGTTCTCCAAGGAGAAATTGATCTCGTTGGGGGCGAGGTCGCCGCGGTAGAGGAGAACGCAAGCCATGTACTTGCCATGCGAGGGATTACACCTGACCATTTGGTTGCTCATCTGGAAGCACTGACTCGTCAGCTGGGCCGTCGACATGTTCACGAACTGCGAATGGGAGATGGGAACCAGGGGAGCGTAGTTTATCAGCGGATAGTGGATTCGTGGATAAGGCACCAGGTTCGTCTGCAACTCCTGGAAGCTAACGTTTGACCCCTGGCCGAAGCGCTGGGAGGCCGTAAAGCTAGACACCACCTGACCAATAATACGATTCAGATTTGTGTAGGTGGGAGCCGGCACATTGAGGGTATTCGCGCAAATATCATACAGAGCCTCATTGTCCACGATGAACGAAATGTCTGTACAGTCCATGGAGAAGTGGGCTGACAACAGGGCATTGTAGGGCTCCACAATCACTGGCGAAATGCTATGGGAAATAAGGTATACAGTGTCTTAGGCGTTGTCAATGAAGGCGAACTGACTCACGAGGGCGATGGATACACCAAAAACTCAACAACAGTCATCTTCCTGCCGAAGTCTTCGACGATTTTTTCCATAATACGAGTTCCCAGACCAGAACCGGAGCCGCCTCCAATGGCCCGAAAGATTAGAAAGCCCCTGAGATTCCGGCAGCGATCGGCCACACGACGAATGGCGTTCATGGAGCGATCCAACAGTTCGCTGGCCATTAGATTATAGCCCCGTGCAAAGTTACTGCCACTATCGTCCTTGCCGGTGATCAGAGTGTCTGGGTGAAAGAGATTGCGATAGGCACCCGTGCGTATTTCGTCTGGAAAGAAAAATTTCAGTAATATAGCCTTGGGTAAAGTCTTGGACAAACCGATAACTGTGGGTTCCGTGTCGATCACAACAATGCGGGGCTGCACACATGATTGGCTGTTGGTGAACTCAAAGAAGGTGAGAAACGAGTCGTCCAGGGGACTCTGAGGCAGCCTTCCGTTGGCCAAAATGCCGTGCTCCAGGCAATAGAGCTCCCAACAAGCGTTGGCGATCTGCACACCAGCCTGGCCGATGTGCACCTGGATGATCTCCCCCTTTACGGACATCTGTCATATCTTAATTTTTCAAAATTTTAGTAGAATACTTTTCCGAAATAAGAAACAAATCTAATTGACAGACAAGGCCAAGAAGATTATCTTTACGTAACATAGATTTATTGTCCGCGCGCGGATTATTCAGTTTTCAAAGCGTTAGATACATTTAGATACAATTTCGTAGATATACAGATAAACTCTTACAGTTAGTTAGGTAATTCCGTGCTCGAATAAGTTGGTGGACTGGTCCATTGCCGTTGTAAATTGGAATGTAAGAGAAGATTTGGGGTGACCTAGTTCCTATAAAAAAATGCATCTGTATCTATGTACAGAGATATATGTTTGTATGTGTATAATACAAAAGCAGTCGCGAGGTCAAGCTACGTAAGTAATTTACAAAAAGTTAATAAAATAAAACAATACTTTTCGATTTGGGGAGTATAAGGACTAGATCGGTTACAAAGTTTATACACGTGATGCCTAAAGGATTAAAGCAGTGCATTTCATAACTATAAGACAGTCAAAAGGGTAAATATTTTATATTATTTATTTATCTTTATATTTTTGTTAATCTTGATAATTCTCAGTTCCTATTTTGGACTCCTTCCAAGACTTTATGTTTCACTTTGATTATTTCTGACTAGACAGGCCATACAAATTGATTTTTGCATTTATTCAAATTAAAATGACCGAATTTCGAAAATATAAATGCTCTTTCTAAAAATCTCGTCACTTGGTGATCTTATAAATGAAATAAATTAACTAAAACTGCAGTTATAGTGAAAAAAAGAAAACACTTTCAAGGTTAAACATATTATAAAGGCGTTGCCTTGCCTTATAGTTCTAAAATACACTGTCCATCTAATTTTTCCTTCAACGTTTTTGCTCCGAAGCTGCTAATTTGTTCAAGGCTTTTGGTTTGGTTTGGTATCTAAAGGAGTGACTGCTCCAGCAGAATACGCTCGAACCCAGGCGGTGGGCCATGCGAGAAGTTGTCCAGGATTATGTCTAAGATAGCTCCATTGCCGACTGAAAAGAATCGTTTTGAATTTAATCCGTCAAAGCTCACACGAAACTCACCATAAATGACAGGAAAAAGGGCTGCTCCCCGTACATTCCTGAAGGGAACCTCCAGATTCTTCCCATTGAAGTAGAAATTTAGCTCCACATGATCGAAGGCCACTCCCACTATATCGCCTTCGTCAGGGAAATCACGTTGCGGCGATGCTATCAAGGAATCGCCGATACCCACTTCGGGCGGAGCCACGCCGGTGGTCATAAGCAGGTCCTCCTGCTGCAGATCTTCAATGGCAATGAGACCCGCCGCCTTTGCAGCGCTGTTGTTCAGAATGCCGTTGGCCGTCCTCGACGGTTGGGTAGTGCAAGCGGCCTGCACCACCGGCCGGAACTCCTCCTGGTCGTTGTGGCGCGTGGCATTGTCGGAACACAGGCACCAGGACTCACGGTCTCCGCCGCCACATTTGCGGCTGAGGTCCGTTTGGCGGGTGGCAAGTCCCACGGACCAGCTGCCGCCCTGCTGGATCTTCACTTCGAAATAGGACTTTGACTGGACCAGAGGGGCAGTGGCCAGGACGCCTCCGGTGCCCGTAACACGCAGCTGATGTGACAGCAGGATCACATCGGCTCCTGTAGGGAAGAAAGGGTTCCCCATTAGTTCGAATTTGCTCCAAATACATGGAAAATTATAATTATATCAGGGGCTTAACGATTTAACGATTTACAATATTGTCGATAGGTTGTTGTTTACCCATATGTGCTGCGTCCAGGTGAACATCGGGCTCCCGGAGGCGACTGGCCGCAGCTGCTGGCTTCCTGATGTGTCCGCCATTGAGACAGGTGCGCAAACAGCAGAACATTCCAGGATTAAATGTGGCTATGCTAAATTTAATATAGTTTTTGCAGGGTTTTTATTTGCAAGTTATTTTGGAGCTAAATTTAATCAGTGTTGCCAGTTTAGCTTATTACAAGCTAGTTCTAGCATTTTTAAAAATGGAAAAGCTTGATGTCTTGCTACTAGCTTATAGCTTTAAAAATAGCTTATTTTACTATTCATCTAGCATATTGTTGCAAAATAAATTTAGTATATCACTATTTATTTTATTATTTATTTGTTTCATAAAAAAAAGAAGAAAATATCAATATTGGATGATGCACATACTCCGTACATATGTTACGGATTTTATTAAAATATTTTCATATTTAAGCTATATCCAACATAAATTATTTAACATTATTAAATTGGGGAAAAGATTCGTTTTAAGACTAAACACAGCAAATTGTCACTTCCGTTTTTGACAAATAATGCCTCTTGGTTGGTTAACGGATTTATAATGAAGGCATCATAAGAACGAAATTTCGCTACATTTAAATACTTTGGATAGGATTTTTTAACATTTAAATTAATTAAGATAAAAACTAATAGAAAACATAATATTGTTGTATGTTTTTTGTAGCTATTTTTCGTTAATTTAAACTTTTTTTTTCTCAATCTAGCTTAATAATTGGTACTGCTTGCTCCAACTAGAAACTGCTTACTGCAAGGACGATCTGCTTGCTGAAATTTGGAACTGCTTGCTGCATTGAGATGTCGCGGCCCTTGCTTTGTAGCTATTAGATATTTTCTCAACAGATCTAGCGTTTTTTAATTTGTAGATTGTGGTGTTTTAAACTAAAATCTGGCATAATTGTTTTTTATATTAATTTAAAAATTAATAATAATAATAGCTCTCGGGCGAAGCATATTTTTTTCCATTTATTTTTATATATACACTGTTTAGGAGCTAAATTTAATGGAGCTGAGGTACTATCGATGGCACTATCGATATATTGGAATTTTGCGTTTCTGAGCAACCATCGATAGTTTTTTGACCAGCGATGACAGATCTGGCGCCCGCAGAATGTAGCGCCACCTGGTTTTCAATGTTTTCAACAAAAAGGAAAAGGCGCCAAAAAATAAATTTAAATTCTTAAAAACTTCAAAATCTTTTTGTCTTTGGAATAACCCAAAGTCTGTATAAATACATGCCAGTTTTCCCAACCCCTTTAAGCAATGGTCGTTTCAAGTATAAGTTCATAAATTCTCGTTTATTTATTTTGCAGTGCGCTGTTTGACAATCTTTTCTTGGAACTCGTTACTCTTCGGCACACTTGTCGTAGTTGGCGACCAGCTGGCGGTACAGGTTCGACACTCTGGCGCTCTTGTGACACACCGTTCCGCCGCCGCGTTGTAGCTGGCCGTGTTGACGGTTGATGTCGCCCACACAAATCCAATCCCCACCGCCGACACGCCAATGATAGATCAGAATGCCGCTGGGACGGGACACCGCCCACTTTGAGTGGTCCTGGGTTGTCTTGAAGTCCACCGAGAGCTCCTGGTTCGAGATGGACTCGACGTTCAGCACCTTGTCGGATTTATCGCAGCTATTGGGCAAATTGCCGGCACCATCGCGCCACGCCTCCACAAAGAGGCTGACATCCAGAGCCGGAGCCACCACATCGGCGTACAGCTCCACATTGGCCCGTCCACTCTTGCCGAACAGCCGGAACTTCTTGCCGTCAAAGCTGCGCAGCTCGACTTCCTTCTGGAAAGGCGACTCCGTACGCCACTGGCCATGCAGAGCCCTCTCCAGACTCGGGAACAGTTCGTCGGACCGACCGACCAGGGGATTACGCTCGTAGTAAAAGTGCGGTTCGTTGTAGACCAGCACCTGACCCACCTTCTCCAGATCCTCGGCCTTCAGGGTGACGCAAAGCATACTCTGGGCGTACTGCTCCCCAGATGTGGGGTACGAATAGTCGGGGACAGTGGGATACTTGGGCACCGAGTGAATGAGCCAGATCGCCGTTTCTCCATCGCTGGCCACTATTCCCTTGGCATGTCCTCCATTGCTGAAGACAGTGCCGTTGGGCTGCTGATCGTTGTAGGCCGCCAGCAGGACATGCGTTGGATCGGCGTTCAGGGGATTGAGGGTCTGGGCCGGCAGGGATTCGGGGTCGCTGATCCGCTTGCCGGATAGCTGCCAGGTTTCGTAGTTCTGGCTAGTCACATACAAGTACCGAAGCCCAGTGACGTCCTTGCCCAAGTCATTGTGCTGATAGTGTTTGGGCAACTTGTACAAATGCCACCTGTTAGGGTAAATAAATGTGGATTTAATTGTGGTATTTATATATTTTAAACTAGAAAATTAACAAAACACAAATCAGCTTAATTTTATTTATATAGCATAGGAAAAAAAAAACTCAGATAACCCATGATTAGACCTCTACTTGTCTTGTTGCTTGTCTATATTTTAAAACATGTCTTGGACTACAAATATTTAAAATATATAATTCGAATTGTTTAGTTGTTTTTCATCATATTTATCATAAAATAATTAAAATTGTTATTAAAATTTAAATAATATTCACAGTTGTGTGAAGTTATCATTTGAATGTTATTTTGTTATAATATAAATTAATGTTTACATCACTAAACACACTTTAAAGTTTTCCTATATCTGCACATTTACAAACAGTCACTCATATTAAACAAACAGTATTATTAACAAGTTTAGTTAAGGCAATATTTACTTAAAATGCAATTCAAACTGCTAACAATGTTAACTGGGAAAATTAATACAATAAAGCCTAACCAAAACACTTACCAATCCACATCGTTGCCCTGTTCATCCTTGCAGGACACCTTTTTATTAGCTTCGCTTTGGCTCGAGAACCAAACAAGCAGCAAGACAAAACACACAGATCTCATTGTACAACCTACACGTAGCTCAGTCGGAAGACAACTAAATGGGAGATAATGAATCTATACCAATCAACAGCTGCCCTGAGTACCGGAAATACAGGGTGTTTCCAAGAGCGAGATCTCTCGGAGCGTCTCCAGGTAGAAACGCTGAGCAAATAATGCTTGAGTTTTTCCTGTTCGTTCATCTATACTCGTATATGTACAAAGATATATTTGTTAAGTTCTTCCTGTTTGCTTTTGTTATCGTTGAGCCGGACTAAACTGACCCGTTTTGGGTTTTTTGTACTCGGCTTATCAACATCTGAGGGGTTAGGTACTTATTGCCAAAGATCATTTGAGTTGAGATAAGCGCAGACACAAAAAAAATGTGGTATAAGGACTATAATACACCCTATAAAATTATTTATTGATATTGGAAAAAATTAATTAGAACCATTGATTGAAGCAAGAAAATATAAAGCAAAAAAGGACGATACGTTCGAAATGCTAAAATTTGTAAAACACTGCAGCTCGCAATTTCATTAGGGGGTAAAATGTATCATCTTCGTATCAATTAGAGGTAAAGCTGGTCAAGCAGTAAAACCATTCCTACAAAGTATTTTAATATTGAGCAATGATATATTTCTATATTTGGGACAAACAGAAAGAATAAAACCTTGAAAGTATGCTGAGGTGACCCAGCTAGCCAAATGGCATTAAGTCTTTCAAAGTGACATTTAAATCCATTTTACTTTTATTAATGTACATACCTTTATCCTTTTTTTGCCTAACCAAGGCCCAACCACAACAAATTCCATTTGTTTACAATTACACAAAACAATTGTTAAAGTTTTTATTTATTATTCGTATTATTATTATTATAATTTGTCGCCTGCTGCAAACTGCGCGATTTGTTGTTCTGCTTCTCCTTAGATGCAGGGCGTATCGTTTGTGCCTTCCCCGATCTAGATCGCTTGAAAATATTATCGTTATCAAATTGTATAATTTGTCTTGGGCCTGACCCCTGCTATTATTGATTTGAAATAATCTGCATGGTACATTCAATTGAATTTAATTTCGTTTAGTTCTTATCGCTGGTGCTGTCTGTGAAAAAGTGGTTCACATTGCCTTCGGGTCGGTTTCTGTTTTGTTCTGATCTGTTCTGTTCTTGTCAATCAAGTGTCACTGCCAATCGGTTGGTATTACCATTTAGTTTTACATTTAACTTAACTGTACCGATTTGTTATGTCTTTCTTTGGTTTTGTATGCAACAATACATTTAAACTCACAATACAATATTTTCGCTAAATATTTTTTATGTTTTTGTATCCATTTTTTATAGTAGGTAATAATTTATTAATATTTTGTATGGTTTCCTTTTTTTTGGTTTTTGTTTTCAAATATATATATAAAGAACAAGGCTGATATTTATATTTATATATATACGAGTTTTGTTTCTGCTTTATGTAAGTTTTATAATAATATTTAGCTATATATTTCCGTTTTCATTTGCTTTGAAAAATCAATTTATTTTTTACAATATTAGCAAAAGATCTTTGTTCGATTTGTTTGAAAAGAAAGTCGGTTTTGTTTTGCGAAAATTTGAAATAAATGAGCCTCAAAATAGACAAATAGTTGCCATTTGTTATAGTTTTAATATTATGATTAATATTAATCATTATTTTCGTATTATTTACTGATAAAAGTACACCCAACTTTGAGTCATGCAAATAAAAGTTGCATTTCCCGCTCGACATTCGGTTCATGTTTAATAATTTATCAATTTTCTCCTTCTTATATCGTTGAAAATTGCTGCGCATAATTTGTGGCTGCTTTTAATTTATATATATAGTGTATATATAGTTTTAATCGGGCACGAGTTTGATATGTTTTGACTTGTGTTATCTTCATTTTCCGCTGATCGTTCTTTTCCTCTGCCCTGATATTTTCAATATTCAATATCAGTTACCTTTCCTACTTAACCTTCTATAGATATACTATACATATGCTTCTGCATAGTACTTTATGTATTACAAATTTACAGCAAATTTTCTGCTCTGTTTGTTGCCAGTTGTGGTTGAGTATAATGCTTTTCTAGTAGGCTCTCCCTCAAGTGACTCGGAATGGTAAGAGGGGAGAGACTCATATATGTATATGATAATATATGTAATTGTATAGTTTGGTTTAATTTTCTCGCAAAAATTTTCACTAATTTAAAATTCGTTTCTTCAAAGGTTTATCTTGTGTGTATGTGTGTGTTGAATGCGTGGAATGAAACAATAAATAATTTGTTTAACGAACAAAATATAAAGTTTTATTATGCATAATTAATACCGTCAATTGAAAAGTTCTAAGTTAAGGCTACACAAATGATATAAGTATATTTATATATGGGGTTTATAATAGAGGTATACATATACATGTAAATATAAATTACTTATAAATTAGTATTGAATTGTTTGTAATATAATTGTTTAGGCAAACATAAGGCAATCAATTGGGCGGGAACTTTAATTAAACAAAGAAATCATAGCAAACGCAATAAATACAATAGAGTAGAATATTTGTTGTTAATGAACTATAGTTACGGTTACTGTTTACTGTCTTTCTATTACTGCTTCCACATATGTAGATATGTCGTTACTATGTAAGCATATAGCTAGCATTTATGTAAGTAGTTCCATAATCTATTACTAAGCTTCCATTCAGTTATGCCGTCGTCTTTCTTTCCTTTTTTTGGTAACTGCTTTCTTGCCTTTTTACGCTTACGATGTTTAAAAATTTAAAAACCACATCAAAACATATCGGTTTTACTTTGTCTTAATAATGTTTCTTGTAAAAGTTTCTTCTCATTTTGTTCTTTATCCGTTTGCTGATATGTATTTGTTATTTCTCATCCCTTTGTAATTGTTATTAAGTTTTTTGTTTCCTTCAAAAATGTTTTACATATGTGTGTGTATATATATTCATATAATGTTCCCATAATTCATATTGTTTAGTTTAGTTTTTCTGTCATTCATTCATTTTAGCTTTCTTTAGTTTATCGTCTACGAGCTAAGTTTACCACCTTCGATTCTCCTGGTCTTGCTGAGACAATCCCATTGGAATCTAGTCCAATATTCGCTTGCTGCAGATCGGTCTAATCTATATGTATATAGCTATGAAATTTAGATTAAAGAATGTCTGGAAATCAAGCCTCGAAGTGGTTATGGGGGTGGGAATCGAACAACCTTGCCACCGCGTTGGTTATCTTTCCTTGCCGTCTTTCTCAATGAAAATTGCACAAGATTTTCCTATAGGAACACACATGCACACACACAGACACATTCAAACTCCCACACATATGCAGTTACACCTGCGATTTATGCGTATGTTAATTGCTTTTGTTGCATATTCTTAGGCTCCTCGACCATTTCTAGCTTAGAATCTAAAAATTAATTTCGAAAATATTTGTTTCACACTTTAGCTTCTATTAATGGTTTTTCTTTTGTTATTTAAGCTTATTTATAGTTGTAAATATTTTTGTTTTCCGTCATCGGGCTTCTTGTTTCTCTTTAAATTGTTTTGAAAGGCGCAATTTTATGATATGCATTAGTATAATATGTTTAATCAAACATTTTCCTTGCTTACTTACTACAACTTTAACTAATTTAGTTGTTACTGTATAAGGAGTGTGTGCGTGTGTGTGTGTGTGTGTATGTGTGTGTGTAAAGATTGCAGACTTATAAGTAGACCTCTGTTCTTAACTTCGAATGATGCTTTCGAACCAACGCGATGCTGGCGAAGAGATGATATTTTCGGGCAAGAGGAAAGCAAGAAATGTAATTGGACGGAATATGCATTTTACATTCGACTAAAGTTAGACAGGGAATTATAAAATTAAAAAAAAAACGTGTAGAAGAGGGTTAAAATTGTACCAATTAAACAATGTTTCTCAGTAGGTTTATCATATTTTCTCTTAACAATTGTCTTATTTCTTCTTTTTTGTCAAATATGCCTTTGGTATGTCTAGTCACATCTACCCTAAACTAAGCTTTAAAAAACATTTAAAATTAGTCGATTTACTCATGGGTCTATTCTGTTTTTTTTTTTTTTTGTTTAACAAATCGTGTGAAGCCGTTAACTTAAAGTGTTAAATTAGTAAGGACAACTTTGGTAAAATTTGAAGATTTTATCCGTATATATACTTAAATTGGTTTAAACGAGACTGAACGAACTCCTTCAGAAAACAGTTAAAAATTATTATGTAAAAAGCTTGCTTACAAATGGTCGTATATAACTATATATAGTTGGTTAGCCTTTAAGCCTTACATGGTTTTTATCATTAATTGTAGTTGGTTTCTGCTGTTTTGTTGCTTTTAGTTACAATCGAATTTGTATTTTGTTCTCGGTTTAGTTATACATACTCGGTTTATGCCTCGCTACGTAAGATGATATGCAATTGATTTTATTTATTCGCCCTTGTTCGAGGTTACCTCTGCTACACTCTCTTCAGTCCTGCTCCTGCTCCGTCTGCGCCCTCCCCCCACTAAGTCGATCGTTGGTTTAGCAAGAAATGTGATTTGATTGTTCTAGCATTTCGAAAGTTAGTTAGGAATAGTTTCTCATTATTTAACCGGAGTCCTTTAGGTTGGGGGCCCTCTAGTAAAGTTCAAGTCTTTGTAAGGGGCATGCAGAAAATGCTCAACAAAATGGCGAAAGAAAACATATGTTTTTCTGGGCGGAAAGTTTAGAGTGTCCTGTGCCAGTTTCCGTTAAAGTTTCGGTTTCGGTTTCGGTATCGGTTTCGTTTAACTTTACATCTTTGTTAAAGATCTGTTTGTTCGAGTCTTTGCTTCACTACAGCGCACCTGCAACGTTCACTTCAAGTCGTCGATAGGTCCTATCGGGTAAGTTTCAAATTCACATTTAAATTTTTTTATTCTTACGTTTTAAACAAATAAATTTCGAAACCAGCTTTCAGTATGCCTCAATATAAATTTCAATTTATACGATGACGTCGACTACTCGTTGTTGTTCTTGTTTTGTAGAGTTTTCTTGTTAAGTAACATTTTGAAAATTACCTTACTAGTTATACAATTATTACATTAATGCATATATTTAAATTGTTTTGGTTTTGTTTCGTAATATTTTATAATTCTAGAAAGAGAGCTATTTAAAGGGCACATTCGGTTAAGCTATAATTATATATTTTTCTTCTTGCTTTACTTAATTTTTGTTATATTCTGTTTATATTTTATTCCCTTAAACTGTTGTCTGCTTGATACCAAAAAAAACGAAAGTAATCAGAAAAAACCTGTCGAATTTCATGTCTCAATTCCATTTGTTGTAAGTCGGGTTCAATAGGGAGAGGTAATAAAATAAAATAAAAACGAACAAAAACGTATAAGCAAAATCATCGAAAACTCCTAATCGGAGCTAAAGAATAACCATCGAATTCTTGATCAGCTTCCTACACATATCATAAATATTTATATATATATATGGATATACATAGAGTTTTATGGATATATGTGTATTTGTTTAAGGGGACATATCGGCTGTATTGCATTTAACTTAGTTAAGTAGTTCGCTCAGCTTCCGATCTATCGTTAATTGTATATTTTACTACAAGTTTTCCCGTTCTCATATTTTTGGTTTCCACTACAATCGTTTTTGTTGCCTGTCGAAAAATTTCACTAAACTGGGTTACGGGATCTGTTTTCTTCTTTTGTTTTCTGTCACATATAAATTAACTTTCTTTTTTAATATTTTCCATTTTGTTTTTGTTTTTTTTTTTGCTTTTTTCATTGTTTTTTATGTTGTCTATAACTAAAGATTTTCCTCCTCGCATGAATCCGTTGCATGCGGAGCGTCTTAGCCCTCAAGTTCAAACTCAAATGTGGGGTCATCAAGCTGCTATGTGACTGACCGCAGGCAGCACGTACGAGTAGATGTGGTGCGGCTGCAACGTCTGCGGCTGCGCCTGCTGCTGCTGCTGATGAAGCTGGTGGTGCGGCTGCTGCTGATGGTGATAGTGGTGGCTCAGAGTGCCGCCGGGTCAGGTCGCTGTCGGCGTCATCAAAAACTGTTGCTGCTGATGGTGTTGATGATGATGGGGATGATGGTGGTGGCTCAGGTGCTGCTGCGGTGCCTGCTGTTGCTGCTGCTGCTGCTGTTGCTGGTGGTGGTGCGCTGTCTGGTGGCTATGATGGTAATGCTGAGCCGCTGCATGGTGGTGCTGCTGCGGCTGCTGCTGGGTTTGGTGGTGCACTTGCGTCTGCTGTTGCTGCATCTCGCGCTCTAGCTTCTTAGCGAGCAAATCATGCCTTGATTCCATACCCGCTCCTCTGAAAATAATTCACAAAACGAAGGGGATAGTTAGTGGGTGTCAGTGGGGCGCAATTGTTGCTGGGTGGCTATGCATGCCGGCTATTATGGTGACTTTTCTGTGATTTTAGGCATGCGTGGAAGTTAGATATATAAAGTTTTCATACTTTTAAAAACTATAATAATTGCTTTATATTCTTAAGAAAATATTATAAACCTTGGTTAATACAATTTGAATTAGTGGTTCGTTATTTAATATTATTATTATTCCATATTATGTTGTATTAATTTAAAATGCTTTGGAAAACAATGTCAACTATAAGTAATTAAAACAGTACCATAATTGAGGATATAAGCCACTCTATTAACCAGATTTCCCACTATGTTTGCCATAAAATTGACTACAGTTTAATCGTGCTTTACTCCTCTATATGTAAATCGATTTTCAAAAGCAAGCCAACAACCTGCGATAAATTAAAGAAAAGTTCATGCCTTAAAAAAAAATAACAACGCTTGAAAGTTAAACGTTGTTGTGGCAGTGGTTAAGTCGGTGGGCCAGCCATGTGGGTTATGTGTGTATGGCCATATGGGTGTGGCATGCTGCGCTTAATTTTTTGCATTTTTTATGAAGTTTTTGCTGCTGCTGTTGCTGCTGGTAGTGCTGCTGCTTTTTCTTGCAGCAAATTGAAAAAATAAATTTATGTGGTCTCTTAGCATTTGAGAAACGTGAGTCACACCACAGACACACGCGCACACACACACACACACACAGACACTCCACGTTGGGGAGTGGCAAGGAGAGATATGTGTAGTGGTGCTCAAGTTAGTGGATGGGTGGTGCTCCCAGCGGAAGCTGACGTTTTAATAGCGGTCGTCTAGGAGGCGAGCTAACCCCTAACCTTTCGCTGCGTCGACCATAACCTGTGTTATTGTTGCCAACTTTTCGTGTGTTATAATTTGTATTTAAATGCGGCTCCAATTGCTACGGTTATGACCCACTCACAGTTAGGGAGTGTGTGGGGGTGGGCTTGTGCGGCCATCCCTTAGGTAGGTTCTTACTTGTTGTTGCTGATTGCTGCTGGGTTGTTGCTTGCTGCTCATGTTGCTGCTGCTGTGGTGGTGTTGTTGGTGGTGGAGGTAGCATGCAAAGTAAACGAGCAAGCTTAACAATAACAATTTGCAAAATTTTATAAATAGTTAATGGGGTTCGTTTTTATTTTTCGGGGAATACGGGGCCAGGAGCCAGGAGCCAGGAATAAGGAATGTGGTTGGGTCATGCATTTGAGGGATTTTTGGGCTCGGGAAACCTTTTTGCGGATTGAATGGCTTATTCTAATATTTATGGGCTAAAGAGCGTGTGCAGTTAGTGAAGCAACTAATGACAACAGGGGCGGGGGTGTGGCTTCAATCTAGGGTTAGATTACTGTACACGGCACACAGATATAGACATAGAAGATACTTGGTTCATTTGGTTCACCCAGAATAATACATACGTCTCTAAAGAGATGATTTTGGTGGTGCTGATTTGGATGATGAAGTTGGTGGTGCTGTAGTGAGTTAACAACAACGCTAGTGGTGGTGCTGTTGGTGGTGGTGCTTTCTGTGGTGCAGGGTGCTGCCGCTGCCGCTGCCAGCTGGAGTTGCTGCTGATGCTGCTGCTGCTGCTGGTGCTGCAGTTGCAATTGCTGCTGCAGCTGCTGCATTTGGAGTTGCTGTTGTGCTGTCGGAGGTGGTGGTGCAGTCACCAGCAGATGCTCCACAGCACCGCTGCTGTTTACGATATACAAGGGTGGTGCTGGTGGTGCCGGTGGCGGCGGTACTGATGCCGGTGGCGGTGGCGGTTTGGTGTTCATCATGGCCACCTCGGTGATCATTTTGCTGCGCGCAAACTCGATGCGAATGGATCCGCGATCCGAGCTGAGCAGATATTTACCCTGCAGCTGCTGCATGGCCTGGGATGCGCTCGGTGGGTCCTTGAACTCGATGAATGCCACCGGATGTTGTTGGAGGGCAGCGGTCGCGTTGCTGCCGGCGCTGCCATTACTGGTGGAGCAGCTTGAGCCAGTTGCTGCTGCCATGGCTGGTGGCGGAGACGGGTCGAGGGCGAATGTTGAGGAGTAGGAAGTTGAAGTTGGTTTTGTTGAGGTCAGAGTTGAAGACAAAGTCAGAGGCATAGAAGTTGTGATTGGGTGCGTACCTTTTGTGTGCATTCGTAGGCGACAAAAGCCAGGCATACTGTGCATATTATATATCATAGTTGGGTATATATATAATTTTTTAGATATATATGTCGATTATCATACAAGAGAGTGATCGGGTGGGAGATGGTGGGCAACAAACGAACCAAGGAAGAGAACGCAAAAGTTTTCGGTTAGTATTCGGTTAAGAAAGTTCACGAGGTGCCGTCAAGAGTGGTGTTATGCTGCTTATGTGTGGTTAGTGGTGGTGGTGGCTTTACTGTGGTTTCCTGTGATCTCAGTGCTGTTTTCATTGTGTCAACAAAAGTGGCCTGGTCAAGGTCTGGTAAGAGGAGCTTGTCCTGTGAAATTTACCTAGAAAACACCTCCTTCAGCTCATGCTCCGACACGAACTGTCCCAGATTGGCCACGAAAAGCGTAGAGCAGGGCGCATTGGCCGCGATCTGTGGGTTTCCCGGGTGGCTGGCGTTGTTCGTGGACCCGGCGGGACTGGCCAGCGCGGGGCTAGACAGAAAGTGGTGGTGCTGAGCAGCAGCGGCTGCAGCGGCAGCGGCGGCAGCCACATTGTTGGCAGCCGTCGCAGCAGCGCTCTGTGGTGTGGCAGCGGCGCTAGCCGCTCCCCCGCCACCGCCGGCAGCCGCAGCCGCCGCGGCGGCAGCCATGTGAGCCATCGCAGCTCCGGGATGAATAGCAGTAGCAGTTGTCTGATGATGTGGCGGCATGGTCATTTGAGTCTGGAAAGGGCAACGAATCCGCTATTACTCCACTCTCAGTTATATTAAATCTTTGATTAATTAGGATAATCGTAAATACTTACTTGATGCATAGGCTGCTCCATTACTTTGTCTGTATTTAGTCAGAGATAGGAGCGCACTGGCACCTGCGGATGCAGGGCCGGATGCACTAGCGTGGCATGCTGCAGTGCAGCGGCTCCGGGCAGCTCAGCAGCGGCGGCTGCCGAGTATGCTAACGGATGATGCCATAGCTCGGGTCCGCCCGGAAAGAAGGGCCCGCCCAGATCTGCGAGTCGAGAAGAAGATATATGGGGTAAGTCAGATGGAAGATCGCCTACGTAAGAATAGAATATTTAAACACAGGTTTTAGTTGACAAAAATCAAAATGGTAAGAACGAGAACGGATTTTAAAACAAGAAAATAATTTTTAACTGAATTTTGAAATATTGAAAGTTCGTTGTCTCAGTCTTTCATTTAAGTGGAGATTGAAGATGGGAGCCATGAAGTTAAATTTACTTTTTCATCTATGTAACAGAACTATAATTTTAATTTTGTTGAATTCTCTGAAGACTTGTTACCACTTAGTTGGCCTAAAATATCTTTGGCTTATTTTCTTCTCTTCTTTTTGTTAAGTGTATGGTTCTGGTGTGTTGCTGAGCGTGTGTGTGAGTTGCACAAAGTGTTACAAGTGATCAAAGTGCGGTACATAATATATAGTTGTTGTAGTTGTTGTGGCTGTAACCTAGTTGGGAATATATATATATATATATAGCGACTTTGAGTATGCAGAGATAACAATTTAATACGGTAGATATAGCATACGAAAGTATTTACGATATATATTTTGCTGATATGTATAAAGTTGTGTGCACTTGAAGCAAGTTTCGGCTTGGTCTTGTCTCTTTGTTTAATATTTAACATTATCAACTGCTCAATTGTTGGATAGATCGGTGTGTCAGTGTGTGGGTGTACGGTGTGTGTGTGTGTGTGTGTGTGTGTAGGAGTGTGTTTGTGTTCTTCAATAGTTGGAAGTGCTCAGCATACGTTATCGAGTACGCCTTCGGTTCGGTTTTGTTGTACCCTTAAACATAGTTATTTGGTTTCTTATAAATATCAACTACATACACAAAAGGAAACGAAACAAAATTAAAGAAATTAGCAGCTGCCGAGATCTCATTTTGGTTTTTTTTCTTTTGATTTTCTTTTTATTTTTACTTACGTCCAGTGAGTGGGTGCATCAATGCAGGATGTGAGGCTGTTGTCGCTGTATTGGGCTGTGGTTTGGGTTTGCTCACTTTCGTGTTACTCTTGGCGAATTCCAAGCGAATTGTTTGGGGCATATCGGGATCGAAGCGTACACCCTGCTGTAAATGATCAGATCAAAATACAGCGGTTTGTATATTCTCTTTTTTATGTAATTTTTTTCTTTTTCTTTTAGCAAAGTTCAAAAGTTTTGGGAAAGACTTTACATGTAGTTTTATTTTGCAACAATTCGCCAAAAATAATTTTGAATGTCGCGTAAAAGTGACGTTATAAAAAAATTGGTGGTAGATTTATGTATATAATTTATACTCTTTTTTGAGAAGAGATCTAACATATTGCTTGAGGGTGGGGTCGGTCGGGAGACATTCAACGTAGATTTTGTATTGCATGGTGCCTGCTCTGTAGACGGAGTTTTGGGACGGGCTAAAGGCAGATTTTGTTTTGGTCTTGGCGATGTGTATTGTTTTATTTAACTGGATTTTAAAACGAAGGCAAAAAATGGATTGAGCATAGTGATTTCTCTGAAAATGAACTTCAGATACAAATAAATGGAATAGATTTAATAGTTCGTAAATGAATTTAGAAAGATGGAAAATATCTTTTTTTATTAAAACAGTAATTCAAGTCTAAGTCTACTAACTTCCTAGCTTAAGTTTATTCTTAGCGTTGAATTTTTAATTATGATTAAACCAATTTATAATGCAGGAATATAACTTTGCATTTTCAAAATAGTTATATTAATTTATGTAAGCAAATTCCTAAGATTTACTTTACTCAGTATTAGTACAAAATATATAATTTATTATCTGGGATCATAAAAATCTGAAGGGATCATTACGCGAAGTTCCTAAAAATTAACTGTGCTCTTCCAGAGGGTGGGGGTGGTTGTCTTGAGGGCGTGGCTGGGGGGACATGCACCACAGGCTTAAGACGTTGCTTTTATTTGTTGCTGTTTTGGTTTTCGGTGCTATATGCTTTGCCATTTTGCCGAGTTTTTGCCAGAGATGAAAGTGTGTGTGTGGGAGTGGGTGTGGGTGTGATGAGTGTATAGGTTTACGTGTATATCTGTGTGTTCTCTGCGTGTCAAAGAGTTTTGTAGAATGAGCAAATAATAGGGGGAAGTGATGCAAATACCATAAACAATAAGATGGGTAACTCATTGAGAACTTTCGAAGACATAGAGAGAGAAATGAGGTACACAGAGAGATAAATAGATAGAGAGAGAGAGATAGTTGGAGAGCGGGATAGCGAGAGCTAGACAGACGGGGAAACACTTAATGCGATTGAGTGACATGTCAAAGTTGAATTCTTTTCAAATGCAAGCACGTGTTCGTGTGAATCTTTGATGTATTTGATTATAGTTTTTGCTATTTTTGTATTTCTTGATTTTTTTGGTTTTTAGGTTCTTTTTGTATGGGGTGATGCAAAAGGAGCTTGAGGCCCGATTTTCGAGCAGCGGCGACGGGGACCTAACAGTATTTAAGCCAGGCAATACGAGTATACAAGTATTTTAATTGTTGTTGTTTCAGTACATTTCATTTTTGGGGTGCTTTACAGTTTGTTGTTGTTAAGAGTGTGTTTGGTTTTTGCTGTTGTTGATTATAATCATTTTCGGACTTTTCTTGTGTTGTCTGACACAAAAAATCGGCTAAGATATGTATGTTGTTGTTCCTTCGATTATACAAGGCATGTGATAGAAGGGCTTAGAGTCAGTATTAATAATTACCTGGAGGTCCTGTTTGGCGGCCTCAGCTCCAGCTCTTGTATGGAATGTTACAAAGCCAACGGGCTGTGGAAAATATTACAAAAAAATTATTATAGAATAGAATAAAGAATTTGCATAAAAATAAACTATAAAATGAAATTTAAAATGTGAAATTATTAAAAATAATAATAATAAATATAATAACAATGACTTACCGATGCAGTTTTGCCATTTTTGCTAGTTACTTTCAAAAGAGATCCTTCATAGCCCTGTTTTCAGTGAAAGTATATACTTTAATATATACATTTTTCCCAACTAGTTTTAAAACTCACCTCGTAGGCTCTGAATAACAAATAAAGCTCACGCGGCTTGGCGTCCATGGGCAAGCCGCTGACGAACAGTGTGCGGACCTGCAAATATGCGAAAATAGATAGAGAATGGTTAGATGATTGCTAGTTGACAAAAACCAATTTCCCATGATTACGTAATTAAGTTGGAACTGTCACGTTGTGCGCCAGTCCCAATTTTCAACTTCGAATGCGTGTAATGCGCTTTTGTTCTATGTTAACCTCCTCGTTCCTTTTGCTCCCCAACCTTTAGGTTCACGAACCTTCCCCCGCGCACACATAGGGGTGGGCCTGGTGGGGGTTACATGTACATACTGATAATGAAACCAAATGGAATAAGCGCCATAAACGCTGAATTCATTATGACAACGCTAGAGACGTGACTCTTGTTGGGGGCCGAGGCTGGGGTAGGGGTTAGGGGCGGAGTGATTCCAAGGGCGGATAAAAGGGACAGCCAGCAGGTGAGCCAGGTATGTGTGCTGCAGGGACCAAATGAGTCCCCAGCTCTGACAGCTTTTTATTTTTAACACCTAGGCGAAAATGTTTGAGTTGAGGTGGCAAGCGTTACTCTGAGCGATGTTGAATGTGTGGAACTGTGTTGGATTCTCACCTTTTTCGTTTATTTTCACTTACTCTTTTTTTGGGAGTACATTTTGTGCTGAGAGAGTAAATTTACTTTGTTGCGAACGAAATGAAAATCATCATTAGCCGAAGGATGAAATGTTTAAAGATAAATGCAGCAGCCAGGAAAGAGCTTTATGCTCTTCTATATCTTAACATAAGATTTAATGGCAAAAGCACGGGGTTATATTTAAAAAGCGAAAGAGATACCTTAATTATAAATTATTTCTCTTTCATTTTTTTAAGGCAATCATTTAATTTAAGGAACAAGTATATTACTTTATTTCCTTATTCTTGAACAAAACCTTTTATCAAAAGCAGATATTTGCCGTTAGCTCATATAAACTATTAGAAGTTTAATATATCAAAGTTTCTTGACAGTGAAGTTTATCTTTTTTTCCAGCTGCTTTTTCTACCCTTACAGCAGAGCGTACTTTCTACCCTCTTTGTGAGTGTTGTTTAAATTAAAACGTGTTCTATCATTGCCATCTACCTTCCTTTTTGCCGTTCCTGCTCTGTAATCCACTGCCAACTCTGGCCTTGTATGTTTTGAATTTGGTTGTAGAAAAATACATACAAGCGATACAAGTTTACTACATGCCACGCATATTGAGTTGAAGTGGAGTTGGGGTACCGTCTACCTCTGGACGGCTCAAGTGCATCAGGATCGGGATGAGAAACAACAGCATCAACAAGAGCATCAGCTAATCTTTTAGGGCTCTGCAGAAATGTTCGCAAATTAATTAGCTTAAGTCCGGCAGAAAATAATCCCCAAGCCCAGCCGCAAAACAGGGAATTGATTGTGTTCAGAGGAAACCCGGGAAGAAAAGCCAAGGCTGGTGGTTGAGGAACAGCCTTAGCATGGTCAGTTAAATAGCAATTTAAATTAATTTTTATGCAGTAAGCGGTTTCTGCCACACGGACCTGGCTAATTGAAGGCAATAATGAGTCTGCGGGTAGAAAAGGCAGCTAGCCAAGCAGCCTAATTAGGGGGAGGCAGCCAAGGGGCTGCTGGTGTTGAGGTTAAAAGGCTTTCCAGCTAATGGCAATTGAAATGCAATTATTAAATGCCCCAAAAAGTGCAAATTAACTCAAGTCGAGTGGGGGAAGAAGATCCTGAAGTTTTTATTCATTTTTATTTGAGTTCTGACTCTACTACTACCCTTCGCCTTCGGTTTCAATTCCCCCCTCTGTTGGTTTATCTCTGGATTTGGCTTGTGTGCGCTTGTGGGCATTGCGGATAGACATTTAGTATTTTGGCAACTTCAACTGCAATTGCAACTCCAACTCCGGCGGCCAACTCTCAACTTCAAATGCAAACTTTGGGTCACACATGCAAGCGACATTATATCGAGTCACTTAGCGAAATGAGTGTGTGTAAAAAAATTGTAGAAATTATCCTTTTTATAAGGTTTGAATGTTCCAAATTAAGTTTTAAATGTTACATGTAAAATTCTTTTAATTTAATAATGCTTAAGAGCAGAAACGTAATTTAAGGCAGATCTTAGAAAATTATTCTACAATATTTACATATTTGTTGTAACTAAACAGTGTTTCTGTCAGTGTTTTTCGGCTTTCAAGTTGGTTTCTGAAGCTGATTTCGATGCTGTGGGTGTTCCGTATTCCCGTATCTATATCTACATCTCTGGTGTTGTCGTTGTTGTTGGCGCTCTTTGCGGGTTTGTCTAACTCTCGTTGCCAAAATCCATTTAAATACAGTAGAATTGTTGTTGCTGTGGCTGCTGTTGTCTGTTGGTCAACCTTGCAACTTGGCTCTGATTTTGGCTTGCTAAACATGCACTCCCCCCCTTTGTCTCGACTTGTGTATGTTTGTGTTTGCTATTTGCGGTTTGCTGTTTGTTGCCAAGAAGTTAAAGTTCCCCTGTCCCTGGACTCTTCCATTTGCCGCAATGCCTGCCACTCCCCCTCTCTGAATGGAGCCCCTTTGTCAGTTTATATTCCTTAGCCAAACTTTGTTTATAATTATGCTCGATTCCATTTGCTTTTCTTACCGTCTGTCTGCCCGCAAATAAATGTACCAACTTTGATGATTTAGCTAGAGTTTCCAAATATTGCGCATACGCAGCGTTGTCCTCATGGGAATACTATGAAGTGTCAGCTGACCTTGTCTTATGTATAACATTGCTGGGCCGACATAAACAGTGCAAATAACAATGTTTATAAATCACTCGGCAGTCGAGTGTTGACTAACAGTAATTACGCATGACAGCGATACGAAAGCGAGCATATATCCATATATATACTATATATATACATATACGAGCAATGCAGCCAGTCACTTACGCCCATTCAGCGCTGACGTGGGCGTGGCAATGGCATATAGAAGCGAACAATTTGCTAGCCAAAGTAGCCTCCAACCAGCACTTGAACGTGTTACAGCCAGCTTTAAAACTATTTAGCCTTAGCAAATTAACATATTTCCATGCTGGGGCTGTGAAACAACTTTTAAGCTGATTTGTTGCTGATTTTTATCGCTTGGCGGCATTTCCACAAAGCCAACAGCATCACTTCAATCGCTTTTATTTTCTATAAATAGTTGGCAATTAAATTGCAATTGATGTATGCAAAAACGAATAAACCAGCGAATGGCGAATTGCGAGAAAATTAGAGAACAAAAATGAGAGGAGGGTTGAAGAGTCAGAGGCAGCTTTTTGATTGATGCTGATTTATTTTAAAAGTCAATTGATGGAAGCTGGTTGGTCATAGCTGTATTAATGCAGGAAATAATATAAAAAGTATATTATTTGATTGCCCGTTAGCGATTTCTTTATTAGATTTGAAATTATTTGCTTAAATTAATGCATAAAATTGTCCGCATATTGCGATTAAATATGTTTGCAGTTATTTGCATGGTGAGATGCTTTATAAATTTCAATATTATTAATGTTTGAGTTGCTTTATTATGTTTTTCTTTTTATAGTATTTCATCAGTATTTAATGAGCACTTGTTTGTTTTAAAAAGTTATTTGTTCTTTTACTCTTGCTTTAAAAATATATCTATAATTTATTTCAGATTTTTTCAAGCAAATATTTCCACTACATTGACCGCATTTAGTGCAGGTTTCAGGAGGGGTCGCGCAAGTATTTGTTTACTTTATTTTTCGTATTTTCCTTTTGAATCGGGTCAGGCAAGAGTCTTTTTAATAGTCTGCAGTATAGTTTTCAATGCCTCAGATTTTTCCTCTTCGCCTTATTCTGCTGTACCCTCGACTGTTAGCCAATTAAGTCGAGCATTTAGTCAACTGAAATGCCAACGGCAAAAAGTTTATGTTACAATTTGTTATTGTTGTATTGTTGGTGCTGCTCTTGTTATTGTTGCCAGCTACTTGTGTTTGCTTAGCTTTTCTTTGCTTTCTCTTCTACCGAGGAACAACAATAATAACAATAATAGTGGCAACAACAGCAGCAGCAACAGCAGCAGCATCGCAGGCAAATCTTCAAGTGCCACAGCACTGAGAAAAATAGCAATAAACTAGTTTTGAGTTGAGTTTAATCGAATAATTAAATAATTAAACGAATCTTTAAAATTATATTATGTTTGTTTTATTTTAAATAATATTCTGTAAAGAATATAATCATTTTCTTTTTTATTAACTTAAAGTAAGCATTTTCATTGTGTAATCTTCAATTGTTGGAGCGATGAGAGAAAAGAACTGCAACTAAATGAGTAAACCGAATGAATGAATGCATGTGGCTTGACTCTTGTTGTGTTCATTGTAGCTGCCGTCTTTTGTTGTTTCTTTCTTCGCTGCCATTGATGTTGCGCTGCAGTTGCTTTGCCGCATTTTGCATGCAAAATGTGAACTGAAGTCAGTGAAAGGATAAACAAGAATTGCAAATTGTTCTGCTGCCTGTCTCTTTCTGCAGTTGTATTCGCCTCTCACTCTCTCACTCTGGCTATGCAGCAGTTAGTTTCTTTGCCACTGCATCGCAATGTGGAAAACGTTTTGTTCTTTGGCTTTTTTTTCGCGCTGCCATTCGGTTTTGGCATTTAGCTCACGCGTCGGGCAAACATCGCGTATACGCGATGTGGACTGCCTGGTCCTCCCGCTCCTCCGCTCCTCCGCTCAATTAAGCCTGGTCGAGGTTTTAATCTCTTCGCAATCTTACTATTTTTTGTCGTTGCTCCTTCGGCTGTTGCCTTAGCCTTGGTTTGTTGTTGTTTTGCCTTTGGCTTTGGCTCAGCTTCCAGCCATTGTTTAAGCTTGTTTTCTTGCCTTTTCTCTCTCTTTCCCTTGCTCCCTTCCAACCGGCTTGTTAGGTTTCTTTCTGTGAATCTCTTTTCTCTAACAAGACAATCGCGGGGGTCCTGCGGATAATTAGCGCCTGTCGCCATTTTGCATTTAATTAAAGTTTATTTGTGTTGGCCAAATCTTGGCATAAGCCGCGCTCAAAACTAATATTTTAATTGCAAGGGAAACAACATCATCCACAAGCGATCCAGCAAGAGTGGTTCAAGCTTATGCACTGGGAAAATGGTAGATATTTCCTTAATATTTAAATGTACTCTTAATTTTTAAGATCATTGCGATTCCTTAATGTGATACCTTGATATATTTATAATTTACTTAAGAAGTAATATAAAATATGTGCTTTTGCTTATATTTTATAACAAATTTAAAGACATTTCTCCTTGTGCACATCTCTGCTGCCATTTCAGCTTATTTTACAAATTAGCCCAAAATCAGAATGGGAAAATTTGGAAACAGTGAGGGCGAGAGACACTGTGAGTGAGACAAATAGCTTAAGGCCATGCCACACCCCCAACAAAGCACACACACACACACACACTGGCTGAGAATTTTCGTAGCTGGCAACTTTTGATTGCAAATTATTTGCAACACATATACACACACACACACAGATACATCCACATTCAAACTCAGAGTCACCGAATTTCATACACTGGCTGACAAAAGTTTGTTGCCAACAGCAAAATATACTTGTTGTTATTATCGCTGTTGTTGTTGTCGCTGCTGCCTGGCTTGGCAGTTTGGAAACAACACAAAATTTATAACAAGATAAACCCAGGAAACCCATTTTATGGGAGCTGGGAATTGCTGCAGTTAAGGCAAAAGTAGCAAAGTGGCGGAGGGAGCGGGGGATGCTCCATGAAATATATAATATCTATAAATAAAACCCTCCCGCCCTTAAAAATGCAACAGCAACAGCAGCAGCAGCAGCAGTGGCAGCAACTTCAAAATTTTAATAATTAAAACTCATTAACACTTTCACTTGCCGGCGGGTGTAAGGGGCTACGCGCAGACCTGAGCCCTTGGCCGGACAAAGATTAAATAACAAATGAGCGATGACTTTTTCGGGGCGATGGCGTTGCATACTTTTTGGGGAAAGGAGGACTTTAGAGCCCTGGTGTTGTGTCAGTTACTCTAGCTTATTAATTATGAAGCGAGCCAAAGAGAAATCTTCCCTCTCAGCTCAGCTCAGCTTAGCGGCAGCTGTCCCTAATTTATGGGATCTTCTGTAATTGCAATGAAGAAACTAACTACCGTATTCAGAGGGTCGGCTATTCCCGTATACGTATACGTATACGTGAAAAACGGGACAAGGCCTTCAGCACAAAAGTATTAGCAAACAACCCAGCGTTTAGGCCAAGGTAACCAAACAAAACAAATTGTTTCCGCCAGCGAAGCAGAAAGGAATGAAACCAAAAGAAAAATAGTAGCAGAAAAATGAGAAGAACCAGGAGCGACAAATGACAAAACAATGGATAAAATCCTATGCAAACAAAAGTAAAGAGGGGAATTTTTTTACCAAGAAATAAATATCCAGGCAATTTGACAAGAACCATTATTCAAAGTGAAAGATCTTGCAGTGAATGGAAGTCAAGGGAGAAGGAGGAAAGGATTAAGATAAATGGCCAAATGAATGGGAAACTTTCTGCAAAGTTTATTATTGGGACAGTAATTTACTATCATTACTTTAATTAAATTGCAAACAATAATTTGGTCATTTAATATACACCCCGACGGGTTATCACACAAAATATAGATGCCAGAGAGTAATGTCATTAATTACGCATGCCGCCTTCATATCTACTTCTTGGTAATTTCGGAAATTCCGACGGCCCGATGATGTTCATTAGCAGAGCTTACTCCTGTCGCCTTGTCCTGCCAGCAATTGCAACTTTGGTGTCGTCTAACAAAATGCATATGCGGCGTATACGTGATATGTTGCCACAGTAACACAGCAACACTCGCTACTGCTGGATAACTGTAAACTGCGTCGACATCAGTTAATTAAGATTGAAGTTGCCGCAGTGCCGGAAGGGGAAGGGCGGTGTTGGAGGAACAGCACAAGCAGTAGCAGGAGCAGGAGCAGCAGCAGCAGCAGCAGCAGCAACCGGAGAAGCTAATTTATTATGCCAAAAGTATGTTGTGGCAGGCCGCAGGGGTAAAAAAGAGACAGAGTGTGTGCGCCAAGGGTGGCAGGCGAGGGACAAGGGAAATGGGAAAACTGTGCTAAGCTGGTCGTGCGTTGTCTGTGTGTGTGTGTGTGTCGGTTTTACAGGTGTTGAAGTGCAGGTGTTAACTGGCAGGTTTAGAGCTGATCAACAGCGTTTTGCTTCCACTGCTAATTAAAGCCATATTATTTTGTCGGCCAATTGAAAACTATAATTGAAAACTTGTTAGCTTCGCAAACTAATAAGTTTCGATGGATGCCGCCTCGTCTTTTGTTCGCCCTCCTTGAGTTTTTGGGCCAATTTGAAAGTTTGCCACGGGCCAAACATTTTTGTTTTCAATTTTCTGCCAGGCTGGGAACAGAGTGAAAAATCAAAACGAATCATCGCATTTTTGGGTCAATCACGGAGACACAGAAAGGAGGACATGGAATACGTGCCTAGGATATGCTCTTTCTGCCCTCACTGCCTCTGTCTCTGCCTCTTTCTGGGTCCCCGCTTCCCACTCTGCCTGTGCCAGATTTGAGCCATCTTTTTGGTTATCCTCCGGCTAACGAGCGCCCGTCCTGCACTACTTTCGTTACTTTTCCGGCATGTCCTGTTCTGCTCCGATTGACCAAACAACAGGGCACGCATATTAAACACGCTCCGCTCCGCCCCGCTCCTTCTGCTCCTTCCGCTTCTGCCGCTTAAATAAATAATGTTGACCTAAGCAGCGCTGCGGCTTTTCAATCAAAGCCAGTTCAAATGCTTTGCTTCAAGTGCAAGGAAAAATGGGAGAAAGGAACTTGGCAGCTTGCTTTTTTTTCCCCGGAATTTGCTTCAATGCGGCTGTTTAATGATTTTGTCCCAATTCGCTTCGGATTGGCGCAAAAAAACATTTGCATATTCCCTTTACAAATTGATTTTGTTGCTGCGCTGCTACTGCTGTCGGCTGATTGTTTTTGATAATTAGTTTTGTCGCTAGAAAATAACATTTTTATTGCACAAACAATTTTGATGATATCAATTTTTAAGCAAGTCACCGAGGACACCAAACAATAAAAACATTTGTGCATCCTTGTAGAAGTTCATTTCGCATTTACCGCAAAACAACAATGGAATTCCAACTGAATTATTGAAAAGCTGACAATTATCCAGAGCCTATGTGTCCGCCAGTGTGCGTGTGTCAGGATGACAATTAAACATCGGCCCTGTGAATTGCTGTCAAGCTGTTGTTCGCCAAAATGTTCTTCCACAAATATGTAATTAAATATTTATAAATGTTATTTACACATTCGGTCAGGTTAAGTGCAATGGGCTTGGGATGAGGCATTATCGTGGCAGTCGGAGGCCATTGTGGCCTGATCTGTCCATAACTATTTGAATTGCTGATTTGTCGTGGCCCAATATAAATATCTAAAGCAAACTTAATTTTGTTAGATAAACAATCAAGGGGAAATGTAAATTGCCCAAGTCAATCGAAAAGAATTTATCTCAATTTGCATAATACAATTTCTGAGGCGAATGAAATGGAATATCAGGGAGTAAATTAAATATATTGTTGTTATTGATTTCGTTAGAAGTTTTGCCAGATCTGAAAGTTATTTTGAAACAGAAAATAAATACAATTTGTTTTGTTTTTTAATGGGAGATATATGAATGTTTGACGTGTCTTAAACTATAGAAATTTTGAAAAATTTGTTGGCCATAATTAATCAATGATTTTCAATATCGTCCTTAATATTTTTTTACCTTTTTACTAGACTAATTTTTGTTAATAATCTATTTTTAATTGAGTGAAAGCCAAATAATTTATAATACTGTAAATAAAAGAAATTCTTCCTCTTGCAGTTTCTTAATTTTTTTCTGTCGTTTTCTTAGCCTGCTTTTAGGTTTTTGGCAACCAAATTTGAGGTGGTTCCTGTGGTTACAGCTTTTATGGCCAGACCAAGCGACCGCAAATTAGGCAAAACTTTTCTTCGCTCCTCGCTTTTCAGAATTCCTGGCGACTTCCCTACTTATTTTATTTATTTTTTGTTGCCATTGTTGGGGGAACTTTATTAGCTGGTTGGCAGGTGGCCAAACGGAAACAAAGGGAATCTTAAACTTGCAACAGGACTTGCTGTCCCAGCTGCAACAGCTTTTGGCTTAAATTTCCATCCGTTTCTCTGCTTTTCAAGGCCTTTTCGGGGAGACTATTTATAGAGATAAATGTGAGTCCCCTCGAAACGCAGGGGCACAGCAGTTTTTACACCCACTTGAGCTGCCATCGATGTGCACACGCATCTAATCCTCACCCCTCGGGCCATCCTCCGCCATCCTCCGTCTGCTTGTCATTCACAATTAGCCGCTTGGCTAAAAATAAAAGCGTTAGAAGGGGTATATGCATGGTATTGGGTATGTGAGATGGGACAGTGCTTCAAACTGACTTGGGGCTAAAACGGGTTTGACAGCGTGTGACAATACAGAGACACAGGCAACACCAACACACTGCCAGACACTTCAGCGGGCACTTGGGGGAGAGAGAGAGATAGAGAAATGGGGGATGGCCATAGCCAGCGCTTAGCATATTTTTTCGAAGCTGCAGAGAAGGACAGAAACACTTGGACACAAGGATTCAAGTGTCCTTCAGTCTATTTGGATACTTTGCATTTTCTACCGTTTTTTCAGTTTTTCAGTTTTTTTTTGTGCTTTGCTGTTGTTTGCTAAATGTGCTCTATTTTTGAGCCAAAGGGAGAGGGTGGGGCCAAGATGAGGCTCGCTCACACACAGACAATGCCACTTTGGCTAATGAAATGCAAACGCCAAGGCAAAGCCATGTGCTGGTGTGAGTGTGTGCAGGAGTATGAATATTTATATGTACAGGAGTGTGTGCGAATGTGACTGTGTGTGGGGGAGTGCTCGTGTAGGTGTAGGTGGAAAATAGCCGGAAAAACACGGCCAGCACTAACAAGAGAGAATCTTCAGCTGCCACATTAATATTTATGCTCGGGAGATGTTAGAAGCTGAAACGCATACCGGATTCATAACAGTTTGCAAAGAGTTTAAAGAGCTTGTTAAAGCGAATTGTTTTTGGTTCCGATTATACGGATCACGGTTATAATTTTAGCGCAGAAAAGGGTTAGCTTTTATTTATTTTCATAACACGTACAACTGAAGACCCCTTCGAAGGAAGTCTAGCTTGCAAACCCTATAAACTTTATCGATTCATTCAACCTTATTAACATTTGCAAACATTTAAATTAAATAAAACCCAACTGTTTTTGTAAAACAATAAAACCCAATTCAAAGGGATTACAAAAGTAATTTTGAAGCAGCATTTGTTAAGTGAAAATAAGCGGATTTAATGTGGTATTTAAAATATTACATCTGTAATGTGGGAATCAATAAATGAAACCAATACATTAATTTATTGTAAACGCTATCAAATATACTCAAAATCTAATAGAAATTCAATGAGGAACACTTCCTCACCTACCCACCAATTTATGATGAGAAACTTTCCAACTTTCGCTAAACACTTTGAACGTCCTTTGAACCAATAAAACTTTTGCTTCAACAAAAAAAAAAAAAGAACAAAAAACCAGGACTTTATAAATAAAACGATTCCTGAAGTTAAAAGGTGAAATTTCCGCCCCTTTGACGGCTGCCAATTTGATTTGCAAATTGGAATCTGAAATCTGGTTTCGAAATTAGTTGGGCCAGATGTCGGGCTCCTCCGCCCCCGGAGTTCAAGTTGGGGTTAGGAGTCGATGATTTTAATTAGCGATTCGAGTGGGGAGTGGGGGCAGTGACAAGTGATTTATTCGCTGATTTATTCATAAACTGCAACTTGAGGCAAATGTTTGCGGAGCCCGGGGAATATTTGATTGGCTGCAAATAAAAGAGTTGCAAATGCATTTGAAATATTCCGCATGTTTATTTTTATTTATTCTGCTTTTTCTGCTCGGTCGGGCAAATTAATTGAAATTAATTACTTCATTTGTTACTGTATTTTCGAAATGGCCAGCAGCAGGAAAATGTATTATTCTGTATTTTAATTTTCTTCCTTGCTGACTTGCAATTGAATTAAATTAAAATCTTCACGTACAAATATTTGGCTTTAATTTCTTTCATTTCAGTGTTGTGATTAACAATTCATTTAAGTGATCGTTGTTACAGCCAGTTAAATGCGACTTAAAGTTTACTGAAACCGTCGTCCATGAAAATTAAATTGAAAATCACATTTAGTAGACAGAGAACTGGGTAGATCCGCTGGTCAATGGCCATCCAATTGAGTTTTTATTGCACAAATATCGACACAAACAAGCGCGTAATTGAGTCCGCACATCCAAGCTCTTATCCCCATCATATTGACCAAATAGTTCGAATGGCGTAAAAATGCACCAGGATACACAAAAATGAGGAAAATGCCAAAATAGAAAAGCAAAGAAATAAAGGTGTTGTTTGGTTAGCTAATCAGGAAGGTCTCGCCAAATGTTAGCTTAGAATTAAAAAACATTTTGGCAAATATACTATTTATTTTCTAAGCAATTTAATGGAAAAATAATAGTTTACAAACTTAAGGAGATTATTCAATAATAGCATTTTAACTGTCCAATTTTTAAGAGGTTTTATTTCTGCAATCAATTTGTCATCAAATTAAGCTGCTCCCTTCGCCTAAAGAGTGTATAAAATAACATTTTTTATTGGCTGGCCGACAATTGCGATGACAGCTAGTATCTCTCTCTGCATCCTGTTTCCTTTTGCTTGCCCTCTTCCCCTTCCTGTGTTCCCCGCGCATTGCTCTGTCAATAGACATCAAAAATGAAAATTGTAATGCGAACATTTCGGCAAACGCAGTACGGACTCGCTCCCGGAATTTGTCCGGTTCGTCAGGCAGTGTGGATATAACATGGCGGCGGCGGCGGGTATCCTGCAGGAGCACAGTCCCGCCCGTTTGTTGTTTTTATGCAGTGTCCCCCACTGTCGCTCCCACCACCCTTGGCCACTGGGGGTAGTAGTTGGCTATATTGACAGCGGCAAATTCATTAATGTCAGACAGGAAGGATGATGGGGAAGGGGGACTGCAAGCAGGCAGGTATTGTTGCAGCTCCGACGGTGCTCGCAGCCACTCCCACACTCATCCACCGCCTTCGGTAATCCAAGTTTATATTTCTGGACGCCATTGTTAAATGGTTTGCATGCACAGAGGCAGCCGAAAAGAGGGTGTGGTGCGAAGGGGCGGGTTCGGGGGGGACCCACTGCAGAGTGAGTTATTGGAGCACCGCGCTGAAGGCAGGACGCAGGACAATGCGCGTAATGAAGTGACAGCTTTATTGACAAATAAATTCTGTTTGACAACACTCAGCGTGAAGGAAAATTCCCGTAAAAAAACTATTGGAAACACTGGAATACACTTCAACCCGACTGGTGGCCAATTGTGCAATTTGCTTTGATCTTTGGCTGTAAAATAAATTGCGTAAATATAACAAATGGCCAAAGGGAGCCCAGAGCGAGGCGATGGAGAGTTTCATTTAAAATTCAAATCATGGGAGAGATGATGGGCCGGCCCGTAGAGCTGTGGAGTTAGATGGGCAATGGCGATGGTGATGGGCCACAAACATTGCATCACTCAGCGCGGAGTGCACACAAAAACAAACTACAATCGCTCTGGCGGGGCAGTTGCAATTTCAGTTTCAGTTTGCGACGTGGCGCCATGAATTATGCAACAAATGTGCAGATTAAACACAAAATGCCAGAGCACTTAAAATGCCCAGAATAACTAATCCCACCGGGGGATAGGGATAGGGGTATGCGGCTGCGGATGCTAGATTGGCATCCGCCATTCGACTCGACGACAATGCTAACAAGGATAAATCCACTACGGAATGCCTGTCATTAGCAGGCCGAAGCGACGAAGGACAACGCATCGACAGAGACAATTATAATTGTTTAAATTATTTAACCAAATATTAAAATGTAAATTGAAGCCATAGCTTAAGCCAGAACTAGGGAGCATCGGACAAGCACCTCCCTGAGAGGAATAAGTAAGGGATTTGCAGGAGCGTAGGAATGCTCATGAAACTAATCTCGGACTAGTGCAACACATTCGGAGAGATATTTCCTATAATTGGGTAAGTTGATATTTCATTAAGTTCGCACAAGATGGCAGAGACAGGAAGTCATAATGATGAACTGAATTATGTGTTTCTAAGGAATGTTGATCTGCACAATGGAATGCTCATTAAACTATTCTCGGAAGAGTGCAACACAATCGGGGAGATATTTCCTATAATTGGGTAACTTTATATTTAATTAAGTTTGCACAAGATGGCAGAGACAGGAAGTCATAATAATGCACTAACTTATGTGTTGCTAAGGAATGTTGATCTGCACGATGTATGGAATACTTCAACAGCTTTGTATTTATTATTAAACTACGTCATAACTTCAGATGCCAAATTGACTAAATGAAACTGGAATCAGTTTAAATGAGCTGTGCGGTAATTTCAATAGCACTTGACAGCATTCTGCTAATAGCCTTGAAATTAATGCATTTAAATTAGTAAATTATGCATTATTACCAAAGTGTGAGGATTCCGAGTAAGTAAATCGAAAATTTTGATTCAGGAAAACAGAACTTTGAAATTAAAAATACTTTTGGTATCCAAAATAGTTCAAGTTTATAAATCTTATTTGCGTCTATAAGAACCCTAAGGTTTTAAGATTATTAAGTAAGGATTTTCTACTTTTATACATGAAAATAAATAATAAGTTGTAGTCAATGATTGTATCATAGTTTAATTTCAATGAGTAACTCTCCCATCTTATCTGATTCATCTGAAACATTTTCCCAACTTACAAGATAAGTTTAGTTGAATTCCAGCTCAGTTCTAGCTCATCGCCAAGTGGAGCTTTGTCTCAAGACCGACATCTTTGTGGGGGCAACTATCCACACTGGGCATGTAACTACATACATCCAAGTGTTCTTTCCGACAATTGCAAAACTCAATCTCGAACCTCAAGATGAAGACATTTTTCATCCCTGAGAGTGTGAGTGTGCGAGAGTGTTGGAGTGTTTATCCCCTCATGTATGGGTGTGAGTGTGTTTAGCCTCGAGGATAACTTGGATGGTTGTGATTTTTGCGGCGGGAAGGAATGGAATGTCGCCCGACGCGTTTGTTTGTTTGTTCGTTCGCCAGAATCCCAAGCTGTCTGTCTGTCTGTCTCTCGGTCGCATTTTATCTTTTGCCTTTTTATGGGCAACCATTTTTTTTATCGCTTAACGTGGCTGAGTTGATAGACCACCAGCAGCCACCAGCCACAGCCACCAGGCACCGCCCTATCCATCTCCTGGCTTATCTTCCCAGCGACGTTTTGTAGCAATTTTTATTGTTTTTGTGCCGCCATCGCCATCGCCTGGAGTTTTGGCTTTTGTGCAGATTTATCTGCCAGGGGATAAGAGGGAATTCGGGGCTAAGAGTGCAGGGAATAGGCTCTGAGCTAGAGCTTTGCCGGCGATAAGGGCGCCAAGGAGCTTCGGGCTGGCCAAACGTTGAACGATTTATTTTCTATTTGTTGCCTGCGAAATGAACTCAAAATTAAATCAGCCGCAGTAGCAAAGAGTTTTCCGATCGAATGCGGGCCATATTTTCAGGCTCAGCACGTTCGTTCGAGTAGGCACAGTCCCAGCCACATCCAACTGCACCCGGCTCCTTCTCATTCATTGTCCTGGCAAACAACGTGGAAATCCTTGCCCTGGAGACGCAGTCGTGGCAACTGCAGCAGCAGTTGGCTGCTTGATTTTTATGCGATTTCCGGCTTATTTCACAAATTTCGCGCCAGTTTGGGAATCAGGCTATGCGCCCAGTCACGTTCCTCCAACCCGAAAGCCTCAAAGCCTCATCAATATTATGGCATTCCCCCAGCCTTTGGGACACGGAATTATGATGCAGTAAATTTTATGCCCATTTCCCCGGAGGTGGGGATAAAAAATATATAAATGCATGCATGCATAAATGCATGGAGCATCGAATGGCAGCTGACGACATTGAGTGACAATGAAAATGCAACCAACAAGGCTCCACCAGCGGCTGTCAGTTGCATGTCAAGCTGGGAAACTGGTAAACTGAGAAACTGAGACTGAGAAGCAGAAACAAACAGGGACAAAGGGGCTGAAACTGGGACTTGGACTGGCATTGGGATCGGGAAATGAAGATGGAGATGGACTGAGAGTGCTACTGGATTTCCCCGACGTCTGACAGCAGGCGACAAAAGGCAAATGAAGCAAACTCTTAAAAGCCACAGCCAAAACGCACACAACCCGTGCTGGTTGTGAAGTCACAAAAAAATATGTACAAGCAACATTTTTCACACCCTTGGCTTTTCTTGCTTTCCCATTTCCCCCTGAAAATGTGTTTTCTTGGCAAGAAAGCCAAAGTGCGCGACATGTGCAAACTTCTTGCACTTTTTCCCTGCTCGAAACTTTATTGGATTTTCCACACAAAAAAGTGTCAAGCAAAATTTTGAAGCATAAGCTGCCGACTTAGGTTTACTTCTCGCTTTCGCACAGATCTATGTGTAAAGTATATCCCGAAAACTTATATCCTATCCCAGACATTCCACACACTCTTTCCTAATCATTCCGAATCAATCAAAGGCATTAACTATGCTCAGGTAGCCAGTGGCAACGTCCTTCGTCCTCCAGATAAATGAGGAATGTGCGTGCTCCACTCGAAACCACTCGCCAGATGAGATGGCAGAAATTTAATCAAGTTTCCAAGCTCCACGATTGATGTGCATATAAATCAACTTAATATCGGCCTGAGAGCGCGGCAATCATAAGCGTCGAGCATCGTGTCAAACGGTGCGTATGCGTGATCTCTGTCAAGGGAACACTCAAAGTGCTTTATGTTTCTTGGAAAGAAGTTGATGATTTTGCTTGTAAGAAGTGTGGAGAAAACGCGCGTTTTAACACAAGGTTAGTTTGATTTTAAGCCAAGGTGTGACTGTATACTCTCTATAAAAACCCAGTTGGTGGAGGTTGATTTCCGCGCATTACGTATACGCAGTGGGTAGCCAGAAACCGCAGAGGTGGCTGCCGCATGAGGAAACCCTGGGACGCCCTACCGCCGTTCTGATGGCATTTCCCAATCAACGCCAATCAAATCAATGCCGTCTAATGGCATTAACCCATCAACTTCAGTGTCAGGCTCCACCGGTCGCCCGGTGCCGTACTCATATGCATCCCTGCTTTCCAATCGAGACCCCCGCCTAACTTCTGGCTGGCTGAAGTTTTCCACTCTTGCACTTGTCGTTTTTGCCTCGATTCGTGCAACTCTTGTGCAAACTTTGCTTTGATTCGATCAGGAAATGTTTTGCCCGTTTTTTTCCGCCTGTACATGTTTTTTCCTTCCGTTTTTTCCAGCCTGCTGTGCTTGGTTCTGTTCTGTTCTGTAATTTTGCCAACAGTCCGCAGTGACCTGGCCAAATTGTATTTGACCGAAACGTCAGCGACATCGGCCAACGACATTTGCAATATTCAAGGGTTGCCCCCGCCATATGGAAATTGGCCGGCAAGAGAGGCGGCAGAGAGGAATCAGACTTGGGCCAACTTTAAGCGCAAGTTGCGTCCAAGAATTATACTTTCGGGAACGGATAAAAGGTCTGGGCGAAACGTGCCGAAATGCCAAATCACGTAACACCTCATTGAGCTCATTAAATGGCCACGCTGGGGTTAATCCAAAAGTCCTCCTCCGCCGAGGTTCCTGCCGCCTTAAAGGTTCCTGAAATTTTAAATCGTTCGCCGGTGCTGTCATAAAAGTTGTTTGCCAGAGCTTAACGACTGGCGAAAGGCGTCCAGCGGCTTATGAAACATTAAACAAAACAGCTTGACGGCCGGGACAAAGGGGGTTTGTGGTGTTTGCCAGTCATGTTATTGATGAAATGTTGTCAGGCGATTTTTTCCTTTTCACCGCCGCCTCCTTTTATTCTCGTATCCTGATGAGCGGAAAACTATGGCAACAACAAACAAAGGACAGAGAGACATGGAGCCAGCAGCAGCAGGCGCCAGAAAACACATCAAATTTTAAAAGGGGGATGTACTTCGGGCGGTTGCCTAGCAATTCGGCAGACACGAAAATTTAATAGCCCCCACAACAGCTCCAAACTTGATGGGCCAAAAAGTTGTGGCGCTGCCACGGCAGAGGGTGCATTAAGGGGGTTGTGCAACAAAATTTTCAACACTTGCCGAAACATGTCATGAATGCGAACATGAGGCGACGTGGCCAAAAAAGAGGAGAGCGATCGAGCAAAGGGGGAACATTCGGGGGCTTACCCACTGGGCATAAAGTGGAGCACCCACACACGTGACGGGAGCCGACTTCGTGGACTCAAAGTAGTTTGTCATAAAAAGGAAGCGGACCCGGTGAGGCGCTGGGAAGAGCGGCAAGCAAACAGCCGGGGGAGCATTAAAATTATATAATGCTCTAGCATATTGTTCTACAACATTTTGGCAGTCACACGCCACAAAAAGCAGGCGAGGGAAGTCAGTTCAATGAACCAAATACGAACTCAAAGACGGTATTTTGGCAGTCCCTGGGGCCGCGTTGTAATTCGACTTTTGGCAAACCGAGAAACGAAAATTTAATGCCAAACGCCGAGTGCAATTTTTAGCATCAAATTGCAATTAATCAGCGACCTAGTCAGGCGGCCAGCAAATCTCCTTCAAACCTGCTTTATTTGTCTCAGTCGGAGTCTTTTTTTGTTTTTTTTTGCTTTCGTTCTCTCTATCTGTGCCACTGGTGTAGCCTTCCCTTCCACATGTGCAACATTTGCACTTGTCGACGGGGGAACCGAACTGTTGACAGCGATAAATGTCCTCGCATTTATAATAATTTGCGACTAATTTATTGCCCAACACATTCCCTTCTTCGTCGAGTTCGTTTTCGCTTCGGCTGATCGGCGGGGAATTATGTATGTGCTTATATGCATGATGTATTTGGGCGGACTTACAGATGGACGCAATGAATGAAATTTATGTTGAACATACCTGCAATGAGAAGAAAAGAAAAGAGTAAAATTAGAATTAGATTTTGATATTAATATTAAGTTATGTAAGATTAGAAGATTAAGAAAAGAATAAAGATGAGACTTATGAACAAAATGCCTTTAAGAACCAGTTTTTTATTTTAAATGATATTTTAAAAGTTTTCAAGAGTCTCTGATTTATGTACAAAATCCTTTACAGTTTACCTTGACTACCTTAAATCTTTTATATTCTCCTCCGTCCTCTAAGTTCTTTGCATTTACGCACATTGTCGCATAAATCTCTTGCATATGCATTGAAATGTGTCTAATGGGAGTTAAAGTTGCCATAAATAAGCAGCAGTGCCCAGTGGAAGTGGAGAGTCCTGTCTTAAAGAGCTCCTGGATGTGTCGGGGAAAGGATAGGGAGCTAGCAACAGAAAGGACTTGTGTACGCACGTTCTCTCCTGGACACATGTACGACAACCGCTGGGTAATAACTGTCCTCGCTGCTCGGCGATGCTGTTGCTTGTCCTGTTCGAGGGTGTTCCTCTGCTCCCCCCCTACACTTGCCACCACAGCTCAGTTTCAGTTTCAGTGCCTGTTCTCAGCTCGACTTCCGTCTGCCTGGCACAACATATTTCGTATTTTATGCAATGCGCCGCATAAAACTTTGCGCTTAAACCCTCCTGGCAAACACTCAGCGACAGAGACATGCAGAGAGGAAATGTAATTCAAACTTAAGACACTAAAACTAAATATATGTATAGAATACCAACTAATAGAAAAATATGGAACACAACCCAGAGGAGTGCTACTTTCAATTAATAAACAATTTAGTAAACTTTAATAAGTAACTCAGCTTTGGAATTAAATTTCTCTCAGTGCAGAGACTGACCAAAGTCCCCGGACACTCACGCTCTCACTCCCACGTATTATCCCTGCGACCCACATCTCCTCCTGCAGGAGTCCTGTCCCCTCTACGCCCCCCCTTTGGGAGTCCGTCAAGCAAGTGTCTCGACACATTTGGCACGGTTCGTTGGGGGCGCGTGACATGTATATGAGAAATTATACCGTTGACTGCCCCTTTCGAGTTCCGAGGATGGATGCATGTGGCACACGCTGCTGTTTTCATGCTCGACTGGCTGCCCACCGCCATTTTCCCACTCTCGAACTGGCGATGGCATTTTATTCGATTTTCCTTTGCCGGCTACGTTTTTGCACCTTTTTCGGCTGGGGAATAATTTATTATTGTTGTTGGTGGCTGGCTGGCTGGCAACTCCTTCGCTTTTCCCGAGTTTTTCCCTCGGCAAATGCATAATTCTTACTTTTTCGCTTGGCCACAAGCTTTACTTGTCCGCTTTTCCTCTTGGCCTTTGGATTTTGGTCTCTTAATTCACTGCAGGACATGTCGTTGTAATGAAATTATTTGTCAGCGTAAATGATTTTTTGCCGCTTTTAAAGGTTCACTTTCAACTTATGCCGTTCGGATTTAATGAAAGTTTTTATTCTGTTTCTGCTTTTGGTGGCCCAATGTAAATGTTTAATGATTTTTGCGTCAGTTGCAACAATTTTGCCGAAATATTTGGATGGAACGGGTAAATCTCTATGGAGAATTCAACTCGTCAGCCCGCTCGCAATCACTTTAGGCATTAAAATATTAATAACAATTTTGTGTACATATTTTCAGGCTGATGCGCCGGGAGTCAACACCAAAAACAGCAGCAGCAAAAACAGTATCAGAAACGGAGGAAAATCCAGGGGGAGGGGTAAAATAAATTGACAAAATGCAAATCAGCAAAAGGGTAAACTGTTTTTTTTTTCTATATATAAAAACTTTCACCGGGGCATGTGTGACCAACGAAAGGCTTTGACATCGGATCAGTGCGGTTTATTTTTCAGAGGGAGTGAAATTTAAGCTGCTTGACTTTTAGTGTTTTAAAATAAACCATTTTCATATACGATTTACTTAACTTATTTCGTATTTTACTTCTTTTATTATTCGGCATTTCAACGGAGTCTTTGTCGGAATTTAAATGAATAACTCATTGCGTTCCCAGCTGGTTTATAAGAACTCGAAGGATTTGCCTTATCTAGGGGAATTGTGGCAGAAATTTTGAAGGATTCAATTTAATTTACAAAGTACCTTGCATATATAAGTTTTTAATAAGTTTTAAAAGTGCATTCCTTGTTCGTTCTTAGAAATAATGTCGTAATTTCCGCAATGTTTATGCCGCACCGTTTACATTTTGATCCGCATGAATTTGTTCGGCATAAAAAGAGGTTTTATCCTATGAACCTTGGATATAGTAAAATTTTCGCTTTTGGATATTTGACATAAACGATTTTATGGAGCGCCAATTGAGTCCGCTCGCTGGGGAGCGTTCTCGGAGGAGGCGCTCGATTAATTGCCCCCGATAGGGAATGGTAATGGGGCACGCCCCTTCCTTTGCCGCCCCTTTCATCTGACATGCATTGTGAGCAGCTAATCACTGTGAAATCTGCCCGAGCGATGATCATTGGACCAAAACGTGACATAATTTGGCCTCCGAATGGGTGGGGATGTCTAATTGATGTTGCAACTGCTGTTCGAGCTGCACCCCTCGCAATTAAAGCCGGCAAGGCTGCGCCCATTTCCTCCATGAGAATGCATTTCGGCCATTAAACCGCTTCCACTCATCCGCTGCTTTTCCCCCAATTACACCGAATTTCGATTTGGATTTAAGCCATATTTAGTTTCAGACTCCGACAGCATTTATCGGAAATCCAATTAGATAATAAGTATTGTTGTTGCGACACACATTTTGCTTTGCTATCAATTATTTTTGGTTTTCTGCATAATTTTTTGTTTGTTGTCGAGCACTTTGTTTTTGCAATTTCATTATGAATTAGGCATTTAATTAATGAAATAAATTGCCAAACTGAAAGCGGTTGCTTTAAATAATTAATTAATTACCACGGAATGACTTTTCATTGAAATTAAAGGCTGTAAAGTGTATTTAATAGGGAAACAGGAAATGATGACGAATTTTTAGAACCGAATAGATCGGATTTTTAAAGACCATGATAACAATTCAGGAAGATTTAGAGTTGTGTATATTTTTGGAAAAAATGTCTAATTACGCTATTAATTAGGAATAATTAATTGCATAATTTTTAAGTAGATAAACTTTTGCATTTTCTTTTATCTCGCATTTATCTGTATTAAAATGAAACATTTGAGGAAACTACTTTACTTTAGACAAGTTTAAAAACTCTAAAGTATCCTACAAAAGGGGCTAATGAAACTGTCCTTAACTTTTTCCATTCATCTCTCCTCCTTTGCCAGAATGTCATTCATCAGCTCTCGCATTGAAGAACCCTTATTACATTCCAGTCTTTGTGACCTGCACTTCCTGCTGGTTTCGCTCTGTGCGATAAGCATTTGATTGGTTGCCCGGGAAACTGGCACACAAGGGGTCGAGCTTTATTAAAAATTCCATTTCCCCACAGAATGTTTCCAAAAACTGACAAATCAAAATTAAAGTGAACTACGGCAAAGCAAGTAGCGACAATGTTAATTGCAATTGTAATTGCAACTCGCACACACTTAACACACACACACACACACGCACACACAGAGGGCCAGAAGTGAAAATCACAGCAAGGCAAGAAATCCGATTTTTGCTTTTTTGGCTTCCTTTCTCTCTCTCGCTCTCTCTCTCTCTGTGTTTGCAGGTGAAATATTCGCTAATTAGTGTGCGCGCAGGGCGCAAAAAGGGGGGACTGGGGGGTTAGAAATACACTTCTGAGGGGGTGAAAAACTGAAAACTGGCGCGGCAAGGAATGCCACTCACTGGCTGAGTGTGTGCAAAGGCAAGAGGCAACAAATGTCTGGTAGCAGCAATGCCTGCTACCATTTCAGCGGCAACAATAGAACAACAGCCACGGCAGCGGCAGCAACAGCCATCATCAGCTGAAGCAGCAAACAAAAACCAATTACAATTATATCTGCGCTTGGTTAATCATGTGAGGCCGCCATAGGAGCGAGTATTAACTACTTGATGTTGCTGCTGCTGCTGCTGTTCCTACTGCTGCTGCTGCTGCTGCTGCTGCTATGCGCATTGCTGCTGCAGTTTGCACGTTGTTGCTTGTGTTCCGCTTGGTGGCCATTGTTATCGCTGGAAATCCAGAATGGGTGTAGGCCAGTTTACGGGCAGAAGATTCTTAAAAGGGTGCCAGACTGCCACCGAGTCGAGCGATGTTGCAGCTGCAGCTGCCATGGCAATTGCTGGTGTGGCCGGTGCTCCTTAGTTAGAGTTCACTTCCGCTCAATTGTATTTTGGCGCTTTGGTTTGCTCGCTATGAATCGGTGTATTTATCTTGCGCTTCCGCTGGGCATTGGCACAAAAGAAGGAATGCTGTCATTGACACTTGCATAAAAATACCTTTAAAAATGTACAAGTATAAGAATAAACCATGGAATCCTTCTTATGTAATACGCCGGAAATAATACAATAATATATAATACAAGCTTAATGGATAAAATGCATTTAAACAAGAGGATTCTCTGTTGTACGAGTACAAGAAAACCTATTAAAAGACCTTATATTTGCAGTAACAAATATGAAAAACAAGACCAGATTTCTCTATACCTGCATTTCCCTTATTTTTCCTGGCATTTTCTTTTTCCATTTTTCCTGCTGCACTCTCAGTCAACATAAACATTGACCCAACAACTGGGGCTGCGTAAATGCAACTCTTTCTGTCGTCCTGTTTCCTTTTTAAAATTTGTTTCATATTGTGGCTGTGGCACGTGAGATAAGCGCCAATTGGCTATGGCGAAATTTAAGTAAATATGACGCGGTCGGAAAGAGCTTCTGCTGCAGATACAATTTGCATTCATTTCGGGCCGCCATTGATAGGGTGAAAAATGCCACACATTACGCATACGCAACGTGTTGCGGCTGCTCCTGGAGGAGGAAGCCGCATCAAAAACACCGATCACGTTGCCTAATCAGGTTGCCAAATCATTTAATGATGCGTCATAGTGAGTCGGCCGGAGTGTGCCAGCCTCCTATTCCAGGACATTTAAAGTATTCGGCCATGACTGGGGTAAAATCGGTTAGTTGGCAGCACAAGCCATTGTTGAATGCCACGTGGGGGCGGCTCTGGGTAAATAATGGGTGGTCTAGGGTTAGAGGTCAGCCCTGTCTAGTCATTGCGTTGGCAAATTGACGTTGACAGGCTCAGCAGCAACAGCAACAACAACAACTCAGACCCAGGGAGCAGCAGATGCAGAGGCAGCTGACAACACTTGTTCCATTGATTTGTGAGTAGTTTTTGCTGTAGTCGGTTAGAGCCAAATTAGTTTATGGCCCAAACATGTCAGATAACCAAATGGGTTGGCACTTTATTTTTCTGCCTCTTAATGCCGGCATTTATACGTAAAATCTTGCAAATTTATTGATCGCATTTTGTATTTAAGAGTTATGCAAAAAATGTGCAAATTATTAAGAGTAACTAATGCATATTTTTCGCCCATTGCCATCGGTTAATTATTTAATTTAGCTTTGTAAACACACAGTCATTTGACTTATGGGCTTTTATGGCTAAATTGTAATGCCCGCCAGGTTAGACATTTTTTAATGCGTGCACTTTTTCAGCTTAAACCGATATATGTAGCCTTAAAAACCCACATATATCTATGTGAGCCACAGAAGTTTAACTGCTCTTTTCCATGGTCGCACTGAATCTGCGGTTTAACCACAATCCATGATTCAACAACGACCTGGACCCTCGAGCGGATGCTCCAGCCAGATTTTTGCAATTAATTTAATTAGCTTTAGGACACGGACATGACAAAAAAAATTGCATTTAAAAATGCATAAAATGCATGGCAGGAAAATGAAAACATTTTAATAATTAAACCGCAAAAAATGCTTATATTTCTGTTCTGTTTATATTTTTATTTACTTTTTTTTGTTGTATATTTTTCTGTTGGCCCAAAAAGAAAGCAGCAAATGAGCAATGCACAAAATAGGGGAAAATAAAATATTTTCAAGCGCGTAATTTGTCAGCCGGAGGGTTACAGGAGAGGCCGCAAAGGGGCAACAACAAAAGCCAGTGGCAGGTCAGTCAGCCAGCTGTGGCAGGAATCAGGACTGAGGACTGAGGACTGAGGACTGAGGACTGAGGACCGAGGGATCAGCGCCTGCCATAATTAGCAACCCACTGTAGCGACCTGCTGAAATAGCAACAGAAATTGCTGGCGAAAGACGTCCAAAAAAGCTCATTAGCATAATGTGCGGTTACCTGGCCCGAAAGCCCCCATCTGCATCTCAGCCACTGCAGCTCCGAGATTTTTATTCGCCAGCTTAGACACGGCCTTTATGAGAAATCTGCGGTCCACTTAATGGCTCTCAAAAAATAAAAGAAAAGCAGAATAAATGGTTTAAAAATTATAGCATTCCGCCAACTGTCTATCTAACCCATTAGCACTGAAAACATAGTTTGTTAAACTTGTTCGAAACACTCAACATTTTAATTAAAATAAATACTAATTGGTTAGTTCTTTCCTGAGCAATAACGGGTTAACTTATTAAGCTCCTACTCCTTCACTCTCGCCATAAATTTACGCTTTTTATGTGGGAATTTCCTTTTTCAGGACATTTCCCTTTTACACATTTAACTTTTGCATATCATTGAACATAGCTTAGCCCCGGAACAACGTGCCTGGCATGCTGAGCATTATATACCTCCTCTCTCATCTCTATCCTTTTTTCACCAAGCACAACATATACACACACCACACCCCCCAGCTGGCTGGAACGTATCGCACATTTCACTTTGGTTTATGAAAAATTCATAACAAAACATTTTTGCCTGTCACGGGCCACGACACAACAAATTCCAAATGGGATTCGCTGCCCAAGCTCGCTCTGTTCCTATTTAAATGTTAATGCAATTGAAGTACTATTCGCCGTTGCTTCCTTCTTAGGGCAAATCCTTGAAGTTTTCCCCCAAGCTTGCAATAAGCTGTCCAAGCTACAGCAGTCAAATGTCAGTAATTAAATGGAATGCTCTTGCAAGCACATGGGGGAGAACCAAGGGCTTCAGCAGACTGACTGCAGGAAGCATTAAAGTAACTTCTTTCAATCTCGAAAACATTCAACAATGAGCAGCTTACTGCTGCTCTCCTTTTCTCCTGGCAATTGCCGCATTTGTATTGCTAAACCAACAGCAATTCACAACGCCAAGTTGGCTTAAACGATTCCACATAAATATGACAAGTTGTCGCCCAGCGAAGGGTACGAAGCGGGACACGAACGGGGAGCGGGTGCCAAGGATGATTTCCACTTTTCCGCAGTTGAGACATCCTTGTCCTTGGCCAGGGAAAACATCTCCTGCAGCGGGGAGGAAAGCTGCTGAAGCTGAAGCTGAAGCTGCTCAAGTGGCGGGCGACGCTTATGAAAAGTCATGTGATGTATTTGCGGCCATTAAAGTGGCAAAATGGCTGCCTTACACACACAAACACACTCAGCCACAGCGGAACACAAACACAGTTAAGCTATTTCAGGAGTGCGTGCGGTAAAATGAATATTTATGTTGGCCATGTGGCGTATACATAATATTTTCATGGCATTTATTAGTTGGCTGGCGGAAGGGGGACATAAGCTTGGGAAAACCTTTTAGTTAAATGTCAAGAGCTGCGGACAGTTTTCATCTCCGCAAATCATTAATCAATTTGTCGCAAATGTCATCGTCACCTGGTCAGAAAAGATGCAGAAACGGGAAAGGGAATGAATATTGTGATGAAGATGATGCCGGCGATAATGAATATGATATTTCCCAGGCGTTAATTAACAGTAAAAACCAGACAGAGTCGACTCGTCGCCTGGCAGGCGTGACCCTGCAAATAAACTTTAACCCCGTGCAGCGAGCTGTCTTACACGGTGGAAAATTATATCAGAATATTATTTTTTAAATGTGATTTCAGGAAAGTATATTTGATTTCACAACAAACTCTACAAACACTAAAAAAATAAAGTTTTTCTTTTCGTGCACTTGCCCTGTCAACCAGTTAACATTTTTCTGCCAACTGCACTTTGGCACATATGCAAAATGAATGTGGCAAATTCAGTTTTTTTTTTTCAGGCTCACATATATGTAGATTTTTTTATGGTCTGCTGACAAATTACGCGAACTTTTCATTAGCACAGGGCTATGAGACCGAGAGGTGGGACATATTGCTGTTAGAAAGAGAAGGGATCCCGCCCCGTCCATGACTTGTCATAAAATGTTTGAACTTTAAAGTGGCGAGTATAAAAAGAGTTATTCCCAGGCTCGCCTGCAATTGCCTTAAATGGCTTTTTAATTGTCTAAGCCAGAATGGAACGGAACAGAGGAAACCTCGCTTCCAAATAAGTTTCAAAGGCAGCCAGGTGAATATCTTATAGAACACCTGTCGCCGGCAAAGATTAATTTGCTGGAGCTCATTAAAATGTCAGTTTTAATATACATATATAGCAAACACCAGGCTGTCCCTGGCCTTCCTGCGGGCGGAAGATTCATGTCGGGGCCGGGGGCCTCTAAATAATCCGTCTACATGGCAAGTTCAAGGAACTGTCGGTGGGGGGCGTTGTGCGCCGAACTCCGCCTTTGTTTCTGGCTCGGAGGGGGAGGAAAAAAAGGCTACGACTTGGGCCCTTGATATATGGTCCAGCACATCCACCATGCATCATTTGCTGAGGCAGCACACAGCCGGGTGGCAGGGGAGATACTAATAAATTTATTATAGCCACGGGCACGGCAGAGTCGGGGGTGTACGCGGGTGTAGACACACGCTAATGATGTAACCACATTTGGTTAGAAAATTATCTCCACATCAAAGGGGCTGGCGAGGGATGACATGATTTTAATGAGCACTTTCAGCGGTTTTCATTAGACTTAAAGTTTGACTTTAAACCACCTAACGCCTAACATCGTCAACGGCGGCTTAAAAGTTTTACCATCTCAGCCAACCGTTGCCACCACCTCCGTAGAGTTTTCCCCCTGATTTTTCCTCGCTGCCCTCTGCCTGCCGTTTCCTGTTGACAAATTGGCTTAGTCAAAGTTGCTTAAGCAAAAGTTGGGCTTTAATTTCGGCTTAGTCGCCGACTGCCTGCCATTAGGCAGCATCTGGACGTTCTTACCAACTTACTGCTACTGCCTACTTCTCCGTACGCTCGACTATTAACGGACCATTTACCGAAATGGTTTTCTGATTAGATGCCAAAGCGGCACGGGGAAATCTCTTATCAAAGAAAAACTACGGCTCCGGTTCATAGTTGCAACTGCCACTCAACTTTGCTCTCAGACGCTGCCTAGTCAGTCATGAGATGAAATTGCCGCGATAAACTTGATGGAAGTGTCTGCTCTGTCTGCTGGGAAAATTGGAGTGGAAAGCGCAGGGGCGGGAAACGGCGAACAGAAAACTGAACACTGAACACTGAAAACGGAAAACTGAAAACTGAAAACTGAAAACTAAAGCGGCGCAAAGATTTATCAAAACTGGGCAATCTGCCGGAGTCTGTGTCTGTTGCTGAGCGTGTAAAGTAATTTGTTTACCAAATGACAGGCCAGGCAGTTCTTACAGGGGCGGGGAAACGGCCAGATTTCAAATGAAATATTTAATTATACGCACACAGCAACAAGTTTTTTCTCCCTCTAGTTTTTTTCCCCTGGCAAATGGCAACGTGCTGAAATGTCCATGCAAATCCACTTTACACCATCTTACAAATGCCAAATGCGTTCAGAATTTTTGAGCAGTTCGCAGCGGCAATTTCAAGGGAGTGGGATTTGGGGCCTATTTTTAGGCCTACTCAAGGTGGAGTAAAAATTTAAGACTGCAAGTTTTAAAGTAAAGGTTTTTTTATATAAAACCAAAGCACTGGCAAATTTTAATAAAATTGTGTTCCTTTCACATTTTCTTTGGTTTGTTCTGGGAAGACAATACATTTTGCATTCAACTGAAAACAATTGTAACTATTTGATTTGCGGTTGAATTTTGTTTGATTTGAAATTGAAACTATTCAGCAATTTTAAGCTGGCAAAACTAGGTTAAATGTGCATAGAGGCAACTCATTTTGTTGGAAGAAATCAATTTCGTATTCATTTCTTTATACAATTGGATAAATGTTTTCTTTGGTTGGCTTTCCCTTCATAATTGTATGCTTTTTTAATTATTTCTTTTGTCTGCCTTAAAGCTCACTTGATTGAATGAATTTAATTGCATTATGCGGCTGTTAAATGCTGAATATGTAGTATTTATGAAAGAGACGTTGAGCTTAGTTTAATTGTTTGACGGATTGACTTACTGATTGATGGACAGATCATACATATCCCGACTTGTACGAGTCACGGCCGTCTACACTAATTCGCTTAATTAAGGCTTTGCCAAACATTGTCTCTCCAGTTGAGATGAGTGCTCCCTCACACTCGAAGTCGCACTCAAGGCGATCAACTTTTCAGCCAAATCAGACTCCGGCGCCTGATTAATATTTATTATTTCATTAGCTCATTACACCACATGCAATTGTGGATGGGGTGCGGTTTGGGGGTAATTCGAGACGCAGCCCTAAGGCCTGGGCGTGGCCAAGAGCATGAGTGAGTGTGCCATGTGTAAGTTGAGCAACTCTTTGGGGGTAAGGTTGGGCAACTTTTGCGGCCACTCGGGTTGCATAAGGCGTACGGGTGTAATTCGAGCTTAACCGCATTTGAATGTAAACATTATTCCTCTCGCCTCATGTATTAGAGGTTATTATTTCTCCTCTCGGTTTTCTGCTTGTGTTTTGTACAACTTTTTGCCATTTTCCATTGTGTCGTTGTCTGTTGGCAGCGAAATGCCATTAACTTCCTGTACTTGCCGCTGCTAATTGTTGTTGTTGTTGCGTCTAATTTGTCAAACATTAGGCAAAGGGTCGTAAATAAAACAATCAACTCGCGACTGCGACATTTCTGTCATTTTGCAATGAAATTTTCGTTACTTATCTTTGCTTCTTTATATATTTCGGAATCGGCGAACCATGAAGGTTGAATGATGGAACCAGATGATACGCAATCTATATACAATAGATGTGGGTGTATATTGTTTTTCATGGGAAATTTAAGGGGTTTTGAGTTGGCAAACCTGCGGCTTAGAACGTAATAAAAGATTGGGAACTCAATGATATCAAATTGAAATACTTCTTAACAACTCAGTTAGTATTCAATAGAAATGGATAACTTTCTTTAGAGTTCTTATCATCTGGCTTGCATTTAATATATAGAAAATTTGTTCCTTAATGAATAATAATTTTTTAAGAGTGAACCTTGTTCTGTGCGGACTCTCCAACTTTCGAGCAACAAACAACTTCATCAGTTACAATAACAATAGTAACAAGGGAAGCAATCTTTACTGTCGCACTCACGACAATTGTCAACTGCGATGACGTCGGCTCGTACGAGACACAAATTAGCATTAGTATGAGTAATTAACTTAAATACAATAGAACAATTTAGTTTTCGCCAAATTGCACACAGCCAGCGAGCGCACAACAACGAGGCATCATTAGAGGGGGTGACATTGTCCGACACAATTGAAAATTTTGCATGCCAAATAAGGCTTTGGGGGGGCGGATGGAACCAGGGGCTGGGTCGAGGATCGGGGCTGGGGCTGGGGCTGGTGCTGAGGCTAGGGCGGGGGCTGGGGCTGCTGTCGACATTTTGGACTGTAATTACGCGAGAGCACGTCAACTGACCGCTTCAACGACTATCGGAGCCATCGTCCTCGGCCCCCGACCACCCCGCATTATGTACCATGCATATTTGATTTTCAGCTGGGATTATATCTGCTCGTTCGCTTGATATCGTGCACTTAAAGAGGATGTTAGAGGGGGGAGTTACGTGGAATCGGATCTGTATAATTTGTGTGCGATTTTTTTTTTTTTTGCGCCGGCTAAATGGACATTTCATGACCTAAATTTCTGTGCCAGCTAATGAGCATTTGATTGAGTCGGTTTTTCACTGATATTATTATACTCCTCCCAGCCAAGCGTAACCATAATTTCTATATACTTGCGTGTGGTATGAGATAAAGTCGGATAGATACACGAAAATAGATAATCCATGAAATGAGCACATACCTGCAAAGATAGGAAAGCAAAAAAACGTACATTAGTCAAATGGAAAAACGTATTTTTATTTTTATTTAATTTCAATGCTTATAGCCATAAAGTGTAGAGAAATTCCTAACAAATGCTGAATCAACAGTTAGGCCATGGCTACGGCCACACCCCGCCCCACTTAACCCATGCTGACCGGCGACAATTCCTTTACACAGATTGCCAATGGCCCTCGAAATGGGTTTTCCTCCTTTCATTGCCAACAATGGCCATTCAAAAAGCTCGATGATGTTTTCTATGCACAAGGATTTTTTCTTCCTTTTCTACTCCTTTTTTTTTTTGTGTTCGCTCCTGCACTCGTTTTTCTTTGACTCCAGCGACATTTCGGAATTAAGCGGTGATTCCTTTCTTATTTGCCGCCTTCCTGGTTCGCCTTTGTGGCGTAAATAGGCGGAAAAGAAAATTATGTTTACGCAAAGGATGCGGGGTGGCCTGATGGTGTTGTGGAGGCACAGTGTGGCAAGGGAGTATCCGCAGGTTTCAGGTTTCAAAAGCGTACTCCCTTTTGGGAGGCGTCTACAGTGGGCAGAGGGGCATAAGGAAATGGATGAATTCACTTTACGTTTTTGAAAAAAATTTAGTTATATAAACTAAATAATTATATTTTTTCCCTATTTCGCTATTATATAAAATAATACTTTATTCGTTAAATTAACTGAATTGCTGATAAACTAAATACATTTTTATCTGAAAGTTGTAAACCTAAATCAATCATCAGGTTTCGAATAAACCCCAACAAGCTCACCATCAATTTTAATTCAGTTAAACTTTCAAAATCCATTTATTGCAGCTCCAACGCATCCTTAGTTTGACTTGAATAACCCTTCAATCGAATCAGTTCGACGGATGTGAAGGAGGACCACAGTGCATCCTGCTAGCCATAAACCTCGCACCCCCTACATGGCACGCAAATTAAATGAATTGCTTACCGAGCCACAAGGATACCCGGTTGCCCCTGCAGCACCACCCCATTTTCGCTGCCATTAAAATCATGCTTCAATGGTTTTTGACCATTTTTGCTGGCTTCTTTTTAGCCCTAGCTGCCGTTTCTGTGGTGTGTTTTTGTTGTTTACGTTGTTGTTGGTCTGGCTTCAATGAAGTTTTTCCAGCTTTGTTGCAGCGCCAGATGAAGGCAGCACAAAAGTTCCAAGCCAAGTGGCAAAATGGAGCATGGAGCATGGAACACGGAGCGTGGAGCATAGAGCATGGACCCCGCCCACAAGCACCCAGTACTCCTCTAGGTAAATGAACCTGTGGAACAGGAACACTTGCCTGCTAAATGATTTACGCACTTTGGGAAATTTAATGGAGCAATTTTCCCAGTCAGTTGGGAGGGAAATCTTGAGAAATCGCCAAGGGGCTGGGCAACCGGAACAGGATTCAGGGGCTGGCCTTCAATTTGTTATAGCAGCAGGGCGTGTTCTTTAATAATATTGGTATATTTTCAAAATATTTGTTTTCGTTCTTTTATATATAATTTTATTTATTTTTAACGATAAAGTTAGTTGCCACAGAAATCAGTCAACGTTAAATACCATCACGATCCTTGTTGTAAAGGTTTTGTTCCCAATTTGCATCAATATCTCTTGTTGCAATCAATCTTGCAGAATTTTTTGCTCAGCTATACTCCGTATCCAGCAATTACCATTTTGCACTATTTATCCATGGGCAACCTCGGTTTCGTTTTCAATTTTTTGGCGTTATACTATGGAATTCCTTGTTTCTCTTTTGGTTTATTTATTGATGTCAGTCCCCTTGTTGAGGAACCTGACAGCGATTCTTTTCGGCTTGCATAAAACATCAAAAGCTGTGTGAAAACAGAATCCCCCTGCCAAGGCTTTAACACGCCTCCCGCCGCCCCTCTTTTTGCATGCTAAACAAATAAGAACCATGGAGCGGAGAAATATGGAACAAAAAATGGCGGGAGAAAAAACAGAACTGCGTCGACTGATGGCGGCGGCCCCTAAAGCTGTGCTATGATTTTTTCTGAATGTTGTTTTGTTGTTGTTTTTTTTTCTGTAGTGTAGTGCATGTTGTTCTTGTTTATTTTTTGTGTTCTGTGGGAATAAAGAGAGCAAGAGAGAGAGAGAGAGAGGGGGGGAACTGGGCAGAAAAAAAAATCGCATAAACAAAAGGCGCCCTAAAGTTGATTTCCGGTTTCCGCTCAAATGGCTGCCTCTGCCCTGCTACCACCACACCCCGACGAATTTTCGTGTGAGAATTCCGTGCGAGATTGAGTGCAGCTGCAGGGTAATTGTTGCTATGTGTGCGTGCTGGCGTGTGGGCGTGTCTATTGGGGTGTGTAAATTTCATATTTTATGATTGACTTCGGAAAACTGAAAACCAAACAAAAACAACGATTCAACCAAAAATTATGAAAACAAAAATTAAAGTTTTCAAAGCACGTCGAGCGGACAGCACAGTTGGTGGTCGAAGTCTAGTAGAGTTATTTGATAAATATTGAAAACTACATAATTTTCTTTAAAAACTGTTTAAATATTTCACAAACTTAAATGGTAAGCTAGGCTTAAAAGGACTCCCAATAATATATTTTTTCCAGTTTATAAATATTCCAAAACTAAATAGAATTCAATTCAACATATTTCTGATTTTATTCCCCAGTGAATTGTACTATTTCTATCAGTATTTACAGACACTAAATGTTATTTTTTTCTTTTGATTGCTGATTGTATGAACTGGTCTGTGGCATAACCCTCAATAAATTCACAAAAAATCATGGAAATAAAATACCAAAGTAAGCAGAATGTCTGCATGAGTGCAGAAGGTTAGAGAGGAGTGAGAGGAAAACAAATGTTCCTAGCTGCGGCCTAATTATGATGGACGGCAAACACTTCTGGTGTTCTGTGCCCACTAATGAAGGCCTCCCAAGTGCGACAGATCAAACACACAGCACGCGCCGTCCAAGAATTATTTCGACTCTCCGAGGAGCTCAGGCGGAAACAAAGCAAATAGTCAAAAGGAGGGAAGTGACGGGCAGGAGAAGAGCTCTTCCTCTCTCTCTCACAAATACACGCACAACTCGTGTGTCGTGTGGCATGTGGCATTGTCATTTGTCTTTTGGCTGTAGAGGATGTTGATCCTGCCCCTCACTCCCACGAAAGCTTCCTGATTGCGTGTTGTCAGCACATTACCGCCAACATGTCCAACACATTAACGTGGTGCTGCGAGGAAGAGGTTACAGAGAGGCTCTGCCCAAGAAGCGGCGGCTATAGGGTCCCCTATTTATTTAGTGCCCCACTGCTGCCCTCAGAACTTCCCGGTCACTTTGGTGGGTTATTTGCAATTTGAGTGAAAACAAATAAAAGTACTTTGTCCCAAGTCAGCAATCTGAAAAGTGGGATTGAAAAAATAGATGGCGATGCGATGACCATCTATCATATCATATAGCCGTCAATTAAGCCCTGTATAAGGTTAATTTATTTTATATTTAATTTCAATTTTGAAGTCTTATTAACTGTAAACCTCTTGCAATTATTTTTCCTTATTTTGATTCTTTTTGTTTCCTTAAGAAAATGGGTTTTTTAGCTGAACAATGAAAACCCTTTCTACCTTGAGCTCTTCTTTCTAAGTGCAACTCAAACTCTACCGCAGTGTGTAAATTAAATTTTCCGCAAGGCAGAACCATAAGGTTGCTTATAAATTTTCAATTCCTGCTTTCCCCCATCCCAAACTTGACCCAACTCTATCAATATTTAATTAAGCTTAACCTTTTTTTTCCTCTCACTCGGCGTTGTCCGCAGCAACTTCAACTTCGACTTGCCAACAGTTTGTCCACCCCCGAAAAGAACAACAACAAAGGACAACTCAAATGAAACTTCAATTATTCCACGTAAAAAATAAAAAAAAGGAAGGGTATGGAGTGGTCAAGGCAGGTGTTGAGGTGTGAGGGTTGATTCTTTTTGCCCCGGCCATAAACAGTAACTAAAACAAGAAAATCCTTTAGGAGAAAACGAAGCTTGGAATACCCTAAGAGGATCATAAGGAGAATTAACTTAAATTAAAATATTATATTATAAGAAAAAATATTTAAATGAAAAAAAAAAATATCATTTATATAAATTCACAGCTTACATTTCCAAGTATTTTTCATGATCTCCTTAAAAAGCATTCATACAACTATCCCTAAGATTCTATGAAGCTATGATTCGTATTAGTAATGGTTCGTATTAGATATATCACTCAGAGTTCAGGGTTAAATTCGAATATCCTCCGAGAGGGAATAAAAGAGAACAAAAAAGGTAGGCGAATTTTTCTTGTTGTACTTTGTTGTTTTGGCCTCGTCACGATTTTGTGTTTACACGGAGCTGGGGATGAGAATGGGGATAGGGGTGGGACATCCCTCTACCAGCGCCTGTTGTTGGGTCGAATCTTTTCATTTACCGTTACCGCTGCCGTTACCTTTGTGCCGGCCATACCCAAAATGGCCGTTTGCACTTATTTGTTTGGTGATTTGTTTGACTTGCGTGTCGATGATGACACAACACAAAGCAGCAACAGTGGCAGCCGCAGCAACAACAATAAACAACAAAGGGAGCAACAAAAACGCTAAGTGAAATTTTTGCCACCCATGGCAGGGCCACCCACAGGACACGACCAACAAAAAAAAAAAAGAGAAAACCCTGGCAAAAACTTATAATAATCATAAAAAAGGCAGCAGACGGCAGATGTCGCATTGCATACAAAAAGAAGAGTGAGAGGGAGCTGGGAAATGGGAAATGAGTGGGAAAACGTGCAAAGTGGGGAAACAGCAAGCTGACCGAAAGCGGAAATTGTTGCAAATGTCAGCAGCATTTTTTGTATATGCGTGTTTACAGCCAGCCTTATTTATTGATGGCCAGAAGGGGGGAGAGAATAGGTCAAGAAGTGTTGCCAGTAATGGCAAATTTTATAGGAATTTTCACAGAAAAGTTCGTGCCAAACGACGAAGAAAAGGGAAGAAAAAATAACTCTAGGGAAATTTTCTATAAAATTGTATTTTATAAAATGTATCTTTGATATTGAAGACTGAATTATGGAACTTAAAATTGAATATGGTTTCATTTGGACTCTTGTTAAGTTATCCAGAATAATAAAATTGTAATTGAAGTTTATATAGAAACTTAGTTCGGATCTACATTAAATTAGTATTTTATTTCCAAAGAAACATCAGCGAAAAATAATCTTCATTAGCCCAACATATATTCTTCAAAGTGCGAAGCATAATCTCCAAGCAAGAATCACCCACAACAATTAAGTCCTTATTCCCCTGAAAGATGAACGAACCCACTCTCTGCCAGAAACGAAATCCATTTTTATTATGGTTTAATTACTTGTTCTTGCTCCATTTTTTCCTTTGGCCAAAGTTGGCTGATGGGGAATTCTCGTTTATGAGGCGTTTGCATGTTGTGTCGATTTGATGGCAACGCATAAACAAGAACAAGACCGAGGGCCCAGCGGAGGGACGGACAGAGACAAAGCACTGTATTTAGAGGGAGACAAAGCAGCGACTAATGAGTTTTAAGGGGGCCAGGCGATGGGGCTCCCGGGTGCCATATCCCGGATGTAATGAGCAGGGAAAACAAAAGGCTAAAAACCAACCGCAAAATGGCCAAATCCAAAAGGAGGAGCAGCAGCTCAGCTCGGAGAAAAGGCGATTTCAGGACCAGTTGAAGGAATATTAATGATGGGAAATGGGGATGGAGGAAATAAGCGATGAAAATAGGGCTCGGAATGGGTAAAATCCCAGTGGGATGGCTCAACAAACGTGGCCAAGTAAACTTCACCGACCTGCAATGTTTGCCAGGGTTTACGGCTGCACTTCCTCCTCGCCAGCCTCGCTTTCTTCCTTTCCCCTCAGACTTTCTTTTCGCCCACGCATATAGGTAATTAAGAATTATGGGGAAAGGGAGTCGAGGCCGAACAGAACTTATTAATTTCTGCATTATTTAAGCGTGTAATTTATGTGTTCAGCTGGCATTTTTAATTGCATTACACGGCGGTAGGTTAATGCATGTTAAATGCATAATGAGCACGGCCAGCGGATAGAAGGGTTTGGGGAGCGGCCGGCAGAGGAGTGTCATGCGAGGCGACATTCCGTGGCGTTTGTTTTATTAATTGAAGTTTAATCAGCGACAGCTGCCACAAGTCACGTGCCATTGCCATTTGCCATTTCCCCAATGGCCCGAAAAGGTCAAATCCACTGATGGGTTCGATACGAAAGCCACTTTAACTAGCGCCATACCAACCATGCAATTCAGATGCAACTGCCCGGCACTTTCAGCTATCTCAGATCTTTTCTTAGCCACTTTCTCTGGAAGTGCAGCTCCTTTACGATTCGGTTAGCCTTCAGTTTTTCACAAATTATTTCCGATAACATCTTGAGAACTTTGCGCTCCTTTCTTTTCTATTCCCTGACCCCTGTGGACCTTTTAATAATTTCATTTAGTGGAAAATTGTCTTAAGCCAAATTGAATTAACCCACCTTCCCCATTCACTGGCAGCCAGGATGGCGTCTTCTTCGTGTTTGCCGCTTTCGCAATTTCATGAAGTTTTCAAATACACTGAAAGGAATATAAAATCTTTGCCACGAAATCTTGTGACCTTTTCCATCCTTTATAGGTACCTCGTTTAAGTTATCATCAACCTGGCAACATGTTTCTTCCCTTAGAATGCAGCTGTTGCCATTTTTAAACCTTTCACAGGTTATTCTTAGTGTATTTAGGTCAACTTAACCCAAAACCCGAAGCTTGGCACTTGACTTGGCCTAATGGCGTTCAAGATGCTTCAAGGACTTGGCCGCAAAGTGGACATTGTTAAGGGGCGGGGCTGCCTGATTGGAAATGGAATTTAAAAGTGGCACCGACCGGCCAAAACATTTGGCCACGTAAAGCAATTTGCCAACTGCATCGATGTCGACTTAAAAGCCTTGTCAAATAAAAGAAAAATCCTTAAAAAAAAATAAGGGAAAAATCAGAAAACTAAACTCTTTGACATTTTCAGGGGACAGAAAAAAACAGCAAGGACAAACAAAATGCAAATGTAGATAAGTAAATAAAATATATACAGTTGACATTTTGTTTTCAGGGCTGCTCGCCGCACACTAGGGGGGCGTGAATTGTTTAGCCAAATTCATTGGGCCAAAAGTATTTGTTTTCCCTTTTCCCCATCGCATTTTCTCTCCCTCTCGCTTGCTATTTTTATTTTTAGCAACAGCAGCCACACATATAGTATGTGAGCAACAGTTGCAAAAGTTTTCTGTGTGCTCTCCTGCAGTCTGACAGTCTGACGCGTGCCACCTAGTGGCCAAAACTCACAACTTTGATATTCTTTGGCCATTATTCTATTTGCAATTTTGCGCACAAACAACGGAAAATAAATAAGCAAATTGAAAAAATGCGAAGCAAAATAATGCAAACAAACTGGAAACCTGCGAGCTGCAAGCTTTTTGAAAGGAGGGAAGCGTTTGGCGAGGCAAGGCTGAGGCAGCTGCCATTTTGGCACATGGCAGTTTCCGTCGAGTGCACATGACAAAAATGTGGAATGTGCAGAAAAAGGCACCAGCAGGAGGGGCATTGGAGGGGCAGAAGAATTCCTTCGGCAAACTGGCAAAAAGTTAAAAGTTTAATTGTGCGCAACTTTGGCCAGGATGTGATGTCAGCCCAGGCGGCCGGGCGAAGGGACTTCTGTGACAAGTTCTATTAAGTTTATTTTATATATTCTTGCATTCTGCATTTAAACAAAGCCGAACGTGCTGCCACAAACTTGTTGGTGGCGCCAGGGGAGCATAGGGGGTGGCATTTTGGGCGGAATATGGGAGGAAACTGGACGTCAGGGTCACTCGATTGCAACGCACACACTTTTATATGGCAGAATGCGCACACTTGACTGCTCGATGGCCCCAGCAGTCTGCCACTTTGCATCAGTTTCAGGGCTCTTGGGCAGCGTCCAGGTTTCTCGGGTCCCCACCTCTAAAGAGATCCTTCTTCCACAAGGAAGTATGGGACACTTCAACACGGTAAGAATATATGAAAGAAATATATTCTTATGAAGACTGCTTCATACCTAAAGCTATCTTCTTAATTATTACTTTTTAGTAATGAAATTTAAATGTAAGAAACCAAATTTTAAGACTTAGTTTAATATTTTTTTATCTCTGTATTTTTTTTAGTTAAAACCTAAGGGAATCGGCTCCTTGGCTTCCTCATAAAACGTTTAAATGAAAGAAAAGCAATATGTTACCGCCTGCAGATGACAAGCAAACACTCGGGCCTGGATGTGTTCTGGACCGGGCTTTAGGAACTGCTTGAGGTCTGTGTAAAATATTTACCAACCATCAGCCGCTGTCATACTTTTTTAATTGACTTATCAATAATTCATGCACCTGGCACACACACAGGGACACATGTCGGGAGCCAAACGTAGTGGGAGGTAGAGCCGAGAACGAATACTCATAAATACAAATGAAGTCAGATTGCAGTGTGAATGAACAGTAGGGATGGAAGGTGGAGAGTGAGAAAAAATAAGAGGGAAAAGGGGCAGGGAAGAAGGTGAATTGCATTTCCAACTCTTTTCCTCTCCTTCCAGGTGCAGGTCAACGACTCAACTCGCAATTTCCTCCCCTTACATTCCACTTTCGCACTGGTGCGAGATTGCCTTCGTTTACTTTTCGGCTTGATATTTATTTTGATTAATTTAAGTCTCCTAGTCGGTAATATTTTTCATTTTCATGTGCAACTTTATCTTCCCTCGCTGTGTGAATCCTTCCCTTCCTCTTTTTTGGGCAATGACTGCAGAGCAGAAGCGAAAAATGCAAGTGGAGCCAAGTGATTGATGCATTTTTAATGCGCATTTCCGTAGGAGAATGCCAACAGTAGCAGTAAGGTTCTTAACACTCAGAGGAATGTCCTTGCATATTTCTGAAATATTTGGGGCTTAAAAAGCTCGTTATTGGATGTTGGCTACGATTTAGATATAAATCTTACATGATTTAAATTTTATTTAAAATGAATTCAGAATTTACAAAGATTATGTAAAGTCTCTTCTTAAATTTGTGGCTTAATTTTGAACTATAAAATGCTTTAAGTTAGAGAAACAGCTAAATAATTTATTTACATATCCAAAAGTTATATATAAACTTTTTGTAAAGTGTTAGTCGCAAACTTTTAACTACCAAATCGCACTTTTCCGCGTTAAAGGCCTTCAATAAGTTGGCCGAAATCACGCGCGCATAAAAATCCATAATCGCGGTGGAAATGAGGAAAGTAAAACAAAAGTAAAAACATTTTTTTTTTATCAAGGATGAAATCAAATTTAACGCATCGCTTGGAAAGGGTAGCCGTTGCCCCCAAGGCCCCACCTCTCTCATCTTTTAGCCCAGAGCCTGGCCCAGCTGCCTTTGTGTGAGTCTAAGGCCACGTACCCACTTGACATGAAGGCAGTGCAGCGAGGCGAACGGTGGGTGGTGGCTTAAAGGGGGTAAAGGCTGTAGGTGATGGGCGGTGGGCGATGGGCGATGGGAGGCTTGGTGGCCGGGCACGTGCCGCGCGGATTACGCGTGGCATGCTGCTGCGAAGAAATATGAAAGGGAAACAGCGTGAAATATGTGTAGCATAAGACAAGGCGCATAATCAAAATGTTAGCAGCAGCAGCAGCAGCAGCAACACCACCACCACCACCAGTGGATGCACATGCCACTTACACAACTGCACAGGACTCGCCCCACCGCCTCCCCTTATTTTCGGCTTTATAAAGCAGCAGGATTCTCTCCTATACTCTGTGGAAAAACAAAGGGAGCCCAACAAAAATTGCACGCCCGAGCTGCCAGTTGATGTAGCGCTCCATTACGTTAGGGGAGGCTGAAGGGGCCATTGCAACAGCACTCGACATATCGATCATCCTTGCCATTGCAGTTCAAAAGCAGGCGAAAGTCTTTAAATGCATCGAACGAAAGCGAGTGATTGAAAGGGAGTAGCTTTCATATATATTTCTATTTATATAAATACTTTCTGTATGGGGATAGTTATTGCTTTGATATTGTGTGGAATGTGTGGAATATTTTATTATTCAATAGGGCCTCTTGAAAAATATAAATGGGGTAAAAGATGTAAAGATAAAAATCAATCAATTTGCGTGACTCTACTTGGTTTTTGAAACCAAGCACAATTTATAAATTAAACTTTGAACTATCTTCCAATTATAGACTTTTAAACTCTCCCTTTGAAATATTCCTGCAAAATCTTTTCGAATAGCTGGCATAGGCTTTAGCAGCAAATATATACATACATACATTTGTACCCATACTTTCTCCATCTTTATTCTGGCAATTCCTGAAATAAATATAAACCCCTCAGCATAATCCCCAGAATGATTTGCATGGACTCTGCTTTTGTACATAAATGTAAATTTTAGCCCAAATTCTAGTACTCTACTTAGACTTTGGAGCTGCCAAAAAGAACTTTTCGCGACTTTCCACAAGCTCATGCAATAATTCAGTATGCAGGACTCCGGATTCCGGGCTCCGTATTCCCCAAGCTGTCACTTTTGCCGCATTTCGCTGCTGGCCCCATCTCTTTCGTATTTTTCTGCCTTATTTTCTATACGTATTTTTGGGATGAAAACTGTCACTCACCTCTTCCTCATTGCTGGCCGTGTTCACGGAGTCCATGCTCTGCGAGAGTCCCAACGGGGCCAGGGCCATCTGGTTCTCCATTATGGCGTTGCTGCTGCTGCTGTCCCTGCTGCTGTTACTGGTGTTCAGGTTGTTGTTGCTGTCGCTAACGGCGGATGTTGCTGCAGTTGCTCCTGCGGCTGCTGCTGCTGCTGTGGGGGCGGCGCTGGTGACGCTGCCTGCCGGAGAGGGCGTGGTCGGCGCGGAGGCGGTCGCGGAGTTGGACTCGTGGGAGTGCGATTCGTGGGCGGGACTGTCTGGCAAGCTGCCGCCGCTCGTCGGCACAGCGGCAACGGATGTTGCTGCTGGCACAGTCGCAGCTGTTGCTGCCGGGCTGACGCTGGTGTTGCTGCCGCTGTGCTTGCTGCTAGTTGTACTGCTGCTGCTGCTGCTCAGCAGGATGTGTTGTTGCTGCGGTTGCTGCTGAGGTTGCGCTGCGTATCTGTAGTAGTGGGCCAGAGATTGCTGCTGGGCCTGCTGTTGCTGATGCGCCTGTACCTGCTGCTGCTGCTGCAAGTGCTGATTGAGCAGAGCTGCTGCTGCCGCCTGATTGAACTGGGCCAGTCGCTGCTGCTGCTGCTGTTGTTGCTGCTGCTGCTGCTGTTGCTGCAATTGGGGGGCGGTGGCGACCGCGTAGGCTACCTGTTGCTGCTGCACCTGCGCTTGCTGCGCCTGCTGCTGTTGGTGGTGGGCGGCAACGGCGGCCGCGAACTGTGTGGGATGGGCGAAGCTCAGCTGGTGGTGGTGTGGATGCGAGATCGAATGCTGATGCGAGATCGGATGCTGATGCGAGATCGGATGCTGGTGCTGGTGAGCAATGGGGTGGCCCTTGACGGATACGGGCACGGGTACGGTGACGGGCAGCGGCACGGACACGGGCACCGGCACGGGAACGGTCACCGGCAGCACAGAGACGGCGGCGGCACACTGGCGCTTGGGCGACGGCGACAACACCTGTGGGGCACTTGCTGGCGTCTGCGGCAGCGTCGGCCTGCGTTTTATCGCAATCGACGAAATGGTGATGGCTTTTTCAAACACCGCCTGCTGGTTGTTGTTGTTGCTGCTCTGGTTGCTGATCTGACTGATCGGGCTGATCGGATTAACGGCCGGGTGGATGGGGCTGATCGGATGGCTGATGGCTGTTGGAGTCGTCGGCGCTGCTGGCACCAAGTGCTGCAGTTGCAGTTGCGGTTCGGCGGCTGCTGCAGCGGCGGCGGCGGTGGCGATGAGCAGTTGATGATGGCTGCCCAACAGGTCCTGGTAGTTGGCTATTTTGACGAATCACTTTAACTGCAAAGCAAGAGAAAAGATTATTAATTAATTTTAGATTATTTAATTGATTTAAACACATATTTTTTGTAAAAAATAGGGCTTAACTTAATGTAGATTAATTAAACAATTTTTCATAATGTGATGACATATATAATATCGATTGTGATGGGGTAAATCTTTCTGCATATTATTTTAAATGCATTTTATGTTTATGGAAATTTGAACTCCTATAAATAATGTGAAAATTTTTAATTTCTTGCTGTTACTAATAACGAAATATTCATCTCATAAAACAAATCCAAATTAATGTATATAGACTTTGCATATCAGAAGCTATAGTTAGAATACAAATCATAATCCTTCAAAAAACAGACACATCCCAAAGTAATGAAGGTTTCAAATTTTGACTCTGAGTAGAAGACAAATATTTGGCCAGCGTGTGAGTTATTGTTTTTTGGCATATGCAAATAACATTCCGATACTGCTGAAATACTTTTAGCTTATTTAACATAATGCAAATGTTTACACAACGCAAGGGTGGCTGGGTGGTTGGGTTGCTGGGAGGTCTGGAGCAACACTGCATAAATCAAAAGCAAATATGACGACAAATGTGTTCAATGGAGGGGGAGATGGAGGAGAAATTGAGTGACGAACAGTGAGATCCAGAATTGACTCAATTTTATTTGTCTTTTTGATTGTTAAGCAACTGAAAAGTCAATATTTTTTTTTGAGTTCGCATGATTCGAGTGGAAATTTATCAATATCAATTAATTTAATTGATGAGATATGAAAACTGCAATTACTGTCATTCTTAATATGCAAAAGTTCAATCATTTGATGTTTTGTCATTGCTATTTATAAAGCAAGTTGCACTTCGGCCTGTATTCATTGACAAATATGCAAGGAATGCAATTTTAGTGGGTCGCCTGGCAACACAGACCATCCCTTTTATTTCTTGCAGTGTGTGCCACACACTCTCCTGTGCTTATCTGCTGAGACTCCATTGCGTAGTGGGGTAAAAAAATTTAAATATACCGAAGCAATGGCAGCGGAAAGAGAATAACAGCAACCGCAAGGCAAGCAAGCAAACAAACAAACAAAACACAGATACACTACAGAATTCACAGGGGAATGGGAGCAGGGACAGAAGAAGGGTATCTGAAACAACTTGAAAATTGAGCTGACAACAAACCAAAATTGTATTACAAACGCACGCTTGAGCTGGCAGAAATATGCACATAACTAAAGCCCAGATCTTGAAGATATGTTTGGGGATCTCTATATGCATATGGATGTGTGAGTTTATGTGCAAATATATGCGAGGTAGAACACAAGCAGGGCTTTGAATGTGGATTATACATAGTGAAGCGGGGCAAGGACAAAATTGAAACCAGAATCGAACCGTCACCCGTCATCCCCGAAAACCACCTTGACGCCCGCCTGGCCTGTGACACAAGATACTTTGCATATCTCGAGTTATGCAAGCGATAAACGATACTGAGATTTCAAACTTTCGAGCATCTAAGGCCTCATCAGCTTTGAGGAAGAAGTTTAGCCGAGACCTAATACGAATTTAATATGACCCCAGCAATCAACGGACAAATGACGATTCGAGGATGACAGCAGCTATAATCCCGTATGATTAATAATTGACAGGCAAACCGACCGCACTATGCATATATAATAGACAATGAAGCATGTATAGTTATGTGTGGGGGCTTCTTCTTTGTATACATATATATATATATATAAATATATTTATCGAGTGGCGTGAGATTTATGGCCAAAAATTGCGGACACTTTGCGATTAATAAGCGACCAAACAGGCGTATGCGCAATGGCTGGAGAACATGAGAAATATATCATTCATACATATAGTTATAGCGCATCCAACACCCTAATATCATCCATTTATGGATGGAGCCATGAACTTGATTATTGTGTTGCGCAAATGATATAAATGAAATTGATTTCCGTGTGGGCAATTAATTAATTTTCGGAGCTGTTCGGACAACAACTTGTTGCCATTATTTGTCAGATCGAACATCCCGATACGGTGGGTATAATGGAATAGAAATTCTCCCCCTGAGAAATTGTCCCTTTGATATTGTATTCTCTTTCTCTTGCCAGCAAAAATCGGAATTCTCAATGCACTTTTGCAGCAATAAATAAGTGACTAACACTAACAAAGTATTGTTTGCATAAGCAGCACCAGCAGCAGCAGCAGCAGCGACAATAACACAATGGAAAAGGGGCGGCGACGCAGAAGGGGTGAAAGGTGGAAAGGGGGGCTCAATAGAAGCCAGAGAGTAAAAATAATGACGCTTGGTATCTACCACATTTTGTTGTTGTCTGTCTATTCCATTGCCATGGAAATTAGTCAGTACAAAAGTAAGAGAAAAAAATGTCTGTATACAAAAAAAATTGTAGAAAAAGCGAGTCATAAATATTGCTAATGAATTTCCCGCACGCTTTGCTGAGCTCAACAACAATAACAACGAAAACAGACCCAAACCGAACCGAATCGAGTCTCTCTGCTAACTATATAGTATGCTGGAACGGAAGTTGGGAGCGGGAGCATTTGTTGTTTTTAGGTTTTAGGTTTTGGCATAAAATAAATATAATTAAATGTAATTTTTATAATGACAAATGCTTTGTTGTCGGCGGCGCGCCCTCCGAGCAATTATGGCGGCGCTCTCGACACAGAAAACACAAAAAGCAGCCGTGGGGCCAAATCGAAATCAAAATTTGTGTATCCCGAAAGCCGCAGCTCGAACTAGAGCAGCTGAAAGTTAAATTCGTTGATCATCGATTTTGGTGGCTGGAATAAAAGGCCCGAAATTGAGTTCGCTTCGACTGAAGCTCGTTCCATGGATTTGAGCCCGCTGGCAATGTCGATTTGCCTGCTGCTCGCTCGATTAGCTGGCAATTGGACGGATGGAGATGGAGATGGGGATGGGGCGATGGGGCCCTCTGCTCTATCATTTGAGATTCGTTGTAAAAGATAGAAATACACACACACACACACACACGCCAGCTAATAGATGCACGCCCACGATCCTCGGGGGCATTATGATGATCAGCTCGGTCGCAAACGGGTTTCGCCATAAAAATAAAGATGATTTTGGCCAGATCACTTGTCAGCAACTGAAATCGCAATTAGCATTGCTAATGCGTGAGGATAGACGAGGCCCAAAGTACTCGTATCTGTGAGTACGCTGCAAGTATCTGCGGCTCCCACGTGATCTGCTTCTTCGTAGATTGCTGCGCATTCCTCACTTGAGATACGAATTATTACAGATACTCGTCCATCATGCGAGAGATGCAAATGTATCTCGTTTCGTGTCAAATGCCCAAATTTGTCAACAGCTCGTCGTAGTTATGAAGATGACGATGACGATGATAATAATAATAATAACAATAACGACGACTATTATTATAGACGGACCCCAGAAAGACACTTGGATGAGCTGACACGCCTAGTGGCACTAGAATAATAACTTGTCTCCAAAGCCCAAGTGGTTTTAGCCATAAAATGGGAAAAAATATCTACCGTGTCATTGTTATTGCCCCCATAGTCGAAGCAGTCTCATAATTAATATTTAATAAGCCAAGTCAAGAGCGTTGCCAAAAGTTTTCTCGAGTGAAATATTCTGTGTCTGTGCGGCTCCTTTTCCTCCTTTTTTTTACCTCTTCTGTATGTGTTTTTCATACACTTTTTTTGGGGTTTAGTTGTTTTTTTCTATAAAGGCTATAGATTCTGTTTGCAGCAAATAATAAATATTCCTATAAATGTAATTTTGATTGTAAAAACTAATAACTTGTAAGAACAATTTATTACTTTAGTTTAATGTAGTTTAAGGTAACTCTGCCTGTAAATTTATGAATATTTCGTTATTTAAGTAAATTGTACAATTTTTGCAGTGCAAGAAAAGTTCGGTTTGTGTTTGAAGCTCGGCTACCGAAATGTTTGTTTTCGTTTTCAACTTATTCCCTTACTGAAGAGAGAGAGCAGGATGTCTCGGTTTTGGCTCGTTGCGATGCTTATGTGCCGCATATATTATGATGCTCGAGCAACATTTTTTATAACTTGGCATGCTCCAATTCTTTGGTGCAAGAGCTCGGCTCATGCCTCACGGCAGCCCGTCTCTATTTGCCATCGGCAGGGGAATTTAATGGGGGAATGGGAAGGGGACTGGGACTGGGACTGTGACTGTGACTGGGACGGGAACCTGGAGTGGGCGGGGGCGGGGCAACTTGAGGATGAACCATTCGGAATGTGTGCGAAAGTATCTGCAAGATAGTTTGTTCTGGGCAACTTTTCTTCCCTGCCTGCCCTGCCTTCGGCTTCGACTCTTTATGTACTCGGCATGTATAGAGAGTCGAACACAAAAAGTAGAGTAAACCTTCTCTCGTTTTTCAGAAAATTACAAAATCCATTAAGTTGCTTGCACGCAACTTAAACATAAATCCATCATACGCCATGTGGCACACATACAGAGCGGGAGACAAGGACAAGTCGCAAGTGGGGGTGGCATCTCTAATGCTAGCATGCAGCTCCAGCTCCTCCCCCCCCCTGCTGATTCGGCTGCTTTTATTATCCACGCCATATTTAATGCACAAACATTCAGACACTCGAGTAGGTAAGTAGGTTGGGCTAAGTCTACATCGACGTCTATATCCCCGGCTGTACATAGGTATCCGCCCCCCCGCCGAAGACATTTCCCCTCGGCCTGCAAGGCTTTCAATTTAATTTTCTAGCCGTCCAACTGACGAACTTTGTACTTTGTACGCTTGCTTTCGAATCTGCTTTCAATGCAGCAGCCTTTGATGGGATGTGTATCTTTTGGCTGATGGCTGGCGATACCATAAATCATAGAACCGATTACACCAAATTGCAAACGTTAATGTAATAAAACCTCGGACCCAAAATTGCTTGCGGAGATAGGGGAGATCTGAGAAAAGTAAAACTCACGTCTCTTGGGAGAATTGAGGCGAAGCGAGACAATAGACAGCTCTGTGTGCGAGCGAGCTTGTGTCTGCAGAATCTAGTTCAAAAGTTCAAGCGAAAAGCGAAAAAGCGGAGATTGAAAGGCACCAGAAGACACGATCGCGGAGAAAGGGAGTCGCAATGAGACTGCTCGTTTCGGGGCTTCTGTTTTGGGCCACAATCGGAGACCCACTTTGGAGGCGGCTTTACAACAAGGTCCAGCAATGAGTCTTTGTGGTTTTTCGCTTCGAGAACGCTTTCAGCCGCAATCAAAGTGTAATGCCAGCATGGCCAAAAGACCGCAAATCAAATGCCAGCAATGTGCATCAATGAGTTTCGTGTGGGTGACAAGTACTCGGCATGTGTGCTTTGTGTTTGCACGGAGAGAAATATGAATTTGTTTTTATTATAGAATAGACCAGCTATGAGCATTGCTGGTATTTATTAAAGTGTAAAGTGAAAGATATCTTTTCTGTACAGTGTTTATAAGGAAGAGTTCCACATGAGAAAAGTAGAGTTTTCTCAGTGTAGTTTAAAGAAAACAATATAGAACGATTAAGGTGAGAGAGATGCCCCTAGTCGAAGGCAATTTGCAACCGCAATGTACGAACCTAGGAACCGATGACAAATGCCATGACGCCTGACAAATGCCATTGATGTCTCCATCATCATCAATGTCAAGATGCCTCCCATTTTGCACCCACTGGCCCTTTGTTGCAGCCATTCCGGCCTGTGTTCCATTAGCATTCGCAATTAATTTCCATCTGTGCTGAATTTTTTCAAATTTCTAAGCTCACCGCCCAGGGAAACGAAAAGTAACAAAAGGCGGCGGCAAAAAAATCAAAAAAAATCCTACACAAATCACTGGGGAAAAATCTCTGAGCTCGGATATATAACTTTATATGTGTCTCTCTCTCTATATACTTTTTTGTTATTCCGCCAACGGAGGCTAATTAACATTAATTTTGCATAATTAAAGCGGCCAACGAGGGAGGGAGGCAGAAGTAAAAAAAAAAAAACAATAGTACGAGCCACTGAATGTAGTGGGGCGGCGGAAAAATCTCCACGAGCAGTCAGCAGTCGAAAGATTATCTGGCAGTGGGTCAGTGTCAAGGGTTTCCCCTCGAGAAGCGAGCAAGGAAAAGCTTTTCGGCCCCCGAACTCGATTTATATTAATTTCCACTGCCAGAGATGGAGAGATAAACCCGCACTTGATTACTCAATTATTGTGCATAAATTAAGAGTATTGTCTTTGACATCTAACTGTTGGCTTTTCGCAAGTCCCTGGTCAACCGCAAATATCTGTGTGAGAGGCCAAGACAATTTGTGGTTAATGTTTAACTGCCAAAGAAGAAAGCTTAAGAGGTCTGGTTGTGAAGTTGTGGTTAAGATAAAAATTAGTACTGCCATGGGAAAAGTGAAAACGGAAGGAATATTAATTTAAAAAATATTTTAGCTATGTGCCATTAGAGGAAAATGTAGTCATTACAAATGAAGCGTATTTAGCATAGAAAAAATATTACTGTTTATTTTTATTTTATTGTATCAACTCCTGTTTTTTTCTGATATTTCTATTAGCTTGACCGCAACTGTTTGAGCCTGAGCCTACATATTTCTGCTTCCGCTTGGCCATTGAACAAAGTGCTCTCCTCTTTCTGTGCATTTCTGAAATTGCCTCGAATTAAGCGCAAAGTGCGTGTGCGTCTTCCTCTGTCCGTTTGTTGCTCTTTCTTTTTTCATAAATTGCGCTTTGTTTATTATGCCTGACCCGGCTTGAGAATGATGTCATTAATTAATGTGAATGAGTTCAGTATGATGTCAATTAGCTGCGGAAAACGCACTTGGAGGCAGAAGCAGAGGCTCGCCAGCAGGCAAAATGCAATGGATAATTTGTTGTTGGTCAGAGAGTCACCCACACGTTGGCAAAAAATTACCATTTGGCCTAAAAAGGGACGGTAAAGTATAGAGAATTAACGAAACACTAAGAAAAAAATTCAATAATAATAAGAAATATAATTTTCTGTACCTTTCTAGGATTTTTTCATAACAAATCAAATAAAATAATATTTATAATTTAGACAAAACTGCGCAGATATTATTTTCAAGTGTATTTACATCTGCTGCACTTGGATAAAACGCAGACAGACCCACTGACGGCTTAAACAATTGCGGAAGCTCTTGAGATTCCTTCTTTTTCTTTGCTTATAAAGAACATCTCTCGATTACCATAAGCAGCTGCGCTGTGCTTAGGCAAAAGTTGAGAGCTTTATCTTCGGCAGGCAGGAAACTTTGGCCCAAAGTACTTAACAATAGTTAAGACCTACTCCCAGTCGCAGCGCGGAATGGAGGTTGGCGAAATCATTAAAACTCAACTCCCAATGGAAGCGGTATACCCGAAATATAATAACACTAAGTAAATGCAATAAAATGAAAATCCAACTGGGGAAATTTCGCCATGATTTATTGTTGTTGCTGAACAAAAAGAACTACGGCAAAAACAAAGCGGAGAAGAAAAAGTAAAAGGCATTATGCTGATCAAACTCGAATGGAAAACTTTTGGTAGCTCTCTGCTTACTTACCAAAAGATTTTTGTGTTTTTCTTCAGAGAACTGACTTCGATTTCAACTCACCTGCAAAGATAAAAGTGAAGAAGAGCCATTAGTTTATTATTTATTACGATTTCTGCTTAATTCGCTAAGGAAACTTAAAGTTTTTAAAGTTTTCGTTTCTCATGCAGCATCTTTGCACCTTGCTCGTTACTTGCAGGTTTAATTAATGAAGCTAAGCGAAGACTATTTTAATTTATGGTCCCTAAAAAAATAATGCTCAAATAGCATATATTTAAATATTTGAAAAATACCAATTATTACTTTCAAAATCACAAAATAACAATTAAATTTCAGTAGGAGAAGCCGGAAGATGCATAAAGCGAAATAAGAGAGACGTAAATGGAGACAGAAGCTCCATAAATTTCTTCTTTTTCAATATTCGAAAGTTGCCCGATATTCTTCCCCTGCATACCCAAATTGCATGTTCCAAACAGCCGGACAAACGATTGTTCAGAGCCTGGTCAGTGATTTTGGCCTTTGTTTTTGCAGGGCCAATTGTTGCTACAATTTGTTAATGCAAAAAGGCGAAAGGCAAAATATCGGGCCGGCTTCAGCTCCTATTCGAGTCTCTGTCTCAGCCACAGTTACAGTTTAGTTTAGTGATTTTATGGTATGTGTTTGTGCAACGAAGGCGAAACAATTTCTGTGGTCAAGAGCCTTTCACCAAACAAGAGCAGTTGAGAGGGAAAGAATATAGAGTAGAGCTGCGAGTTCATAGCTCACGAACTCCCTTCCCCAAGCTTCAGTCCCCCTTTTTCTTTTTTTTTTTTTTTGGGGCTGGTCATGTTATCGCCCTCTTTTTGGCCCGAGTAAATCTGCAACTGAGCCCCCTCTCAGTTGTGGCCATTACTCGGGGCCATCCCCTTGGCCTGGGGAATTTGTTTAGACCCGCCCGACTCTGAGCCCCGTTTAAACAATGTGCCCCAGCCTTCCTTTTGTTTATTCCTTTTCACTCCTGGCTGACTTTTTGGGGTTTCCCCTCAGGCGTTGGGTTGGGGGAAAACTGGTAAGTGAGACCTGCAATCAGCTTGCATTCTTATCTGTCAATGGGAAATCAGTCGGAGATACAAAAGCGTATCCATCACGAGGAATTACCTCTACGAATTGAGAGTATCTCAAAGTACCCACCTGTCTTTGCTAATGATGTGCAAATAACGAGAAAAAAACTGAAAAAACCAGCGACTGGCAACTAGAGAGCGAGAGGTGCCAGATAAGGAATGCCGGATGAATCGGTCTTCAGTTTCTGGGCCCTCTGCCAGCAGCTGTATTCCTCAATTAGCTTTCGGTGGGTAAGACAGAGAGGAATATATAGATAGAGATAAAAGGAGGAATGATGAGCATGAGAGAGCGACCCACACATAATAAACTAAGTGACAACCCCTGAACAACAAATAAAGCGATATTTACTTATGAGCAGCTCAAACTTACTCTCCGAATCCTTTTTATCCTCCGAGACAGGTTTTGTATTATATTTACACATGCCATTTAATGCAGAGACAAAAATGAAGGAAACTTTCTCAATAAAAAAATTATATTTATTTAAAAATGTAAGAACTAAAACCCTTTTTTAACATAAACTTACTGCGATTTTACCTAAAGTGTTCAGTCTTTAATAGTATAAATATAAATATATAAATATAATAGTATAAATAATAGTATAAAATAATTTTATTATTAAATACCTAAATTGTTTTACTAATCACTCTTTTAATAATTGTTTACAAAGTCATCCTTCGAAACCTGCGGATTTTTTCCTCTGTGGCTACCTGTTCCCAGCTCGCATGGGGTGGCAGATATTTGCCTGATTGGGGGTGTCTGGGCTCACACACTGAGTGTACAGGTCTCGGATTACATGCTGGCAGCCCTTTTTTATTTTTTTTTTTGATGGATGGATGGATGGTTTCCCTTTTTCCTTTTGCTTATTTACTTAAGCAAGAACACAGAAAACTGGTTGTCGCCGCCAGAGTGAAGAATCATGTGAGTTAAGCATTTAAAGTGACAGCGGAAGGGGAAGGAGGTTGCGAAAGGGGTTGGGGGAGCAGAAGCAAGTGACAGTTGGCACCACGGAAGTGGTTTTGATTTAATACCGCTTGGCGCTGAATGACGCAAGATAAACAGATGCTTCCCGGCGGAGAACAGGTGCCGACAGGTGCGAGAAGAGCGAATAAGAAGGCTAAAGCAAAAGTCAATTAGGATATGGGAATATTATCAGCCGAAACTCGTTTATTTGATTTTTTGAGCTGCCAGCAGGTTCCTTATTTAAGGATCGTTACAGAATTAAAACCTAAATATTCTTAGGAATAGAAATAATTTTATTTGTAAGTTTTTATTAATTTGTCTTTAAGAAGGTTTAAGTAAGTCTTTAAAAAGGTTTCTGTTGCTTTTAACAATTTGTGTAGAATTCTAGCTGTCAGGACTTTATTTAAAGGCAAAGTTTTTTGCAATTTATTTCCCTATTTTTCCCATCATTAATTTCACCATCGTTCCTTCGTTTTCTACCAAACGATTCACGCAATTTTGATTGTTCTTATGCGGTTTATCTAATTTGTAATTACTGCTGAAAACGAAATTCCGAAACAAAGAGAGAGAGAGAGACGAAACCACAAAACACAATCACAGTGAATGCGAAGGAAGAGGGCTTATGGAGGATGAACGGGAAGTACCAGTTCCAGACGAGCTAAATCCCCCCACTGGGCATACTGGCGGCTTATTGGCAATCAAATTTGGAGCAGAGCTCGTGTCTTAGTTAGGGAATATCGTGGGAACGAGATGAACGAGGGAACGAGGGTGGCGCAGACTGTGTGGAGTGTGGAGTTTCAGCTGATTAGCATAATTGACTTTGTGTTAAATTTAGCATTTAATTAATGTGGGTACAGTGCAGGCGAGAAGGTAACAAACATTTGGTGGAATTTGGTGTTTCCCCGGAGCCAATACCTAAGCACCGGATCGATTGGAGGCGTAACCCAGAATTACGGAACCACCCCGCACACTTACGACCGATTGTTGTGCCTCCTTTGGTGCTCAGTTTGGCAAACACATGTGCTCCAATTCCAAGCCGAAAACTCTCCCAGCGCCGGCACTTGAACAAAGCCCGGCCATAATTGACTTTTCCAGCGGAGCTGCAGAAGCCGGCAGGCAGGCCACAACCACTTAACACCTCCCAAACCACCCACAAACAAAGGAGAAGGCAACGGAGCCGGCAGAGCAGAAGGCCGAAGAAGGAAAGGCGCTCTAGAAAACTTTGGGCCAACCCCCCTCGGCAAAGCACTTAACATGTTCATCAATTGCGCTCTCGCCACTCGCTTCCCAGACACACAATCCCGGTCCCGGGCCCACAGACACCGACAAAGTGTCCCGGCTCACAGGGCAGGCGGGAAATGGGACGGAATGGGCTGGAATTCCTTTGGGTGGAGAGGGGGAGAAAATCTGGGCAAGCCAAAACAATGCAACGCTCCAAGCCACGAAGAAGCCAGAGCCCCGAAGAGAGTGCCGTGAAATCGTTTGGCGACAGGAAAGACGGCCAAGAAAGTAGAACACATTTCAGCAGTGAAAGAAATTTCATAAGAAAAGATTTAAGAAATACAAAGAATTAAAATCTACAAGTGAGGATAAAGTTTCTGATTATACCAATATAAGTTTTACCTTCAGAGAGTTTATATTTCTTCAAAAAAAATCTTTCAATTATAAGCCTTTATTTTATTATTATTAACATTATTTTCTCTCAGTGCAGTGTCGCGGGAGTAGGTTGCCTACGCCCACGCTAGAGCCACTGTAATTTGTTAGATGCGCCACGCCAAAAGCCCAAGCCAAGTCAAGGCCTCAAGATGTTTTAGGCTGTAATTCAAGCTGAGCTTCAGCGGCAAGGGGCACGAAATGAAGAGGAGTCCGCGATGTAGGCGATCATAAAATCTGGCTGGCTAACTTTGGTCAATGTCTAGACAAGAATCTAAGGCTAATGAATGTCATCGCGAAGAACTAGTTAAACCAGTTTAAGGAGCATATGGCGGCTGGGAAAATGGGAGAAAACAAGAGATGCGGATGCCCTTTGGGCACAAGAATATCCCCTGGGAACTTCATCTTCATACCCAAGATGGCAGGCGATGGCTTTTATTTTACTTTTAGTTAATTTACTTAGAAACCCACGGTTAGCCATAATTAATTATAATAATTCTTAAAAAGAAGTAGACTTAGAATGAAAACGAATAGAAAATAATTGTAAACTCATCTTAAGCTTAATAAAGTAAACAAAGTTCTAAAAAGGTGTAGCTATTTATGACTCTGTTTTAAATTTTTCTGGAGTATTGGGAGTATGGGGTATTTTATAGTCGGATGTTTCGGTTTTTTTAACCCAGAGACATCTTGGCAGATGATTAATTTGCACTTTTGACCGCACACGCTGAATGGCTGAACTGACAGAAAAGCTGGAAGGTTTCTTCACTCAGCGCGATGTCAAAGCCGAATGGGACAGAGCTCAGGCTGATGAACACTTTGTGGAGGTTTATGCAAATGAACAGTGATGGGGGCCATTGGAGTTGACCAGGGGGAGCTGCATAAGTAGCCGCATAATTACCCATAATGAGTAGAAAATGGAAAGTATTCGCCGACTGGGTTAAGCAAATTGTGGTTGAGTGACCGAAGCGAGGGGGGGATTGAAGGTAAACAAACATTTTCCCATTGCTGGTCTTCGATTTGCTGAACATGAACATGATATCTATGTATTAAGAAACTATGATTAAAGGTTTACGAATTTTTAGAACCTTTTTCTTAAGAACCCAGAATGGAAATATTTTATGATAGTTTCCAATCGAAATTGCATCGCTCTGTTTTTCTCTCTGTGTAGATACACCAGTACATATCATCAAGTTGAGGTGTAAACAGAAACAGAACCCGGGGAGCCGGAGGTGTTAGCAGTTGCGCAAATTTGCATGGCGTCAACAGGTGGCAATGCTGGCAAGATGAAGCGCGAAATCTATTTATTTAGTTACACATTTCGCTGGGGCTTCGTCTTGCTTTCAACTTCAGCCAACTTGAGTGTGTTTCAATTTTTCAACTTCAACTACTTCGGCAACAGTTTAGCTTGCCACACACTCTTCCTTCTGGCTGCGGGCAATGTCAGTCTGTTCACTCTGCTGCTGCACTTCACTCTGGCTGCTCCTCCGGGGAATTCACGCCGCCGCCGAAATGCAAATGCGGCAAGCAGGCAACCAGGCAGCCAGGCAGGCGAAATGATGCAACAGTCAAGCTCAGCGGAAAAGTCGAGGCAAAAAGCCAGAGTCAACGTTTTTCTCGTTCGATCTTCGATGGCTCCGAGGTCTCGACTCCAGTCGAAGGCAAACAAAGACGGGCCCCGCGGCATCGTATACTTTGTAATAATCCCCAACTAACAGTTGGAAACACTCGCAGTACAGCGCTAAAATATCTCCATATGATGTGGCTCCGGGGGGAACGAATGGCTTTCTGCTGATGATGATGACGATGTTGAAGGCAGTCTGTCAGTGCAGTTTGCCGAATAGAGATGCCTTCGTGAGAGGAAGTACTTGAAAATTATTTGAATATAGTTGTGGGTTTGACGGTAGCATAAATAGTTGCAAACAAATAAGCGATGAACTTATTTTTAGGAGATCAGTTTAGCAATTTATCTATTTATCTACCATGTTTTTCAAAAGTGATATTGAAGCTATTATTTTATATCATCCTCATTATTATTTATGATCTGTTTGGTTTATTCCTGCTTCTCTGATGGTTATTATTTAAATAATTAACTGTTTTTCTTGTTCAATAATCATATGTCTTTCCCGGGCTTTTCGCTTTTCACGCCACCATCTCCGGAGACCACCGCCGCAGCACGTTTCTCCCCGAGTTGGCCTCGCTTATTGGCATTCACCATTTCCCGCTGATTTCTGTTGTTTTTTCGTCGAAGCCATTGTCTCTTGAGCTTGGCTTCGGGTTCGTATTCGTTTTGCTTTATTTTATTTTTTTTATTTATTTTTTTTTTGTCTCTGCGGCGCGTCAGAAACTCGTGCATGGGGATCAATCTCTCCATTAGAGTCGTCATCGTAGCTGGGTTTCTCTGTTTACTGCATTGTAAAGACAGAAGGCAATGTAATGATGTTTGCGTCATGAGCGGCATTTCTAGCTCAAGAGTCTGGATTGTCTCAGGCCATGGATGTATCTGTATCCAAGTAGCTGAGTATCTAAGTCTCTGAGTATCTATGTATCTGTTGTCGTGCACTTGTAGAGCTCCGTCGCCCGTCACTCACTCGTCTCGCATTTCGCATTTGCGGGCGAATATTGTGTAATATGCATTGTTGTTGGCTTGCCAGGAATTGGGTAATCCATATGGCCAATATCAAATATGTACCACCTCAACTGAAAACGAAACTCTCAACGAACTCGAGTTATATGTATGTATATATTTTTGTGTATATAAATTTATAAAACTTCCATCTCTGCACATTGAGATAGATTGGCGGCGAACATTTGCATCTTTTGCATAGTTTGTCAATTTAAGGTGGCATCGGGGCTAAAGCCTTTTGATAAATTACCCGAAACGAAAGCAACATTCAACATCTGTATTTGTATCTGTATCTGTATCTCAGAAATACAAAAATATGAAACGAGGCAAATAAAATAATCAATCAGAAGGAGTCGACACTCAATGCTAATGGCAAATTGTTTATAAATAAATATTTGACATTTTCTGAGCAATTCACGAGGAAAAATAAGTTCGAGGAGATGCATGGTGTAAGTATAAAAATCCAAGAACTTTAGCATTTACTGAGCACGCAAATGTATTTTTTAAGAAAAAAAACGTTCTTTGAATTCCAAAGAAAATAAATCTGAAAAATGTCTATTATCCTTTAAAAAAATAATTAGAGGCATTACAAATTTATTTTAAAACTGAATTATATATCTAAAAAAGGTTTCACATTCTTATACATTTTTTTTCCTTCGCTTCTTTTTAATATGTAGAAAATACTTATAATTCCTGGCTTCTTGATTAATCACAACATATTTTTGTAACCTTAAATAAACGTCTGTTTTAAGTACCCCTGACAAAAAGATTATTAAATCGTTTCAACCAAAAATTCATCTTAAATTTAAGAATTATTTTCGATAACTCGAATTATACCACTAATTTGATTTCAGTGCATATCCCTCTTAACTAAGCACGTGCGCCTACAATAAAATTTCAAAATTTATTGCCTGGTTACAGCAATACGCAGGATACCTTTTCGGCCACTTCAACCCCTCGATGCTGGCACTCCGCCCGGCTCCTTGGCCCCGCTCCTTCTGTGTGTATGTATTTGTATTAATGTTGCATGTTCATTTGGTTTGCGTGCAGGTCTTCTTGCTGCCTTGGCTCCAGCTCATGCTGGTTGTAAATTACAGTGGCCGAGCCAGAGCCAGCGCACTGCGAGCGAAAACGAACCCCTAACCCTGGTTGCAACCCTCGCGTACCAAAGTAGCCGGCATTTGGACTGGTTTCCAGGACACAGGACCTGATCCTTTGCGCCCCGCCTCTAACGAGCCGCGCGACAGCTGATGGCCATGGTTTCCTCTGCTGGTTGGCCGTTGGCAGTTGCCAGTTGCCAGTTGGTTTTATGGCCACCCAAAGGCCACTGAACCGCACCTTAAAAAAAGGCGCTAAAGCAAACTGTGGCCAAGTCGCAGTTTGATTAAAACTACACACAGCGCACACGAAGACAGATACACATGGCTACAGTAATAAATGGCCATACATGGACACATGGGAGCAGCCGCCTTAGGTCTTCAAACTCGCTGATGTCGTTTCTGTTTTATACCCTTACATAGGGCTTTATAATTATGCCCGGAAGTTTGCTCTATAACTTTGTCTAAAACTGAAGAGTCTGGAGCATTTTTATTGGTTAACCAGATTTGGGCATGTCCCTAAGATCAGGCATGATCGGGTTACCAATAAAGAAAGAAATGTATTAAGCATTTTTTCAAAGAATAATTTTTTTTTTAAATATTTTGTTAAGAAAATTAAGAATTCAAAATTAGAAAATCTTCATCCTGCCTGTAGTATAAAATAACAATTTTTCCCCTAACTCTTTATCTAGATTATTCTCCTGAAAAGGGCATTCGGTCTCTGAAGTTAACTTTCCTGCTCTCGTATTTTGTAATGTTTTTTGTTTTAATAGTCTTAGCTTGACCTCGTCACCGGTCCGCGTTTTGGCCCAGCGGCGCTCCCTTCCTGACCCTCTGTTTTCCTCTTCCTGTCGCCCATCTGTTGTCTCGCCCTCCCGCTCCCACTCACACTCACCTTTATACCCAGGGTGTGTGTGTGTGCTGGGCGGCTGGTTTGTCGTGTTTCATGTCGGAAGTGGAAATTATCCGCAGTGCACTTTGCCATTGCCATTGCCCTGGTGACTGACTGGTTACCCACTCCTTATGCCCCTCTCCTTCTGGCCTCCCTTTGGCTTTAGCATTTTGGTTTCGTTTCGTTTTCATTACCCGCTATCGCAATCCCCAGGCAAGTCATTGACACACCTGTGGTGAGCATTATCAGAGAAGAGAGGTGAGGAGAGGCCAGGTGAGGTAAGGTTAGGTATCTCACTCTGCCGCTGTCCCTTTTAGGCACATTCTCTGGAGAGTTTTGAGCATTTGAAGGCGTTTCTCCTTAGTGAATTGCATTGTTGATGGCGGATTGGAGAAATGTACCTATAAAATGTTTATGTACAGGCCCCCAGATCGTTAAATAGCTATCCAGGTTAAGGTATATTAAAACAAATACATTTTTCATATGATATTTTTTGAGGAAACTGTCAGACACAATTATTTTAGAGCTATTTTAATTTCTTTATTATTTTTTTACATCTAGAACTCAAAGTGGTAATTACTTTCAAAGATTTTAGATCTAATTCTTATAGAATATTCTCATTTCCCTACAATTCTGATTAAATATATCAACTATTAAGGGTTTCTTTCAGTTCGGTTACAATAATTTAAATTATCAAACAAAACTTGCTTGCCTTAAATGCCAGCTGGCAAAAAGTTCAAGGTGATTATCAGAATTTTCTTTTTCCCTATCATTTTCCCCTCCTGCCCTTCCCCGACAGAAAACAATTTCGGAAAAGGTAATTTCCCAGAACTGAAATTCCCCCAAACCGAAAATAGAAAATAGGAAACACAAAAGTTCAAATAACACTTCCGAAAACCATTTGCGATGTTGGCGATAATTGTTTGTAACTAGTTACAAACCAGACCCGCACGCCCTGCGCAGCAAATGACCCTTATAAGTCGAAGTGGCGAACCTCATTACGACATTTGGGCATTCGCCACGCATTCCACTCTCTAGAGAACTGAGAAGCTATAGAATTCAATGATCATTCGATTCATTCAGCCTGTATGGAGGTCGAGAGAGAGAATTCCCAACTTAAATTCAATTAGATTTTATTGATGATTGATTTCTATTGGGGCGAAGAAAGAGAGCGGGGTCAGAGGTTCCCTCGATCGGAGATGGACCGTGTGGTCAGGCGTCTTTCTCTCTTTCTCTGTGGGAAATTGTGCGCTAATTGTCTTTAATTCAATTAGTGGCACACACTCCCCACACATGCACACTTTACTTAAATTGCGGTGACCTAACAAGCCACTGGTTCCCCTCCCGATTCCATCAGATACTCGAATTTATCTCTCAGATTGCAGGGACCAGATGATATCGACTATTTTCCATATGTAATATATATATACTTTATGGATCGTTATATTATTTCCGCTTCCAAGCACAAATAGGCACGCACACAGACATCCAAAACAATCTAAGTTTATTGATACAGTTTCCTATCCCGTTCTCCCACTGATTCGCTGTCTCATCGCCGGCAAACAAATATATGGAAAAACAAAAATTCATGCAATTGTCGAGGCTCATGTTATCAGCTGAAAGCACATATAGATACCTAGATACACATACGTATTCATATTTGTGTTCGATTCGGTCCTTACTTTTATCGACATTGTAAACAGACACCGTTTGGCCATCACCACCGATAGATAGATAAGTTGGAGTTGGGCTTAGCTCCGTGCCGTTTCCACTGTCGCCTCCTCTCACATTTCTGGAGACAGCTGACAACACTCTCCCCCAAAATAATCACCCCTCCTGCCATCGATCAGTGCGACTTATTGCGCGGCTCGTTAGGCGGCGACCCATGACGGATATAGTATTATGTATATTGGGAGGTCTGGGTCGCAGCTCTGGCATTCCGGGCGAGAACGGGACGTAGATATACTATTCGCTGCTGCAAGCTCAATGCACAGTGAGAAAAGTTATGAAAGTTTGCCATACTTCATTTTTAAAACAAAAGTCTTAAGATCTATGTTGTAAATTTATTAAAAAAGTGTTAGAAAGGAACTGAAATCGTACTTTAAACAACAAAGTTTTTGGGAATAATATTAGGTTACTTGTAAGCCTAATATTATTCCCAAAAACTTTGTTTTATTCCTATTAAGTTATGCTATCTAGAAAGTTTACCCATAAATTTATTGCAAAATCTTTTTTGGATTCATTGAAAATTAAATAAAACTCTAACCATCATCACAGCCCGAAGAAGCCAACAAAAACTAGAAAACAAAGTTCGAAAGCCACAACTTCTGGGCATAGAAACCTTATTTTTTGCTGTGCAAAAGCATGACTTGCCTAAAGTTCGCTTTTCTCTTCAACGAGCTATGTATCTTACTCTCTCATTGCTTTGGGTTTATTGTTTTAGTCGCCTTGCTCCGCTTCGCGCTGAGCAGCTGCCGGTGCTGTTGCTATTGTTGTCGGCTGTCTATATAGACAGACCGGGAATTATATAAAGTCAACAGCGGCAGAAAAAGCTATAGCAAAAGCAAAAGCAGCGGCAGCGCCAACAACAATCTACATACAGTTCACTTTAATTGACATCGATAATTAAAAAACTATTTTGTGTTTGACTTTTTCTCCAGAGTTTCCCCATCGCCCTGCTGAGCTAAACAGTTTTCAGTACCTCTCTCTCCCTTAATTTCGTGAGCTTGCATATGTTGCTCCATGATCTATAACCCCATTGCCTTTGTCTGAGAGATACTTGATCCACTTTTCCGACTCTTTATTGTTTTAGCCGCAGCCACACAAAGGTCGAGGTGCTGGCTACTTGAGACCGAAAACCAAGTCAAGTGGCGAGATACAAGTTTTGCCCTTCCCCCCACTAAATGCTCTATCTGTTGCCGTGATAATTAGCCAACAATTAATAAAGTTAACCACTTTCGTTGCTTGATATCTACCTTGTGCCCCAGTCAAGTGCGAGGTTCTGATTACGAATCACGGAAAATATCGCGTTCATAAAAATAAAGAAGGTTATAAAAAGAACGAGGAAGGGGACAGTAGGCCGTACGCCTCTGACACACATAATGTAATCGCTTATTGGTATATTGATAAAACGAAATGAAAGAAATAAGAACCTTTATGACTTGGTAGGCGACACCAAGAAGTTGGCTTTAGATAAGAATTAATACTTAAACAGTAGCAGCCGGCGCTTGGTAATTGAATTGAAGGTAGTTTCTTCGTTCTATGTAGAGATACTGTTCTGAAACATAAGAGATACTCGAACGAAACCTATGAGATACTTGGTTGAAACTTAAAATTGCTTTTATTTAGACTTAAAAAATTCATTATCTACAATTTATAATAAATATGTATTTTATTTTGCTTTAAAAATAATTTAAATACCATGACTCATAGTAAAATAAAGCGTTTTCTTTAATGCATAATCTTTAATGACTCAATTTTTAACCTATTTGTAAGCAAACTGAATACTCATTTCTAGCAACTCTCCTCTGTTCGACTCACGATGAAGTCAGAAAAGTTATTACAAAAAATAATAACTTAAAACTATTTCGCAAGCCGACCCTCAAGAGGAATTCCTGGAAGTGGTCGCCAGCTCCCAAGCTAAACTCAGACATAGATAAGCCCCATATCGTAGGTACTGTTTGCTGTACTTTCATGAGTATAAACTCAGCCTATGCATATATGTACTTTTTATCGTCACGTCGCAACTATAAAGCATTATATAATGGCTCGGCTTGGTGTGGTTGTCCGCGACTCTAGTTAAAGTTCCCATTTCGAAGTTCCCCCAGGGCAGCCCCAGCGATAAGAGTTCTGTTCCCTAAGCATAATTAGTGGGTCAAGTACAGAGTGGTGGCAGTGGGGCAAGAGTGGTTCGAAAATACAGCTGACGAGTATAAATCTCTTCGATTTTTTCCCAATTAAATGGGTTTTATTGATTTCCTATCGACTGATATGGGATTTTTAATAAAGGCTTTATGGATATTTATAAATTTTGTATGGCTTTCGCATAGTTTGATTTCTTTTTGTGGACTTTTATAATTTCTCTGAAGCGAAACTCTATGGCTATTGAAATATTTTACCTTTTTGTAGTTATTATTTATTTATTTCCCTCTCGTTTCCTTCTGCTGGTGGTACTGCTGGTGCTGCTGCTGTTGCCTGTCACTTTTAACTGGTTTTAGTGCCGTGCTGTTGGTGGTGTTGCTATTACCGACGTTGTCGGAGTTTTACTTTTCAGCTGCACTGTAATTGAAATTTTTGTAACCGTTGTTGCTGTAGAGCATTTCAAATTGTTTTGCACCGCCCACTTTGGATTATTTTTTCGCGATTGATATAGGTGTATATGCACTGGGGAGCTCTGGTGTTTGTAGATTTATGGTTGGTTCTCTGGTTCAGTTAGGATTTGTAAATCAAATTTTTCGTATCACAATTTTTTGGTTTGTTTTTCTTAGTTTGCTTTGGATATATCCTCACTTTTGATGCCTCTAGTGGTAGTAGCAAGATGGTTAAATCGTTGGTTTGCGTAAACGCCGGTTATTAGCACATTTTATTGTCTTTTATGCAACATTAAATACAAACAAATACCCAGCCCAGAGTTGAAAGTTCTTGCATTTGCGGCGAGCTGGCCATAAACAAATAAACCTGTTAGCCCGGCCGAGAACGCAGCAGCTGATTTATGTTGCCGTGCTGGGAGATATATGCACGAATATGTATATTTATAGAGGTAACGCTAGTGAACCGGTTTGCGTCTGGTATTCTTGGCCCGCAAGCCGAAAGTCTTGGACTCGGCCAACAATTGATACAATTTGCGGGATCATTTTCTGCTGGCGGTGGCTGTTCTCCTTCCAATTTTCATGGCCGTTAGCGGGTGTGTGTGTGTGTGTGGGAAAGCCCCAGCAAACGGACCCCAGGCCTTCGGACCAATTGCATAATAAATGCAGCGGTAAGAACGCTTGAAGTCAACGACTTTCACACGCCCAAAACCATAGCCAAAAGACGAAGGGAAGCGGGCCTAATGAGGGGAAAGGCAGAACAGTGCGAGAGTTGAAAAGGTCAGCGGCACTTGCGGATGGAGTAAAGGGGAAGAGCGGCACAGATTGAGCGAAATACACAGCAAGAAAAAGGCATTTACGATCGAAAAAACATTTTATCTTAATTTCTGAGCTATTTCATTACAAAATCTATGAACTTTAAACTCAAGAGAGGCTTTCCTTTTGGAAAAATGTATACCTCTAATTCTATTCTATTTTTCCTTAGATTTTTGAGAAAATTGGGGAAAATATGAAAAGAATTTAGACAATTTAGTTCGTAAGCCACTTTCTATTACTGCATCTTAAAGATTCAAGAACTTAGTATGAATCAGGGTCTTAGTATTCCCAAATGTCGAGCGCTTTGGGCTCAAGAATCATATTACTGAAGACTTTAAATAATTATTAACTTTTTTATTTCTACTGCTGTTTTTTTTTTCTTTTTTTGCCAGTGCATTCGCTGACCAAGTCCAACTCGAGCCCGATCCCATGTCCGCATTGCTTCAGCGGAAATAATCGTAAAGTAAGGTACCACCGAGGGCACCAACAGACACATAAAGACAAAAGCCAGGTTCAGATGGCCAAGAAGCAGGCGAATGGAGAAGAAGAGGCAGATGGAGCTGGCCAAGAAGCAGCAGCGGGAAAAGCAGGAGGAGAATGAAAGAAGCAGTAGGCAATGGGCATAAAATAAAAGTTTAGCGCAAAGCGGAATTGAAATGGATGGCTGGCCAAGAACTAGACTCTCGACTCGACTCGAGCCAGCTCGCCCGACTGTTGACTGTTGTCGACTGCTGTTTGAACTTGGCTAAAATAAATAAAGCCATACAACCGACCAACTGGGAACAACTCCCCCCGACCAGGCCCCGGCTCCGGTCGGTTGGGTGTCAGAAAAGTTTTGTCGCTGGCAAAGTTAACATTTCGCACCCCAAATGAAAATGAAATAGTTTTCTTTTCGCCCCCCACTTTACAGATCCGAATACTGCAGAGGCTTGTGTTTCTGCGCGATTTTTGTTTTTCGCATTTTCCGCCTCTTTCGGGGTGATGTATTGGATTCATAATTAAATCTTCTGCTAATTGTGCGGCGCTCGTAATGAAGACATAGAAGAATGCGTCGAAACTTCTGAAGGCTCCAATTAAATGGATTTTCGGCCAGCCAAACCGAACCAATGGGGGAAATTCCTGCTGCCCTGAAAATTGTTACCACATTGCAATCGCATCACGCAATTGCAGTGCGAACTGGGAGGCTAGAGTCTCGTCTCGCGCGTTGCCAAGGGCTTTGGATTTCAATTTGCGGTTGCAGCTGCTTTCCTTGCCCCTTCCCTCGGGCCAATTGAGGAAAATATTTTGCGGTTCACTTGCAAGATTATGCCCGGAGATTGGCAATCCCTTACTAACTAACAGCTAACTAGGCAACACTGTGGATAGCGCTTGGCTAGCCGACCGGCAGCTGGAAAATTTCCATAACTGAAAACGGATCTGCGGCAGTGCATTGAAGGTGACTCGAGGTGAACAAAACTCGAGCGAGATGGCTATAAGTTAGGCTCTGGTCTATGGTAGCTAATTGCAGAATATATTTTAATTATTATTTACTTATTATGGGGAAATCATTTCTAAATCAATATAAAAGTTAAATTCTTAAAATAAAGATAAATTTAAAGCTTCGTTCTCAGCTAATTGAGTGGGAGGCATTAAGTAAGATATTTTTTCTGTGTAATTAAGATTCGATCCGAATTTTTTCTTTCAAAGAAAATAATGAACAAAAATTTAATTTACAAATTTATGAAAATAAGAGACTGTTTTTTAAAGAATATTTTCTCCTTCTTTGTAATTGTAAATTATAGAATGTAACAAGAAAGGAAGCTAACTTCGGTTCGCCGAAGTTTATATACCCTTGCAGATTGCAATTGAACTATAAAATTAAAGTCGAAATTCTGAAATAATAATAAGTGGTCAATTCCCAAATTTGATTAAAATATTTTGAGAAATAGCGAAACTCTGAATTTTTTATTATTACCCTGATTGTTCCTATGGCAGCTATAGGATATAGTTGTTTAATTTTCATGAAATTAAAACTAAGATTCTCAAACAATATTAAGTGGCCAAATCTCAAATTTGATGAAAATATGTTGAGAAACAGCGAAGTTAGGATATTTTCAATTATTTTCCTGATTGTTCCTATGGCAGCTATAGGATATAGTCGTCCGATTTTCATGAAATTAAAACTAAAATTCTGAAAGAATATTAAGTGGCCAAATCTCAAATTTGATGAAAATATTTTAAGAAACTGCGGAGTTATGATTTTTTTATATTATTTTTCTGATTGTTCCTATGAGAGCTATAGGATATAGTCGTCCGATTTTCATGAAATTAAAATCGAAATTCTAAATTAATAATTAATGGCCAAATATCAAATTTGATGGAGTTTTGTTGAAAACTGACAAAGTTATAATTTTTTTTCGAAAGTTTTACCGATCGTTCCTATGGCAGCTATATGATATAGTTGTCCGATCCGGCCC
>VNJQ01000866.1:0-90065 GCA_008042515.1 Drosophila truncata | reverse complement strand
TGGCGACCGAGATTCGCCGCTTGGCTGATGTCGGAAAAAATGGCTGTCTCTGGCTGGAAATAGCTCCTCCGGCTGGCGTCGAAAACGGCTCTGGCTAGCTGCGTGCAGCAGCGGATCTATGTCTCCTTTCCTCGCGCACAAACGGCCGGCGACGGCCACGGGAAATTAACCTCGGTGAGATAACCCGAAAACTGCCGTGGCCAGTGACTCGGTCACTGCCACGCTAAAAAAAAGGAATTCCTCACATTAAAATTTTCGTTCACATGCACTAGATGTCTTTTCCTCACTTTTTTCCTTTTTTTCTAGCTTTTATTAAACACCGGTTACTCCCGTCGCACGCAATTCTTTTCCTACTGCCCTAACCTGGCCGTTTTCGCCTCCCTTTATGGCCTCTGACCGTGCCAGAGCTCCGGCTTAGGAACCGTTGATTTTCCGGAGCAACGGCCGAGGCCAAAGGGTAAGAGCCTCTTCTCTTAAATTGCCCGCCATCTTCACCGGTTCGCTCCCGACCCCTCACTTCCCCCTCTGGTCCCACTACTCCAAACCTAATCGATCTATCGATTGTCCTTACAGCCCATTCCGACTGGAAATGCAACAAAATAATAAATTATTCAAAGTTCCATCTCTGAAAACAAGCCTGTGCGAGTTGGCAGCTCCGTTTCTTGTTGTTGTTGCGACTCGCAGGCTAAGTCTTTATTTTTTGCAATTGCCATTTTCACTTGCAGTTCGTATCGCGGGGCCAAGGGGCGGTGGAAAATGGCACGCAAGATCCACATGTATAACGCCATACCCGGCGGCATGGAGTCGGACGAAGAAGAGCTGGAGGAGTTGATGCAGTGCCTGAAGATCAAGCGCCTGGAAGACATCACAACAGGTGCCGGGATCAATGGTTGCAACTTTGACGCCACACTGGACGTCGAGGCGGAGAAGTTCTTTAAAATGTTCCGCGAGAAGTGGAACATGTACAGCAAGAACAAGTCGCCGCACTTGCGCCAGGAGTTTGGCAAGGCGCTGATGAGCCACCCTGAGCCGGCACTGCTCTTGGCTCTAAAGATATTCGCCAATTGTCCCGACAGCAGCAATGTGAAGCCCAAGAGCTTGTCGCACTTCGTGCTGGACACGGTTTGCAACCTGCATGAGGATTACCCGGATCTTCTTGGCGAGGAGGGCTGTGATCCAAACACCAGTATGATTGCCTTTAATTTTGTGAAAATGTCGGGGCTGCTGAGCCTCAACAACGCTGTGATCCATGCCTACAGCCTGGGCCATATACGGGAGCTATTGCTACCCCAGCTGCGCGAACTGCTGGAGGCGGGGCACGTCAAGGAGGTGACTCAGTGGAGCATAAGCCTGCAGCTGACGCACGAGTTCGACATGATGGAGCTGGCCTTTCCGCTGATCGCAGTCGAGAAGCTGCCGCTGGCCGAAGAGTACCTGGACCATGCTACCGAGCAGCGTCTGCCGTTCGTCAAGTTTCTCGACTCGCTGCTCCACAAGGAGAAGTCGGTGTTCGAGCTCTGCGAGCATCTGCTGGGGCGCTACAAGAATCTCAAGATCTCTCACAATGTGCTCAGCTATCGGCCCATTTCAAAGATTGTGGCGCGGCTGGCCAAGAAGTACGGCTTTGACGACGCCGTGACGCCCAACTACAAGTTTACCAAGACGTGCAGCTACCTTCACTACCTCTACCGTGAGTACGAGAAGGCCAGAATCAATCTGGCCAGTTTCCGGGAGCTGGTGAGCGTCCACGCCTATGACTACGCCTTGCGCAAGGACTTTGTCAGCTATTTGGCCGCCGCGCAGGCCCATTCAGAAGCTATTTACTGGTATAAGCAGTTTAAGCTCAACCCGAACGATTGCCCGCTGGAGATAAAGTCACAGGTGTCGCGGAATGGCTCTACTTCGCCGGCACATCGAGAGTCTGCTGGCGACCAGCTGGAGGCCAGCCAGTGCGCGGCCAGTGGCTGTGATATGTACCTGACCATGGACCTGCCGGACGAGTGCCTGAACATTGTCGACACGGCGGCGCAGTTTGAGCACATGTTGTTCAACCTGCAGAAGGAACACATCATTTACCTGGACTCGGAGTGGATGCAGAACGTGTGCGGTGACAACCAGCTGTGCGTGCTGCAGATAGCCACCGGGCACAATGTCTACCTGATCGACTGTCTGGCCCGCGAGAGCCTCCGTTCGGAGCACTGGCGCTCACTGGGTGCCAATGTCTTCAACAACGTCAATATCCTGAAGGTGGGCTTCTCCATGGTCAGTGATCTCAGCGTGCTACAGCGGTCCCTGCCGCTGCAGCTGCGCCTGCAAATGCCACACCATTACCTGGACCTGCGCAATCTCTGGCTGGAGCTGAAAAAGCAGCATTACGGCGTTGAGCTGCCCTACGGCAATGTGAACAGGGCCGGCGATGCTCTCACCGATCTCTCACAGGTGTGCCTTGGCAAGAAGCTCAACAAGACGAATCAGTGTTCCAACTGGGCCAATCGACCGCTGCGTCGCGAGCAGATTCTCTATGCAGGTGAGTGAAGCTTTGGAGCTTTGACTATCCAGTGGAGGAGGTGTTAATAGGTTCTCCTTTCTCCAGCCATCGATGCCCGCTGCTTGCTGCTGATCTACAACACACTCCTGGCTCGCGTGCCCTTTATCAATGTGGCCATTGAAAAGAGCATTGCCAGCAATAATTTTCTGAGGCGTGGCGCCAACCTCAAGTGAGTCCTGCGTGGATCCTGATTCTCACGGAGCGGCTGGTGATTCGACGACAAAGGCAGCGCGTTCGCCCGTTCGCCCAACCTAATCTTAGTGCAAACATTAATGTTGAAGAGTATTTAGCGTACAATTAGCGAGGCAGCTTAATCGGAGGCACTTTGTACAAAAGGAAATGTTACAAATCAAAAGCGACCGACAGCAAATGAAATATATCCTCATTTACTTTATAATTTTGTTTATGATTAACCTGTAAATATTTTATACACTTGCATTATTCCAATTATTCACACAGAGTACTCATGTATTATTATTCTTTTTTCTTTTTTTGTATTTTCTGTTATGTGGTCGTACAACGAACCCCTTTTTTATTTACTCTCATGCATAATCAAAACTGAATAAAAGCAATGAATAAGATTGAAGAACCTGTGAGGAGTGGTTTGATACTTTGAATAAGTTCGGTAGCAGATTAAAAGTTTGTAAAATTAACAAATAAAAAACATGTTTCAAGAATGGAGTCCTCTCATTTTAGCAGGTGGGAATAGCCACTGTTCCAGTCCCGCTCGAAGACGTCACGCAGGTCGCTCCTCAGCGTCTTGGTGTGCTCTGTCTCGTGGGTTTCGCTCAACACCAGGCCAATGCCGGCGGTATTCGTAAAGTAGTCGCCGCTCCAGTTGGAGGTGCCTATGTAGGCGGTTCGATCGGTGACCATGTACTTATTGTGGTTGACCCGGGCGTAGGGGATCTTCTCCTGGCTCTCGTCCTCGGGTACAATAAAGCGGCGCTGGCAGGGAAATATATACAATTCGAATTTAAATGTGTTTAAAATGTTTTTCTCTGCCTCAAGGAATTATAAAATATTTTTTAAAATCGAAGTTAGTTAATATTTATAGAGAAACTCAAGTAGAAAATAACTGAGAATGAAATTAGACACATAATTACTTAATTTAAGAGGTTTTTTATAATGTTATACTAAAACTTAAGCTTAAAAAAAAAATAAGATAGCTTTGGTTTGCTGCATTCAAGCAATTAAAAAATAAATATTCCAAATTTACGAATTTGCTTTGACGCTTCTCCCTTTTCAACTCACAATTTGTATATCGATGTTGTCCTCTTTGGATGCCAGATCCTGCAGGGACTTGAGGTACTTGTCCTCGCTGGGATTGGAGTGCTTCCACCAGGAGATGAGCAGCTTCACTGCAACGCCGCGCTCCACAGCCGCCCTACGCAAGGCATCATCAATGAAGGGCCAGTAGTGATGCCGCTGATCGTAGATGGTTAATGGATAATAGTCCATCACGGCAATGTTCACGTAGGTAATTGCCGAATCAATAATGCTGACGATGGCATCCAGGTCGTTCGTTCGATCATAGGGCGACAGGGGTGGTGGTGAGCTGGAGATGAAACCCTCCATGCTGGTGTTCTTGTTCACATTTATCTGCATGGGAGACTTGAGGTTAAAATTCGTATTAAAATGCCAATCCCATGTCGGAATTTTCGAATCTTTGGTGTGGCCCAGAATCCAGTAGGCCTCGAAGATCTTTTGAACGTCGAGCGTCAGCGCCCGACAGTTTGTGGCGAGCACTCCCATTTCCTTGACTTGTGTGAGCGCCCGCCAGTCCATGTTGGCGCTGCCCAGGTAGAAGTGTTCCTCGTCCACGATCCACAGCTTCGTATGCAATACGCCGCCGCCAAAGAACTTGGGGAACGACACGCTCACCACCTCGGCAGCTCCGTTGCTGGCTAGCTGATTGGTGTCCATATTGGGCGACACACTGGATGGTTCGCTCTGGGCAATGCGAATCTTCACCCTCGGCGTGCGGCTGCCGCCATTTCCGTTGGCCAACAGCCTGGCGAACACATCCTCGCCCGGCTGTGTGCTGCTGTCGTTCACTCCAGGCGTGTCCTCTTCCTTCAAAGTCCAATAGAAGGACCCAATGTCCATGGTTTTCTTGGCGCTGTCCAACAACTGGAGCCAGGCTTCGTACGTACCAAGGAATTGCGGGCTGCCGGCAGGATATGTCAGGTTCTGTGGTATCGTCTCCACCAGTTGGATGTTGCAGTCATACTTGGTGTCGTGCAGACCATGACCTCTGCCCCCACGCCACTGCTGGAATCGCGGCCGCGGCTGGAAGTACGAGGAGCCGAGAAAAAGGAGCATGAAAACCGACACCGTTAGCATCTGGGCAGCCGCCGGGCTCTCCGGCACTGGCTTCGGTCGCTCCTGCTGTCCGTCCTGGGCCGCCGGAGCGGGGGTGGGGCCACTTTCCACATCGGAGTCCTGATTCTCGAGCGTCTTGTATTGCGCCATGGTGAAAAATACCGGAGATCGGCGATTAGCGCCGTCAATAGCTTGCTTATCTACTCGATATTGCCAGGTGATAGGCTTTGTAGCTCAGTGGTTCTCTCTTGAATAAGCGGAAAAAGAAGAATGATAAAGAACCAAAGATCGGAGCAGAAGCGGAGAGAGTGATTCGTTCCCATAGTCCCTCTCTCACTGTTCGCCAAGGGGCGTAGTCAAAGGGGTTCCTTTCGGACAAACTGTCAGGTTTATTTAAGATCTGGACTTCCTTTATATAATTAAACTAGAAAGACCATTAAATGTTTACCTTTCATAGTAATTACAGGCTTTTATTATGTTTTTCGAACAAACCCAAGAAACCCCCTTCGAAAAAGCTTCGAACGGCGCTCTTGCGGACAACAGTTGCGGCAAAACACAGTCAGCTGTTCATCTGTCAAAGCCAGTCATTGTTGTGCTTTGAATATGCTGAGATATACGTTTTTAGCTAGCGCGTAAATTGAAACAAAGAAACCGTTGCAATTTGATATTAACCGAAAGTTTTTGCATTCCAGCAGGCTGAGGCAACCGCTGGCAAGTGTTCTGGCGCAAAGTTCCGCAAGGAACAGAAGCACAACGACGATATCTCTCGATGCCGGCACCGAGAAAGAAGTGCGGCACCATGAGAATCAGGCCTCCGACTGGTGGAATCAGAACGGATCCATGGGAGCACTGCATGCCCTAAACGAGATTCGGTAGATTCAACCAAGGTCCACTTATTCAGAATCTGGGTAACGTTGTTATATCATTTCCGCAGAGTTCCCTTCATCAGAGACGGCATCGTTTCTCGCGGCACAGTGGAGTCTGGTTACGTAAATACGACCAAGGTGCTCAAGGGTCAGCGTATTTTGGAGGTCGGATGTGGCGGCGGGTTGCTAACCGAGCAACTTGCGCGTCTAGGGGCCCAGGTTACAGGCATTGACCTTGGCGAGAAGCTCATTGAAGCGGCCCGTGATCATCTAAGTAGCAGCAGTCCGGAACTGGCCAGCAATATCGTATACAAAATAGAGCCGGTAGATCAGCATGCCAAGGGGAATTGCGAGTGCTACGATTCTGTGATTGTGTCCGAAGTGCTGGAGCATGTCGACGATAAGGTGGGCCTGCTGGAGGCCAGTGTACGCACTTTAAGGCCTGGCGGATCCATTTTCATCACCACTTTGAACAAGACTCTCCCCTCTTGGTTCGCCGGCGTTATTTTGAGCGAATATGTGCTGAATCTGGTGCCCAAGGGAACGCATCATTGGGAAAAGATGATTTCACCCCTAGATGTACAGCGCATCTTGGACACAAGTAAGTCTTCCCTTTGACGCGGTTTTACTAATAAAAAGTTTATTGGTATTCATTGTTAACCCCTTTTAAACCCATTTACAGTGAATTGCCAGACAGTACTGGTGAATGGCAGCACCTACGACTTCTGGAGCAACACCTGGCGCTGGATCAACAATACCCAAATGTGCTACGCATTGCAGGCGGTCAAGAATAAGAGCCCCTAAGCGAGAGGAATCCACTTGAAGTCGTATATTTTAGTTAACTAGGGCTAGGTCGGTGTATGTAACAACTTAAGATTAAACAACTAATCGTCATCTTCACGGGGCTTCTTGAATTGCTGTTTCGTCGTGGAAGCATTGGCCTGGTCGCCACCGTTCTGTTTTCGCTTGAAGTTCTTTTTTGAACTGAACTTCTTGGCCATGCTATTGGTGACGGTGGGCGCTTTGTTGGCATAGTAGGCCTTGGCCATATCCTTGTCGGAGACCTCCTTGGGCTGCTCTGGCTTCAGATGGGCCTGCTTCTCGGCGCGCTCCTGCTCCATCAGCAGTTCAATTTCAGGGTTCATGCCCCGAAAGCTGAGGCGCCCGTCGATGAGGCCCTCGCATATGGAGTAACTGGACTCCAAAATAAAGTTGGAGCTGGAGTTCATCATCTTCTCGTTTATCTCGTTGGAGTACAGTGCTCGACTCTGCTCGTCGTCCGCCTCCTTTTCCACCTTTACCTTTGTGCGCTGCATGAACTTCATGTCCAGGACACCGCGCGACAGACGGGGCTTTACTTTAGATGGCATTTTACAAATTTTTAAATATATTTAATATAAATTATAAGACACAAAACTTTAGCTGCAACTCCAGGCACGTTTATTTATTTTTTTCAGAAGCAGAATGTGCGAACAAAACAAAGGTGGATATTGACCGTGTTGGAAAGCGCCGTTGGCTGAGCAAAGACAACGTGGCGCGCCCTCGTGTTTTTGCGATATTTAAAATAAATATTTAAATTATATTTGGAAATATAGCAGGCCCAGTAGACTAATTTCTCATTTTGGCACTTATTGGAAAACATAAAATATCAAAAATATGCCCAAATTAAGGAGTTCCTCCAACCACCACTCTTTGCGCCACTGTCACCTAACCAAGTCATGTCGAAAATATGTATATGATTCGAGTGAAATCTTTGGGAACAGGGGTAACTTGTTAACCATGATACGGTTCTATGCCGGCCACGAGTGCCTTTGGAATTGTATGCACGAAGATTACTATAACGAGAGGAAACGGAGGGAACTTTGGTGCTGGATAGCACGCCAGTTCGGCGGCAGACTTTCCCCATCTCACGTTGAATACCATATGAAGTTTTTACACGCGAAGGCTTTGCAGGTATTCAAGGGGATGGACAGATGCCGACGGATGGGAGTCCGGTTCCGCAGGCCGACATTTGACCTACTGGATGAATTCAATTTCCTTCTGCAGGAACCAATCCCACAAGAATCTATATCCAATATTACTGCACAAGAAGTTCTACACAGACATTTGTACTTCTGCAAAACGAAAAAAGATTCGTATAAGGGTGACCTAAATGTGTTTTGCAAAGAATTAAAGAGAGAGCTAAAGCACCTGCCTCAAAACACTTGTCGACTTGTACAAAGAAAAATCTTTTCTATCTTGGCAAGTTTAAATAGGGAAAGTCAATTATGTGATTGTACATCCTCGGGGTATTCGGACATTGGTTTCCTAAATGAAGAAACGTTGCCCGAATTTGGAGCGTATACAGTTGCAGTACATGGTAATCTTTTAAGGAATAGAAGCCTATATTCCCTTTGAGTTTAAAATTATCGTGTGTCTAATCTGTGCGATAAAGTTGTAATAAAACTAAGGAATTCCAAATTAAACTTAAGCCTGTCATTTAGGTAAATCGAGTGGATATGGACCAAATGGGGAGGTTCCCAAAAGCCGACTGAATTCTACAAACCCATAAACGTACATATTTTTAACAAAAAATGAACATTTAAATTGCGTTGTTCAAAACCAAAACTGTGTTGGAAAGTGCGAAAATATATCGATTGCGATAGAGTGTTGCAAAGATGCGGCGTCGCTTTAGCACACTACTCAGGGGTAGAATAGAGGGAGAATGAAAAAAGTGACATAAATGGCGGAAACCTTCAGCGCCAACATTCGTATTTAATTTGTACTAATTTCGCCCTATTTCGCGTTGCTTAAGTATTGAATGCTGACTGCAACCACACAACGAGTTACCAGAACGGAAAAATTGTTTTCGAAGCGACCGCAGACCATGTACAAACGCAAATCGACGACTATTGTTAAAAGAGACAGCAGCTCCGCAGCGGCGGGCTCCTCCACAATGGTGATGATGATGGGCGGCGGCGGCGGTGGCGGCAACGTGGACATGGACGAGCCCCAGACGCCCACCAAGGGGTACGACTCCACCGGCATGGACACATCCCAGGATATGCACACGCCACTTAAGTCACCACACTCGCAACCCGGACAGCAGCGTTCCGTGGGCTCTCTGGTCTTGCTCACACAGAAGTTTGTGGATCTCATGAAAGCGAACGGCGGCACTATCGATCTGAAAGCCGTAAGATGACACAAGACCCTATAAATACCATGCTGAGCCACGCTTTAAACTCCCCCTTTATAAATCTCAGGCCACCACAATCCTGGACGTGCAGAAGCGGCGTATATACGATATCACCAATGTGCTGGAGGGCATTGGCCTAATTGATAAAGGCAGACACTGCTCCCTAGTGCGCTGGCGGTAGGTTTTACATAGCTAATTTCCATATTTGGGCGCGAGCTGGAAAATTTGGGAAACTTTGTGGAAATGTGTATAACTTGTTTTTTTTTTTATAGATGACATTCAGGGGTATTTATGTGTAACTTAGATAGTGGTTCTTCTTATCTAAGCCCTCATCTTTTGTATACCGCGAATTAGTGTAAAAATAACCTCTGTTTGTAATTCATTTTCCTGACACTCTTAATAGAAGTTTCTACATGTATTATCCATTATGCATATACTTATTACCAGCATTAGTAATTAAATATTTTTCTTCCTTAGCGGTGGGGGCTTCAAGAATGCCGAAGACCAAGAGGTATTCGAGGAGGCGCGTGACCAGACCAATCAGTTGAAACAGCAAGAGGACGAGTTGGACAAACAACTGGAGTACGCACAGCGCAATCTGCGCTATGTAATGCAGGATCCAGCGAATCGCTCGTATGCGTATTTGACCAGGGACGATCTGCTGGACCTCTATGGAGATGATTCCGTGTTTACTATACCGAACTATGACGAGGAAGTGGAGATCCAGCGAAATCAGGTAGGTCTTATACGGAAAATTGTTCGGAAAGCTGTTACGAAAGATTGGTATGATAATTAGGCATAAATTATAAATAATAAGAAAGCCGCAAAAACTTCAACTTGAAGCTTCCACCTTTCTATTCAGAACGAACTGAGTGTATCGCTGGATAATGGCAGCACCATCGACATTCGCTTGGTGACCAACCAGGGCAAAAGCACAGCGAGTCCGCACGATGCGGACGGTTTCTTCGACTACCGACGCCTCGACACGCCCTCACCCTCAATGTCGTCACGCTCCAGCGAGGATGGCAAGGGTACGGGGACCACGGGGAACGTGATCACCGACGAGCACACGTACTCGTGCAATCCCGACCTGAAGGATGATATGAAACTGCTTGAAAACGAACTGACGGCTAAGATAATTTTTCAAAATTACATGACAGGGCACTCGTTGCGACGTTTTTATCCCGATGACCCAAATTTAGGTGAGTTTCTCCAGTGGATCTAACTCTAACCAGCGATCGCTAACCCCTTCCTTTCGTGTTGTGTAGAAAACCCGCCGCTGGTGCAGCTGAACCCACCCCAAGAGGACTTCAACTTTGTGCTGAAAAGCGACGAAGGCATCTGCGAGCTGTTTGACGTGCAATGCTCCTAACTGCGCGGACGGGGGGACTTACACATTATATCGACTGTAAAACTACACTGCAAATGGCCGCGAGCATTGTGCAAATATTTATGATTAGTACAATTCTGACCTTTGATTTGTTTATACATATACCGAGTAGAAGTTTTAATTAGCTTAATTCCAATGTAATTTCGGCAGACTAACATTAAATCCAATAAATTCGCACCCATCGTAGCGGGTGTAATTGCTTATTATACACCTTTTATAACATAAAACTATGGAAACTGTTTTGATTTTAGGGGGTTTCGGAATGCTAATTACAATTTTCTGTAATTTTTTTAGGCTTTTTAAAATATTTTTAGAAGCAAGGACTATGCAAGTTGACTAGAAAGTAATGGTTCTTATTAAAAAAAAAATAGTACACATTACTTCAAGAAATATAATTATAGTAAAAATATGTAAAAAACGAACCAATGTTCACGTATTGCGTTCGTTTATGCGTCGGCGTAATTAGTTTACGTTTTTATCTTGTCTTGCGTTTTCCACACGCGCAAGCCAACACTGCCAGGAGCGCCATACTTAAGTTAGGATGGTTACACTCTGAAACAGTGTTGCTAGGTTACAAGCTAGATTTTGTCCAAAGAAAAGCTAAAAGAGGCTTAATATAAAAAAATTAAATTATTTGATATTTGGCCATTTTCATTCCAGGATTTTGATTAAATTACATGAAAATCGGACGACTATATCCTATAGCTGCCATAGGAAAAATCCGGAACAATAGGAACGATCGGCAAAATTTTCGAAAATAAATATAACTTCGCTGTTTCTCAACATATTTTCATCAAATTTGATATTCGGCCATTCATTAATATCTTAGAATATCGTTTTTAATTACATAATTCAATTAACAAGTTATACCAGTGGTGAGTTCTCAAATAAGCTAGATTGAGAATAAAGAATTAGTGTGGTGAGTTCTCAAATAAGCTAGATTGAGAATAAAGAATTAAATATTTTTTTAAATCCGCTACATATGTACGGAATATGCATCATCCAATATTGTTATATTTTTAATTTTTTTTGTATAACACAAATAAGTAATAAAACAAATAGTGACATACTATTTACTAGTTAAATTAGCTATTTTTAAGCTATAAGCTAGTTACAAGATTCATAAGCTTCCATTTTTAAATATGCTAGTACTAGCTCTTTACTTTGGATGGTCACACTCTGAAAGTACCGCAAACTTTTGCAAAACGTTGTGAATAAAAAAAACGGAATATAATTCACGCGAAAATTGAAATTGCGCGAAATAAGAATGCGAAAACGTGATAGGTTAGGATGCTGGCAACAACTTTTGACGCTGTTAGGCGTAAACTCACTTACAGAGAAGGAGTGGGTAAATTTATACAAAGATTACCTGCGCAGCTGGGACAGGATTTATTACATCAAGCTCGATCAAGTAAGCGTGGCGATTTTTTGTTCTCTTCTTCTGGTCATTAGATGAATTGCACTTTTTTCAACAGAAAGCTCTTCCTGCTGCAGAGATTAGCCCTCTAACCAAGCATCATGTCACAACGCAATCAGCAGACGTGGCTTCCGCTCCAGGAAGTCAATGTTTTGACATGGCGCCGCCTTCATTACCTTCGGTCAGCTCCATCAAGCGCCGGAATTCTCTGCGATCAGCTCAATCAGTACATCTCATCAAGCGCCGCAATTCTCTGGCACCGCCAGCAGCTCCTTCAGCTCAGCTCAGCCTCATCAAGCGCCGCAACTCTCTGGCGTCGTCATCTCACTCGGTTAGTCCTATCAAGCGCCGGAATTCTCTGGCATCTCGCTCAGTCAGTCCCATCAAGCGCCGCAATTCTCTGGCACCGCCGTCATCTCGCTCGGTCAGTCCCATCAAGCGCCGTGATTCTCTGGCGCTGCCATCAACTGCAGTTGCCAAAACCGTAAAGCGTAAAAACTCAGAGGCTGCTCACGATTTCGATGCTATTTATCAGACAGATCTGTTGCTCAGTCCCATTAAGCGCAGCGAGTCTGTGATTCCCGATTTCGAAATGATCAACTGTGATGCTCTCACTAGTCCCATCAAGCGACGGGACTCTTTGGCATTGGATCAATGGATGAAACCTATAGAAATAATATCCCCTTTGGCTAACAGTCCCATCTTGTGCCGAGACTCGGCTGGATCCGATCAAGAGATAACTCTTAAAGAATCAGTTTCCCCCCTGACTTCTAGCAGCATAAAACGGCGGGACTCCTCAGTCACATCTCCGCCCAGGGTGAAATCGAAAAACCCAGTGCGCAAGCCAGTGCCAAAGTCAATGAGCGTCGTAAAGCATGTAACTGGATCGGGAGACGAGCTGGATGACGAGATGTCGCTATCGGCTTGGAAGGACTACATCACGCATCGTAAGGCGCTAAGCACGAAGCCCTTGGGAAGCCCCAAAAATGGCGTTTCGCCGCCAAAGTTGCCAAAACTTACTAAGGTGGAACCACCGGTAAAGCGCAAGAGGGGTCGCCCATCGCGCGAGGAGAAGGCCAAGCGACTGGCGGAGGAGGAAGCGCTAAGAATGAATCAAGCTTCAATGGAGCCACCAATAAAGAAATCAACTCCTGATCGGGCGACGCAAGACCATAACCAAAACCCATCTCGAAACGTAAAAGCATCAGGGTCTCAAGTCCGAGCAACTCAGCCCTGTGGTGCTCCTAAGAAGCTGCAGAAAACCACCACACAGCCCACTAATATAAGTCCTTCGGCCCAGCCGACCAAGTCCAACAAGAATAAGAAGCCAAAGTCCAAACAGAAGCCAACAGCCAAGGCAACCTCTCAGTCAACTTCTTCAGGCAGCGATCAGGATGGAGCGGACACACTCTCAAATGTTGTCGTACAACCCGCTGTAAGCTTTTTCTTGTTCATTAAATCACCTAACTCCTTTTCTTTCTCACAGATCTTAGAAGAAGATGCGATCCCACCGGCCCACATGCCAGAGGATGCGATAAATTTGAAAAGCCCTCCCAAAGATCCTTCCGTAGAGGGGCATATAGAAGATAAGCAGGCAGAGAGTGAGGAGGACGGTCCAGTGGGACTAGTGTCAAGCACGACAGCGAATGGTATCAACGGCCGTTCGATGCAAAGTCCCGGCAGTCCCTCAAGCGATAAGGAGGAAGATGAGCAGCTCTTGCTCATGCAAACGGGATTCGTTTTGAATGACTTGGCGGCAGAGGATCGGCTCATTGACGACGCCATGGATCTAACCAGCCCAGTTGGTGGCGGGGAGGGTGATAAGGATGCCCTGGACATGGAAATCGACCTGCTGGTTAGAGATGACAACGTGGCTAACCAGATCGCACTGATTGACACACAGCCCGAGATGTCTTTCGATCAATGTTTGGAGGCAATGGACACCAAGTCGCCCAGCGAACAGAGCGACCAATGCCTGGAGCCTCTGAGTCCCAAGAGAGTGCCCAGTCCGATGGACCAGCAGTTGACCCATACTTCAGAGTTTTTCGAGGAGCTATCGAGTCGGCCGTCCGTTAATGTGAATGCGGACAAGTCGGACATACAGTGGCCGTTCATGGACGAGGATGAGGTGCTGGACTACGAGGCTGACTACGATGTGCTCACGCTGGTTGTCGATTCGGATGAGCTGGAGGACGAGTGCCTGACTAAGTCCAAAGAAGAAACCAAGCCCACTGAAAAGCCCGAGTCTCGGAACCAGGCCAATATGCCAAAGATCGAAGAGGAGTTGCCTAAGCCCGAACTGCAACCAAAGCCAATTGATAAACCAGGAATCCCGAATGCGGAAAACTTGAGAAACTTTCGGATACCGAAGCTAAACCCGGAGCTGCTGAAAGCACAGCCATCGGTCATGCATTCGCTGTACTTGCAGGAGGATGAAGACAAGAATCGGGAGAAAATAAAGCCAGTGACCCCCAATTTAACCGAAGACGTGCGCAAGAGGCGTGAGGAAGCGAAAGCGGCCAGGCGTCCGAAGGAAGCAATGCCGCGGTTCGCACCACCCTTTCGGCCCACTCACGAAGTGCCTGTTGCCAACAACTTGTCGCAGCCGCTATTCGGCCCCCAGGATTTGGCTCCTCCGTTGTTTGGTCCCGATGACTTGGCTCCGATTTTTGTTCCGCGCAGCAACAGGGAAGAAGTAAATTATCGGCATCCTCACGTAGCATCGCAATATGCCCCGGAAACCTTTATTTCCAATTCTGACCCGCTCAGTAACAGGAATTTTCTTCCCGCAATGACTCCCCAGCTGCATCCTTCCGGAGCATCCCAATATGTCCCACAAAACCTGGCCACCAGCGAGAGGAATATTCTTCGCCCCGCCGAAGTCCCGTCTGCCAGCCAACAAGGCATTGGGGCCAAACACTGGATAATGGAGATCTTTGGAGCCAAGTGCCTTAGCTATTTGGATAACAAGTGCCTGGCGGTTAACTGCGATCACACGATGAGCCCCGTGGGAGAGGTCGAGAGGCGCCTCCTCAGCATGCCGGAAGAAGCCCTGGTTAATACCTACCGACAGGCTCTGCGCAGCTTTCACCTTTTCGAGCTGTACTTTAAGTGCTTTGCGAATATCTTTGAGCGGCGCAAACTCGGCCAGCACCTGCTGCAAATGCTGGCCAACAGCCGCTTGTATCGAAGCATGACAGTGTCCATTGTCGGGTACGTTTTCCTAGCGCTAAAGCGTTCCGGATTGGAGCGTGAGGCCACTAGCTGCATCATGACGGACCTGTGGGTGCCAGATAAGGCGCACAAGTTCAATGAGTTGACGTTGGCACTGTTGAAGATATTGGAAACGGCCAACTGGCAGGATTACATCGACAAACTCGTGGAGCTCCACGAAAAATACAAGTTCCTGCTATCCGACGAATTCATGATCCGTATTATGGAATGGGCAGACGTGACGAAGAACGAGCCTCTCCAGAAGAAGGCCATGATGATGCTGCTCGCTGACATGACCACGTACTCCCGATCTCCGACTCTCATGTCCCTCATCGGCAGGTTCTCCAATTTAGATCCGGATCCGAATGTCCCACAGCTAGGAACAGGGCTCGCTTCTCCGGCACAACAGCAGCAGCAGCAGCAGTACGTAGCATCGAATTGGAACCCCCATGCGAATCCTAATCAAACTCCAAGTCTCATTCCACAAATTCCGGCAATTGGGCTGCCGCCACAGTATCAAGCATCTAACTGGAACCATAATCCAAATCAGGTTCCTGGAGCAGTTCCTGGTTCATCGCTTATAAGGAGTAATCCAGCTCTTACGCCACTCTGGAACCACAGTCAAATACCAAGTCATCCCTATCGCGACCTGCCTGGAGCAGGTCCCATTCCATCGCTTATACAGACCAGTCCGCTAGCAGGACAGCATCAGGCGCAGCAGGACTATTTAGCATCGAACTGGAGAAGCCAATGATAATACCCTTCGTAATTATCCCGATGGTTTTCAATAGAATACTTTTTTCACTCAATTAAATGTAATTATTAACTCACTTATTCCGTTCTCTATATAAGTATGTGTGACCTTAGGGAGATGATTCCCCGTACTTAAATTGACGATTTTGATAAGATCATATTGCAGTTATGCCCATTACTTATGTTTCCATTAATCCATTAATAATATACTTTACTGTTGAATAAATTGAAATTTATGTTGTACTTTAAGGAGGCTTCGCCTTGCTTTCTAAGATTCTGTATTTGCAGGTAAAATTCAAAAGAAATGTGTAGAAGTTCTTTGCATTATAAAGTTAGGATGAAGGAATCATCCCGTTAATATTATAAGTAAAAAAAATAATCAAATAAATAACCCAAATTCTTTGCGTACAAATATGTTTTCTTTTTTATTATGGAATTAACGTAGATTTAAATAAAATCGAGCCTTAAGTTTATAATGTAGTGCCAAACTATCTCCTTGGCTTCCCCCCACCCTTGTTCCAGTTCTTTTTGCCAAAGCTTTTCTTGCCGCCACCTCCTCCCTTGGCACCACCGCCACCCATGGGCTTCATGCGCTTTCGAGCTCCCGTAAAGTGCTCCGAATCGTCGTGGTTGTCACCGCCGCGCTTGTGCCCACGGCCACCCTTCGTATCCTCCAGATCCTTCAGCTCCAGCTTGGCCGTGCGCTGGGCCTCGGCTACGCGCTCTTGCAGGGCCATCACTTCGTCCTCCTCGCACTTGTAGAGAGGCAGCTGCTTGCCCAGCAGGTGCTCGATGCGTTGGTACAGCTCGATGTCGTACTGACTGACCAAGGTAATGGCCTTACCCGAGCGTCCCGCTCTGGCCGTTCGTCCCACGCGGTGGATATAGTCTTTGCTGTGAGTTGGTATATCGAAATTAACCACCACATCCACGTGGGGGATGTCGAGACCACGCGAGGCCACGTCCGTGGAGATGAGTATGGAACGGTTCTTCGCCTTGAACTTATTCAAGGCGGCCAGTCGCTTGTTCTGCGACATCTGTCCGTGAAGAGGAATGGCGGCCAGCCCCAGGGCTCGGAGCATCAGCGCCGTCTTTACAGTGTTGTTGCACGTGCTACAGAATATCATAAAGCTGTTGCCCGCCAGTTCGTTGAGAATGTGCACCAAGTAGACGTCCTTGTACTTGACTGGGATGAAGAGATAGGACTGCTGCAGCTGCTCCACCGTCTGATACTTGTTGGAAACCTCTACCTTAACGGGATCTTTGAGGGAGGCGCGCTGCAGCTTCTTGACCTTCTTGGTCATCGTAGCGCTGAACAGAAACGTGCGCCGTTCGCGCGGCAACACCTTCAGGATCTTGTCCAGTTCCACCTCGAAGTCCATGTTGAGGATACGATCTGCCTCGTCCATCACCAAGTACTTGATGGCCTTTAGGTTAAAGCCCTTCATGTTCTCCAGGTGATCCACAAGACGACCTGGTGTGGCAACGATAATGTGCGGCTTCTTCGCCAGCTGCAGGCCCTGGGCCACCATGTCCATGCCGCCGACAACGACGCAGCATTTGATGCCAATGCTGCTGCCTGGAAGCGTAGGAGAGCGTTCAAGAAACTTGAGTTAGAGCACGTAGTGTAGAAAAACAAAGACTAGCTTTAGACGGTATTAAGGCTCAGAGGTAGTGACGAATAAAGAAATAATAATTTCATATTTTCGTTTTTTTAACAAAATCAAAACAGGTTTAACATCATTGTGGAGGGTATAGAAAGCATCTAGAAACACCCAAAGGGGACACTCACCAAGAGCCTCGAACTGTTCGCCGATTTGGAACGCCAGTTCACGTGTGGGCGTCAGTACCAGGGCGAAATATCGCTGCGGGTTCTCGAGGAGCGCATGTAAAATGGGCAGAGCGAAGGCACCCGTCTTGCCGGAGCCAGTTTCCGCCAGACCTATCACATCCTTGCCCTGGAGAGCCACCGGAATGGCCTCGCGCTGGATCTTTGAGGGCGCCTTCCACTTCAGCTCGTCGCAGGCCTTGCACAAAGTCTCGTTGAGACCCTACAGAGCACAAGGATTATAATCTCTAGAATGATGATAACAGCAATGGGTGGGTTCTGGACAACGTACGAGATCCTTCCAGGTCAGCTTCTGCTCCTCGGCTTGGTCAGCATTGTCGTTTTCCTCCTCGCTAGAGCCACTTGCTGCATCTTCATCTGCTTCATCGCTGCCCGCATCGTCTTCTTCCTGCTCCTCCTCCTCGCCACTTAGTTCCTCCTCCTCTTCGTCGCTAGTTTGCAGCTGCGCCTGTTCGTCTTCTGAAGTTTCCGACATTTCGTTACATGAAATTGCACAAAAATTCCCGTGCTCGGATATTACCAGGTCCACGTGTTTGAAAAGAAAGAGACTAGAGCTGTAAAAGCATGGATACTAATATCGATGTATCGATGTTTATATTTTTCGCGTTAGTATCGATTTATATTTTGGAATATCGATATATCGTGTTCTGTCAAAATTTCCTAAGATCACCACCAGTTGAACCACACTCAACAAAAAAAATTAAATATTCATTTCTACAAAATTAGTCCGAATTAAAAATTCGATCAAGTCGAGTTGACGCAACTTTGCTTTTAAGGCAATATAATGAGCGCCAAAATCTTTCAAAATATAAAGAACCTCTTCCATATTGGAAAGTAAGTGCTTGCAATTTTAATTAACGTCTGCTAATAATTATTTTAATGTATATTATCGAAATGTATTCTTGAAATACAATAAAAATATTGAAAGAACATAACTATTATGCTTTATTTTTGTTATTACCTAATATATCGCGATATATCGATATTTTGAAATATCAATATCAAAAGTATAAATATATTAAAATATCGATGTTTTTCAGCTCTTTAAGAGACCGTGGCCACGCGGCTCAAATTAACCAAAAAAATTTAAACAAGGAACAATCAAAGAAATGGAAAAAATCCTGCTGGGCAGTAGGTCACACAAATAACGAAAACGTAATGAAAAAACGTAAGGTAATCGGAAACGTAATCAAAGAAAACTGTCTGATTGCCAAAAGTCAAATAAATTCCGATACGTTATTCAGTTTTTAATTAATAAAAAATAAAAGCTTCAAAATTCACCCTAAGCTGAGGTAACGGTGATTTTACATTAATTATTCTGATGGGAATGGTATTTTTAAACTGTAATTATTATAATTATAATTATATTTTAAGCATTTTGTTTGCTTACTTTTAAAGCTGCATAAAAAATTTTGAATTTATTTTTAAAAATATTTTGTAAATAAATATTTTGCAAAATATCGATAAATTGATATAATTTCTATCCTGTTGGGAATTTCTCCACACTCCCCAGGCCGGTCACACTACCGACTATTGATTGAAATAAAATTTACGCAAATACAAAAATTTGTGCTCCAATGCAAAGTAAGCTGCCGGAAAAGCCATTCAAATTAATAGATAATGCTGGGGCCGACGCGCTAGCAGTGCGGTTCGTGTTGGTGCATCGCTTATCAGTTGTTGGTGGCCGTCGGTTGTTGGCTGGCACGACGAGTGAAAACGCCTACTGATGCGAAAATAAAACCGATCCGATCGAATTGACTCGAATTGCTGGTGCTTCTGGCTTCTGGCCGCATTCTTAAGTTTCCGTCCAGGTGATGGTTGTGTGCTGAAGCTAATTTTCGGTTTCGAATTGCATTGCCTTGCAGGTAGACCATAAAAATCCATTGTGAAAATTTCGTGGGGTGGTTGGGAGCCAAAACGGATACTCAATAGGCCAGAGTCGTCGTAGTAAAGAGAGCGAGCGAAGAGAGAGCGCGCGGAGCATGTATTTGATGTGTACTCAGCAGCAGCAGCGGCCGAAGAGAGCGCACTAAGCAGGCGAGAAGCGAACACCCACACAGGCAGCAAACGGGCGCCCACTTTCGCACGTACATACGCAAAGGATACGAGGAAGAGGTAGAGGAAGAGCAGGCGGAGCTTAGCAAAACTAGGATAACGATGAATCCGGCTGTGGATGCGTGGGCGGTGACCCAGCGGGAGCGGGTCAAGTACCAGGAGCAGTTTAAGGCGCTCCAGCCTCAGGCGGGCTTCGTGACCGGAGCCCAGGCCAAGGGATTCTTTCTGCAGTCCCAGTTGCCGCCGCTAATCCTAGGACAGATATGGTACGTATTCCACAGATGACTCACGGGGTCTTTCCGGACTGATAAGAGCTTGTTGTTATGCTCACACTCATCCGCTTTGTCGCTGCTCTGCTTGCTTGTTCTATTTAGGGCTCTGGCGGACACTGACTCCGATGGCAAGATGAATATCAACGAGTTCAGCATTGCCTGCAAGCTGATCAACCTCAAGCTGCGAGGCATGGAGGTGCCCAAGGTGCTGCCGCCTAGCCTGCTGGCCTCCCTCAGCGGGGATGGAGTGAAGACGCCCTCTATGACGCCACGCGGCTCCACCAGCTCCATGAGTCCGATGGATCCGCTTAAGGGAATTGTGCCAGCTGTTGCACCAGTGGTAGCACCTCCGCCAGTAGTGGCCGCTGCTCCACCCATTGCGGCAGCGGCTGTTATTTCGCCACCGGGCGTCGTGGAAGCCAAGTTGCCGGCTGGTCCCACGCCGCCCTCCAGCAACCCACCAAGTCGCCATATGTCCGTCTCGGAGCGAGCGCCCTCCATCGAATCTCTGTAAGATTTCTGCTTAAAACTAATACTTATTGGGAGCTTATTTTATATATAATAACTTTTCCTAAGAAGCAGTAGGATTCATTTATTGTCAGTTGGAAATTTGTAAAGTTAAGTACGTTTTAACTGCAAAATATTTATCAATATTAAGTCAGAGTCTTAAGGAAAGTTTCCAAACTCTTAGCGAATAATTTAAGTCTGCGGGGAGAGAAGAATAACTGTTGATAAAAGCAATGTTAAAGAAATATTTATAGAAATAGGGGACAAGGAGATAAACGAATAATTTCTGCTTTGAAATTCAGAATAGAGGGGAGGAATGGAGTCAAAGATATTTTATATCTCTATGTGCAGTACAAATCCATTATATTTTATTTCCTAAATATATCAGAATTTTCTTTTATCCTATATATATCCTTGCTTTAGCTTAGTTTGAATAGTAATAAAAATATAGCAAGGAGTTTATTTTTACACGGAATTATTTAATATAAATACTTTTCCTCTTTATCCCTATAACAGGCAAGGAGGTGACTGGGCCGTTCAAGCTGCTCAGAAGCGCAAATACACGCAGGTATTCAATGCCAATGATCGCACTCGTTCAGGCTACTTGACCGGTGCCCAGGCTCGGGGAGTTCTTGTCCAGAGCAAGCTGCCCCAGGTGACGCTTGCCCAAATCTGGACACTGTCCGATATTGATGGCGATGGACGGCTTAGCTGCGATGAGTTCATCCTGGCCATGTTCCTGTGCGAGAAGGCCATGGGTGGGGAAAAGATACCGGTCACCCTGCCCCAGGACTGGGTGCCGCCCAACTTGCGCAAGATCAAGTCGCGGCCGGGCTCAGTTTCCGGGGTGGTATCGCGCCCTGGCTCGCAGCCGGCCTCCCGGCATGCCTCTGTGTCTTCGCAGGGTGGCGTTGCGGGAGCCGTAGATGCTGATCCAGCCGCCGGTTTGCCCGGACAAAGTGAGTTCTTAAAACAGAGGTTTTACTTCTGTGGAATTCTGTTAATAACTTTATTTTAAATAGCTTCCTTCGAGGACAAGCGAAAGGAGAACTATGTGAAGGGCCAGGCGGAGCTCGATCGCAGGCGCAAGGTTATGGAGGATCAGCAGCGAAAGGAGCGGGAAGAGCGAGAGCGCAAGGAACGTGAGGAGATAGAAAAGCGCGAGAAGGCACGCCTAGAGGCCGAGCGTAAGCAGCAGGAGGAGTTAGAGCGACAGCTGCAGCGTCAGCGGGAAATTGAGATGGAGAAGGAGGAGCAGCGCAAGCGGGAACTAGAGGCCAAGGAGGCGGCCAGAAAGTAAGCTGAATTAATCGTTGAAACTTTAGTTTATCAACCTAATATTTTCTTGTTTACTTAGGGAACTGGAGAAGCAGCGTCAGCAGGAATGGGAGCAGGCCAGAATTGCTGAAATGAACGCACAGAAGCAGAGGGAACAGGAGCGTGTCCTCAAGCAGAAGGCACACAATACCCAGCTTAACGTGGAACTGAGCACACTGAATGAGAAGGTAAGCCTTTATGCCACATAAACCTCGAGCTTTTATTGATTTTAATATTTCTTTCCCAGATCAAAGATCTTTCGCAGAAGATCTGCGACACCCGGGCTGGCGTTACCAATGTAAAGACCGTCATCGATGGCATGCGCACTCAGCGCGACACTTCAATGAGCGAGATGGCGCAGCTAAAGGCTCGCATCAAGGAGCAGAATGCCAAGCTGCTGCAGCTCACTCAGGAACGGGCCAAGTGGGATGCCAAGAGCAAGGCCAGCAATGCAGCCATGGGCGGCGAGAATGCCCAGCAGGAGCAGCTGAATGCAGCCTTTGCCCACAAGCAGCTGCTAATCAAGCAAATCAAAGACAAAGTGGAGAACATTGGCAAGGAGATTGAGTCCAAGAAGGAGGACATCAACTCCAACGACATACAAATGACTGAGCTGAAGGCGGAACTCTCCGCTCTGCTCAACAAGTGCGAGGAATTGTACAAGGAGTACGATGTGGAGCGCACTTCGGTTCTGGAATTGAAGTACAATCGCAAGAACGAGTCCAGCACAAGCTCGGCCTGGGATACGGGCGCCTCCAGTGGTTGGGGCGAACCGGAAACGGCCGTTGCAGATCCCTATGCCGGCCTAAGCAACGACATCGGTGCTGTGACTGCTCCGGCAGCGGATCTCAGTGGACCGGCGCCCGAGGGCTTCGCGAAATATCGAGCTGTCTACGAATTCAATGCTCGCAACGCTGAGGAGATTACCTTTGTGCCGGGCGACATTATCTTGGTCCCATTGGAACAGAATGCCGAGCCCGGGTGGTTGGCTGGCGAAATTAACGGTCACACTGGCTGGTTCCCCGAATCCTATGTGGAGAAGATGGACGGTGAAGTGGCTTCCACCACCGCTGCAGCCGTCGAGCCGGAAGCCGTGGCCCAAGTGGCATCCGTGGTGGCGGACAGCTACAATGACAATATCAATGCGGTTGCAGAGCCAGCTGCTGATCTGACTGCCGCCGGCGATGTGGAGTACTATATAGCCGCATATCCTTATGAGTCTGCCGAGGAAGGTGACCTTAGCTTCGGCGCCGGCGAGATGGTGATGGTCATCAAGAAGGAGGGCGAGTGGTGGACGGGCACAATTGGCAATCGCACCGGCATGTTCCCCTCGAACTATGTCCAGAAAGCGGATGTGGGCACGGCGAACACAGCAGCATCAGCAGCCGCTACAAGTGCTGCCTCAGTTGATGCATATGAACAGGTAAGTGAATAGATGAGGACCTGGCCTTAGGCCTTAGACTGTACGTTCTTTAAGGCCCGACGGAAGAAAGTCGGAAATTAAGCTTGTTTGGATTGGAAACATTGGTTAAGTCTCCAAGACAAACTAGCTTAAATGCTACCCTTTGTATATTATATTAGTTTGACCCATAAATCTATATACTATATATACAGACCTAGGTCACAGCCCCCAAAAATGAACCCAGAGTCGTTTCTAACCGTTGCTTCCTTCATCATGTCCATCTACTAATCCAATGCTTTTCATGTGCTGTGCTTTTGCCACCGTTACATCGTTACACTTGCACTGACCCAGGAGGCGACGCTAAATGGCAATGCCGCCTACGCCGCTGCTCCCGTTGAGCAGCAAGAACAGCAGCAGCAGTTCCAACCGTTGCCCGTTCAGGAACTGAGTGAGCAGCCAGGCTCTGGCACTGGCGCTGGCGCGGAAGAAGCGCACGAAGACCTCGACACGGAAGTTTCCCAGATCAATACACAGTCCAAGACACAAAGCAGCGAGCCGGCCGAGAGCTACAGCCGACCCATGTCACGCACCTCTTCCATGACACCCGTAAATAGTTGTTGACACAACCTGTTAATCCTCCCCTTATGCTGCATCATCCAATTGATCCGTTCTCTTTCTCTCTTCTCTTGTGATAACCTTGCAGGGCATGCGGGCCAAGCGGTCGGAGATTGCCCAAGTTATTGCTCCCTATGAGGCCACCAGCACTGAACAGCTCTCGCTGACGCGTGGCCAGCTAATCATGATCCGCAAGAAGACGGACTCTGGTTGGTGGGAGGGTGAGCTGCAGGCCAAGGGCCGAAGACGCCAGATCGGCTGGTTCCCGGCCACCTACGTCAAGGTGCTACAGGGTGGTCGCAACAGTGGACGCAACACGCCAGTCTCGGGCAGTCGCATCGAGATGACCGAGCAGATCTTGGGTGGGTAGTCTTCTATTAAATTCATATTGAACATTCATATAGCATTGGATATATGGAGATATTTGTTTGCCGAAAGGAAGCTTAAATTTAAATTAAAACATTTATTTCTGATCTTACAGACAAGGTCATTGCTCTCTATCCGTACAAAGCACAAAACGACGACGAGCTGTCATTCGACAAGGACGACATCATCAGTGTGCTGGGTCGGGACGAGCCAGAGTGGTGGCGCGGCGAGCTGAATGGCCTGTCCGGCCTGTTTCCCAGCAACTATGTGGGACCGTTTGTGACGTCCGGTAAGCCAGCGAAAACTAATGGCACCATCAAGCAGTGAATCTCCATGACTGCAGTTCCAGCTCTCTATCTGCCTAGCTCTCTAACTCTAGACATTCCCTATATTACACAAATATTATTACCACTATTATTATATCTCCTCTATTATTATTATGATTATTATCATTATATTTTTTGCTATTCGAATAAGCCATGCCTTGTCGCTATCCAGGATAAACCCTCTTATGTTTAGTGTGAATTTTTGTTGCAATACTTCCAAGATGTGTGTATCTACTTGTTAATTATGTGATTATTTAGTTTTTAATAACGATTTACCTTTAAGTTTATCCGCGCTTGTCTCCTTTATATATTTTTTTGTTCGTTTAGCCAATCTCCTCCATAGTTTTAAATCATTTTGTGTATTTATTTAGTCTGCCTATTCATAAATATCTCGTATTTTTTGTATATATAAAGATAAACCAATTAAATGCTGTACCGATTTCCATTACTTTTCTAAACAGGAAACGTATAACGAGTCATCGGCTTTGGCCTCTAAGCGGCACCGCTTGCACACACAAAAAAATCGAAAAAAAATTAACAAATCTACACGAACGATCCTCCCCCGGGGAATTGTTTAACTCTTAAGATCAGCATCTGCATTGGCAGCATCCTTCATATATCATTCGTAAAACTACCAAAGGAATTAGTGGCTGAAAGTATAATGTTTTCCACTTGCTCTCGCTCGAAAATACCTTCAAATTGTTAAATAGAATTAGTAAGGAGATCTCGGAGATCATTCATAGAATCAAACATTGCTCTCATGTTTAAACGAAACAAACAGCCGAGTCACATTTTTAAAGGGTTTAAAAACAAATTAATCTCAGCATATTGAAGAAATGATAAAACAAAACAAAATACAAACTACATAATATATCAAGTGACAATTTTCAATTTCGTTGTACTAATAGATGTGTTAATCGAAATATTCAGCAGTTTTTTTCCCCCAAAAAATACGCCGCATATATATAGTAACTATAACGATGGTTTTCTGTGTTTTCCAATAATATCCGAATATAGCAACTCTGTATATATACATACATATTTCAAGTGGCAAGGAAAATGAATTATTGTTAACTAAATATTAAGCATATGATGACCATTCTCGGATATATATCTTAGTGTGAAAACGACAAGGACATTAGGGATAAACTCGAGAGAGGAGAAGGGGCAACCAGTATTGATAATATTAATGGGCTAAACACTTGACTTGATTTAATTGATTTACTTACGTACGGATTACTGTCTAATTTAAGCGCTTATCTCAACTGCCATAATTGTATTTATTTAATGTCTATTGTGTCTTTATAACTGAGGAATATAGAACTTGTTTGCCGCTAGTTTCAAGCTGAATCTGTAAAAATAAGGAGTATGTACAAAAAGCTACAAAAATAAAGCGCGCGCTCGATTGGAACAGAGGGACAGCCAAGATATAGTCACTTATTATATGATATAGGGCCAACGTTATGCTGTTCGAATCTGTTGAAAGCTAGTTACAAAATCACACACATATATATATATTCTATACGCTATTTCGTACACACTGTCGAATGCCTTTCAACCAAAACCAAAAAAAAGAACCTAAAAACTAACAACTAATAACCAAAACGATCACCTTACCACATGGATTAACTTAATCGTAACTTGTTATTGCATACCACAACTATTTATGCGTCTATAGCTCTATTATAAACGAAACCAAAGTAAAAAATTAAAAAAAAAAAAAAATACGTTATTTAGCGGGGAAATTCTAAAAGCATTAACAAACACACATATTTATGTAGCTAATGTTGGGTTGATTATTGATTCTATCATATATATGTACTACTGAGCCACAAAAACTAAGCATATACCACATACATATAGTACTATATACATGCATATATGTAGAGCAGGTACTACCGATTTCTTTAGATATCAAAGAAAAGCGAAAATCACATACATTATACAAATACATATAATGCTCGCTCATATATAAGCGTATTTGTTTAATCGTTACGAAAGTTAATTAATGTAAAACCAAGCTTAAGAATAACTACCAGGAGAAACCAACCCCAAATGCATAAGCACACACTCACAAACACACACCTTACACTGAGAGAGACTCACTTTAAACGCGAAATGGTGACCATCGATATATATATATAAATATATATTTACCTATATATTCAAGGAAGACACATCTTCAGCGAGGAAGTGCAGTGAATTCTTTGACAAAAAAACTAACAAAATAACATAAAACATATTGAAATATATCAGTTTCAAACCATAATTAGAAGAACAAGTAAATAAAATAAAGAATAAATTATGACAAAATAAACAAATTACACATATTTGGTGCAATAAATGTATAAACGGAACTTCAAACAAAAAAACTGTCTATATTTTTCCTACTATATTTTAGGAGTGATAAAAAATATCAACATATCGATACGTTAAAGTCGATATATAACGTTGCTATAAATTGTTATTCGGAAAATTTAATATTTTTCTATTATCATTCAATAATATTGATATTTTAAATATTTTAACGTTTAATTCGATAACTTGATACATTTTCCGAATATCGTTCAGTACTTTAAATTTCGATATATTAAAGATATTCAGACAATTTTTATTTCTATCGATATATTATACCTACTATATAATCCTTAAAAAAATTCTTCCCGCAGATAGCGTCCAGCAACAGCGAGAACAAGATCCCAATTTAGGTGACAGTATGATACAGAGGTTTCAGCATGAAGATTCCAATCCAAGTTTCAGCGAAAGAAAAGGCAATAGAATTCAAAGGTTGTGGCATCAGTGGCGGGGATACCAGGCGGAGACGGGCGAAAACAAACTCCAAGGCACCATCCAGGCTGTGCACATAGGCAAGCGGAGCGATGGCCAGTTGATGGGTTGTGCCTATTTTCGTTTTGAGTGCACCGAGCAGATGGCGCAGTCCATGCTCCAGGATGAGGACAATCGTTTGGTGGGCAGGAGCGTCCTCGCAGACTGGCAGTTGCCCAAGAAGCGACACATATCCTGCTGCTGGTGAAGGGGCGTGCCGTGTTTCCAAAACCCCCAAAATTAATAGAATTTATCTCGTTCTAAATTATTAATTCGCTTTTTTCTTTTTATTTTTTATTTTTAGTAAAATTTTTTCTTATTTAATATTTAAAATCAGTTTAACAATTTACAATTTTTCATTTTGGGTTTTTGCTTTTGTGTTTCTTGTTTTAATTTTATTTTGCGCTATCAATATTTGTTGTATTCAATTTTTTGAAGTATGCACAACTTAAGGCCTACGGTATGAAAATTGCAAACACACTTTTTTTTCGATTTAGTTTTATCAATTGAATTCAATTTTAGTTTCTTTTAATAGACCTATTTATGAGCCACAGGGTTGTCCAATACTTAAATTGTTTTTAGGCCACAATCCGTAGTTCAAAATTAGCTTGTAATCCATACTGCGAATAATTCAATTCAATATGGGAGAACCTACTGCTCATATAATGGTAACACAGCTCTGATTTGTATTTCACTTTAAAGAATTCTAGATTTATTGAAATGACAATTTCCAAGAGCTTGATGTGGCGTCTCCTGAAGCTGTTTATTGTCTTTCGGATCGAAATAAGTAAAAGATACAATGGGGATCGGATTTCCTGTGTTCCAATTCAAACTGATCTCTGTGGTGTGCATATTCAGAAGGCAATTTCTTGGATAGAACATAAACTACTTAAGACATAGGTTTAGAATGGCTAAATTATAGTTAGAAAATATATATATTGTAAGTATCTCGCATTACTTGTGGTAGGTATTTCCATGATTCCTAAAGATTTTTTGTTTAGTTGTTTGTCCCCGCAATTAGTTCTTTAAGTAGGTAGGAATCCCAGAAACTATTTGCGCTATTGGCTACTCTGTACGTGTGTTCCCAGTTGGCTCAGTGTGTCCTAATGCGCCTTCAGATCTACATACATCAGCAATTATATCTATATCTTGTGTTTATTTTACTTTGGTTTGCCTCTATTGTTTTGAGCATATTAAACTTTACTTTTATACTTTGGTTTAGCTCAATCCTAGTCACGCACTCACACACTCGCTCGTTCTAGACATTTCCACCTTTAGTTAAGTTACATTTTATGTTATTTATCGTTCGTAAATGTATACAAAAATAATTTATAAATTACATAACTCTGTTCATTTACCTTCTTTGCTTTTAGTTACTCTTAGTTTGTGTATACATTTTATAGTTTTCCACAGCGAAAGTTTTTCTCAACAGTCACTGCTTTAAATACAAAAAAATTAAAATGTTTTACAAATGCATTTAAAGTTTATTTCTACGACAATGAATGCTTATTTTAGCTACAGTTTCAGTTGGGAAAAACTTTCTTTTTAGTTCTGACTCTTCGGATATTTAAAAATTATTTATTTTGAAAATGGGAAGCCCCTTAGAGCCTGCTTTTATAGTTATCTAAAGTTGGGCATCCTAATTTATAAACTAAATCTAAAATTGAACTAAACTTTGCGCTTTTTGCTATTTTATCAAACTAAGTACGCGCTGTAAGTACTGTTTTTAGCAACACATTCTCAAAATGTGATCTAAATTGTAGTACATTTTTGTCTTAAACTAAAACAAACAATGAAATCAACTTTAGTGCGTAGGCTTAATATGAACTTTGGCTATGCTTTTTGTTAATTAATTAATTTACTTGCTTGCTATATATTTTTTGGAACACATCTGCTGTAATCACTAAATCGTTTTATACATATATAAGTGTATATATATTTAGGTAGTACATAAGAATAACTAACAATTGTTTGGGACAAAAGACTAAACACAAAACTGGAAGTTAAAAGTTTAAAAGCGACTCAAGAACAAAAATTAATTTGTGTTTCAATAGTATTTGGTTTTATGTACAATTTGCTCGCTATTTTCCGTCTTAACTAAGCTGTTGCTTGACTCATTTTTCCGGTTTGGTTTTAATTAATTGTTTAATTAATTATAAAGCTTTTTTTTAAACCATTTATATTTTTTCTTGGGGAAACTATTTAGCAACTCTTTCTCTTTGTGTCAACTTTGGGCTTACTAACTAATCATATAAATGTGTGTCCAGGGGCTAGTAGAACATCTCGTAGGGGAACAGACTCCGCCGCAAACGTGTCGATCGCCTTGGGAGCTCATCGTGCTCATCCAGGGCATCCTCCTCCACGTCGCCATCCGTGCTCGATACTCAAATGATGCTCTCGTCGTTGTTACGGGTCAGCCGAATGCTAGTTGTGGTGGTGGTTGCATCCGATCCCGGACTAGAGCCCGGCCTCCTGCTTGGGGCGGGAGTGGTGAAGGTGGTAACCACAATGTTCTCGTCATCATACGAATCAAAGTCCTCATCCTCATCGTCGTCGTCGTCGTTCTCCTCCGAATCCGTTTCAGAATCCTCGTAATCCAACAGCGCCTTGGTCACCTGATTCTTTCGTCCTGCCAAACTCACCGCTGCCCCACCCACCGCTCCGGCGTTCATGCGTCGGATCTGGGCACGCGGTGTATTGGATGGACGGGGCAGGAGTGGCTCCCGGCCGCTATGCATCATTCGCTCGCTGTTGGCCGCACCGCCGCCAGCGGCGGCGGACAGAGGTGCTCCATCCCAGTCGTCCGTGTCCGCCGGCTCGCAGAGGGACTTGGAGTGCCCGTGCTGGTACGACGACTCCTCGGGTATTGTGTCTCTGTGGGTGGTGGTCGTGGCGGTGTCGATGTTGTTGATGTTGTGTGTGTGGTGTGTGTGTGTAGATATCGGTGGTTCGAAGGTGGAGGGAATATGATGTGAAGAGAAGGCGTAGAAAGTTAATGTCAAAAGTTGTGATCAATTTTGGCTAGTGATTCGGTTGGGTTCTAGGACTTGGTTTTGGGTTAATGGTTAGCATGAGGCTACGGCTAATTACGGCTAGGTCTTAACTTATGAAAAACTAAAGTTAAAGAGTAAATCGAAGCACTTGGTAAGAATCACATTTATTTTTAAGCACTACCAAAGGGTAAATAAAAATGGAACAGAAATATGGAAGATAAATACTTTACAGGTTAAGCGTATAAAGGGGGGAAGACGAGTTTAAGGCACAGATTATATTTAACAATTCTACTTTTCTACAATATTTTTGTTTCGTAAATACAATACAATTTCTATGTTGTCCGCTCTTGGGATTTTCATTATTTAAAGTAAACAATTAGGAGATAATAAATAACAATTAGCACAGGAGATTAGTGTTTTAAATGTAGGGGTTCGGTTTAAGACAATACAAATGTGTAAGATGCGTAACCCGCAGCTATTAGCGTTGAAATTCACATATTTTACAATTTGAAAGATCCTAAAGCTTACACAAATCCTATGGCGTTACACATCTTACTTTTTTATATTGTCCTTGGTTCGATGGTTAGTTATGCCTACCCCAGGCACTCACACTTTGAATAGATACTTTTTGTCTGATTGATACTTACACATATATAGGGTTCTTGTGTTTAAAGCCATTTAAAGATACACATAGAAATTTGTGTCTAAGGAAGTTATCACAGGTGCTCAACTGTATAACAGTTTGCTTGTGCATGTGTGTGTTGTGCGGGTGTGTTTTGTGTGTGTTTTTTTTGTGCATTTAGTGTGTGTTTTTCTTTAGCTATTTAAGTGCTCTGGTTCTGTGCTCATTTTTGCGTTGGTTTGGTCTAATCAGATTCAATTGAGACGCCGCTAAAAGAATATATAATTTTTGTCAAATCGTTTGCCAATCAATCAATCTGGTCAGTCAATCATTAAAATTTTGTTATTAGTTGGACCTTGGTTTAGTTATTGTTTTCCTTTTTGGATTTTGATTGGGAATAAAATCAGAAAACAAAGAAACACAGCACGGCAGACATTATGTGTGGCAATTTTAGTTGAAGTTAATACTTTTGGGTAATTGTTAATTGTTTTTAGAAATTGCATTGCATTTGCTATAGGTCGGGTTAATTGTTTTGTTAGGGATTGCCGACAGATTATTATAAAACACAAATACACATATAGGACAGCCCAAAACATAAAATGATTCTTAAATCATGGAGTTGGGTTTATTTAAATATATTTATAACAGCGGCATAATGGTTATATAACTTAAAACTTGACATCAAGTAAAAAAATTTTGTTGCTTTAAACTGCCACGCCACTGGTATACAACAGTTATACCACTGTTATACAACTGTTACACCACTGTTATACAACTGTTACACCACTGTTATACATAAAATACATGCCAAACGACTAAAAATTGCAACAAAACATGAAAAATGATTAGCAGCCCAGTATAATTTGTATCTTTTTGAATGATTGTAGCGAATTCCTGGCACTGAATAGATCACCAATCAAACAACATCCTAATTTCAAAGATATATATACAGTGAAAATTTGTGGGTAGGCCAGTTTGGAGCTCGGTGGGGGTGCAAATGAAGCTTGAATCCAATTGCAAAAGAATTTCAAGGAAATCGATATAAGTTTAGAGAGAGATTAATGCCAATTTCAGCGGAGATGAGGAAAGAGATCGCTAGCAAAGTTATCGAACCTACGAGGACTGATACTGATTGTTACTCTACAATGATATGCTCTGATCTGTGGCTTTATATACAATATATATACTATATATAAAGATCGTGTGGTTAGTATTCAGAGTAAATATATGTACGCTAGTATATGTGTTAGTTTAGCATTGTCTCTTAGTTCACAGAGTTCAAAATTCGATATAATGGCCGGTTTGGATTGCACTCAAGACATTTTTCGATTTTTACTTTGGATAGTACTGGATGGTGTCGCTATCCTCCGATCTCGGGGACGCGGGCGTCGAGTTAGTCGCACTGCCCGATGTGGTATCTGTTGAATTGTTGGTGGTGTTCTTGTTGTTCTTGGTGGCTGTCTTTATTGTAGGAGTTGTTGTTGTTGAAGTAGAAGTAGAAGGATGTGGAGGAGAAGGAGTTGTGTTCTTGGCTGACCCTAGTAAATTAGTGGCTCCCGGACTAAATTGCAAAATTCTACTGGGCCTGCGTCCAGTTGCAATGAGTCTGTAAAATAATCATTACAATAAAAGACACAGACGGAAGAAGCTCAAACGACAGGAAAATCCACAAAGGCATATACAGGAATGCCAAAGTAATTTCAGCAAATTTTTAATTAAATGTAAAAATTCCCAAAACTAATGCTATGATATCTGGTAGCACTCATCTGGAAAATTTTTCAGTCAATTTAAAAAATCAAGTTATTACTTTGACCATGTTTGGTGTGGATAAATTAAATTTAAGCAACGTTTCACTTTTGCGAAAAGGGTGCAACAAAAGACGATTAAAGTGGATATTAGCAACATTAAAGCGAAAAACTTTGAAAAAATCCAGCAGCAAGAGAACAAAAATTCGTTTGGAAAAGTTTGGGGCTTGAAAGGTTTATGATGTTGTCATGAAACACATCAAAAGGGAAGAAAGCCTTTCATCTAAATTTAAGCAAGTTAGGAAAAGTCCATAAAGGAAACAAATTTTGTATTTTTGACATTTGAGAATGTTGAAGGTAAACCAAGCCAGATCACAATGTTGAAAGACCTCTTAAGCTAAATTATAGAAAATTGCATTGAAGCGTTTCATGCAAAAAAAAAAAATTATTATATTTATAGATTAAATAAATTGTAGAGACCTAAATTTGTTCTATAAACTTAATTTTTAAATTCATTGAATGACACTTTTAACTACATTCTAATGTTTCTACAAGGCGTTAACAAAAACTGAGTAATAAGAAAAATATAAAACAGATAACAACAGTATAATGTTTGGTTACTAATGTAAGCTATTGTTAATATTTACAAGCATGATTATGATAGAAATTCGAACTGAAACGGGTTTAAAGTTAGATTTTATGTAAATAGGAATTTTACGTTTTTTGGAAAATTGAATCTATTTAAGTTGAAGGGTAAAAGAAGAACATATTTACATTTCATGACTCTTAATGATTGGTATTTAAAAAAAAATAATTTTAAAATACTTAAAAAAATATATAAAAATTTATAAAACATAAAATAATTACTGAGGTAATATTATATTTTTTGATATTAATTTGTATTTAAATTACAAATTTTTCGCAGTTCGCCAAAAATTTAAAATTATTGCTTTTTAATTGATTAAAAAATTATAATGATTACAGATTTCATTTAAATAATAATCGATATCTGATTTCCTATTAATACATTTCACAAAACCTATCACTAAAGACCCATTTCAGTCACAAATAAAAGCGACTTCGAAACATTTAATGGATATCGGCACAAAATCAATAGACCAAACAATTAGGTGTAGTTTTTTCACTGGTGTCTGACCAGGTGGAAAAAGAGAAACTTACCCGCTTAGCTCCAGCATAGAGCCTCTGCGCACATTCCTACGGTGACTGGCCGTGACCGGAAACGGCCCCGAATGACCATCCGGACCAAGCTGGTGGGATCCAGCTCCCGCCCCAGGTCCGGCGCCAAGCGAACCCGACGATATAGACTGGGAGCGCTTATCCAGACGGGGATTGTGCATGGAGGATGTCGACGGAACAACGGACGGTTGTCCGGCGGACAGAGGCACAACCATGGCATCCGAGCTGCCTGAGTCCACGGCTCCCGAGCTGCCGACGCCCACGCTGCCGGCCTTGGAGCTGGAACTCTCACGCCGGAAGAGACCTATGACGGACTTGGGCTGTTTAGGCTTGTTTATACCACCTTTATTTTTTGGTTTTGGTTTTGGATTCGTCGTTGGCGTTGGAGTGTGTTTTTTACAGGGTGTTCGTATACAGTGGTTTCGATTTGTGGTTTTGGTGTGGGAAACAGTTACCGACGAAAAACAATGCGGGGGAGAAGAGAGAAAGAAAAAGGAAAAAGTTAAGGAAAAATCACAACAAAATCAAAGTAGACGAAATCACACAAAAAACACGCACAAGAGAAATGAGGTGCAATTTTGCCATCGGTTCTTGGTTAGAAATTTTGTTTTGCTTTAGTGCTCTTAATGGAAACGAGTAAACTATATACACTGATACGGAAATATACTGACGGATCGATATATACAAAACTCAGGCTACACAGAGAAAAACGTGATTAGAATTATTGAAAAATATTGTAGAAAGCGCTTTTATTTAAGATATTTAGAACGGAAAGTCAATATATCAATACATAATCGATGATATCATCATCTCGCGATGTTTTTTAATAAATCATCTTATGTTTTGATATTTGGACTACTTTCTGATGTCAAAGCAATTTTCAATATCGATATCATAATCTAAACTATGTAATAATATAAGATATTTAAAATTTCGTCATAATAAACTTTATCATATTTATTTCTTTTTATCATTTTGGAGCTTTCCCCTCCATTTACATCCCTAGTCTAACCCTAGATATATATATTTGATTCTAGATCCTTTTAACTTTAAATTGCGTATATATTTTTGTATTTATAAATAAAGAGAAACCTATTTTCCTCATGTTTTCTCTCTGTGCAGACAGTCTGTTTTTGCCAATGTACAAACAGTAATCAACTGAGGACATGAATATTCAATATGGGTAAGAACAATCATAGAACAGAAAGAGCCCTATATCCAGCCGGAAATGGTTGTGTGTTTGTCGGAGGAGAAATTCCCGTTTCCAATACCCTTTTTATATACTCTTTCCTGAAAAACCTGCATTGAAATGTAATTGAATGTATACATTACCTAGGAATGTTGCACTGGGCGAGTTGTAGGCCAAGTACTCCTTGTTGGAGGCCCAGGCTGGGAACTCGTTTTGCTGCACTGCATCTGTACACTCGTCGCCCTGCCGCTTCCATGGCAGCTGGGATTCCGTGGCCGTGGGCGTGGCCACGCGTCTCTCGCCATCGGATTCGCGGGACAAATTGCGATCCTCCTCGGGAATTGGATGCTCAGCCACTAGATCGCAAATGAAAAATTATAGAAAATTTAAATAACCATCGAAATGTTGCAGAAATTTGCTTGGGAAAATTATTCTAAAGGCTTTTGCATGCAGCTCTTGGCTTTGGATCGCTTAAAGCTGTTGCTTTTGGGGAGGATTTTTTTTGTGTTGTCCAAATTTGGGGAAATATTGTCAACAAATTGGAAACAAAAAACTCAGTTGATAGAGAAAGAAACACAGTCAAAAGGGCAAATAGACAAACAAAGTGCGCACAACTCAAGGAAAATTGGAGACACAGGAAAAGGAAAATAAGAAATGAAAACCTATGGTTTTAATACAAAGGCCATCGAAAACCTTATAAACGACCAGTTTTTAAATATAATAAAATCACCTAATTTAAATACAACATCTCAAAATGTATCTTAAACGCTTTATTGCATATTTTAGATACATTTTTAACAGATTTTTGTGGCATTCCCAATTTATCTTTTTTTTTAAATATGTTAATTATTAATTACAAAGTTAATATGTTTATTAAATCTAACTAATCTTTAATTCGAATAATTTATAATCATTATATGTTGCTACTGAAAATCTTTGTATAAAAAAGTTGAGCTTAAAATATATAATAAACCAAAATAATATGCTTTATATTATCTTAAATTCAAATCTGTCTGAAAAATTACAAATCTTATTATAAATATTGCAAGCTAGATTGTTTAAACACCAGAAAATACTGCCCTCTATTTAAATGTATATATTTTCCCTGAAATATTATTTAGTTTCTTCCTTATTTATTCGATTTTAAAGGGACACAAAACCTAAAAATTAAAGAAAAAGTTCATAAAATAAAGCAATAAAAATCTTTGTCATGCACAAAAATGCCATGCTTTGTTTCGACGTTTCGTACTCAGTTTTTTTGTTCAATTTTTGAATATCGAAATCTTTGTTTTAGTATGTGACGACTTTTCAAATTGGTTTTAGGTAAGTTGGTGGTTCTAAAATGCAGGTAATTTCGAGCTTTTTTTGTTGGCAATAAGTAACTTGGCAATTCAACTGCATTCGTTGTGGAAACTAGAGACTAGCGACTACCAATCAATGGCGATTGCCTTCTACGAGCAATTTGACGTTAAACGACGACGCACGAACACAATGTAATGACAACTATTGGTAATTAGATGGGCAGCTACGTCTAGGCAACACTTAGCATGGCTAAATAGGTATATCGGATTCAATCGAGTTAAGGAAAATAATAGTATTAGGCACTAAATGATTAACTCAAATGGATTAACTCAGAACGGAACGGAAGAAACAAGATAATCGCGCAAAGTGCTGAGCACAAAATACGATTGGTATTGAACTAAGCTTAAGGCACTCTATAAACGAGTTAATGACTGGCTTTATATGAGGTCAAAGTACACGTTAATGGTTGGTAAATGAAGAGAGAGAGGTGTAATAGTGAGAGAAAGTGGGTATATCACATATGGTTACTCAAATTGGATTTCATCATTCTAAGATTAATTGAGAGGCTCAATTAGGACTAGACTAGGCTTTAGGGGCTCCAGAAATATACATATGCTTTCCGGGTATGCACATATACATTCATCTGCCCAGTTCATAAAGTATTTGTTGAATTTGTAAGCCTTAAAGCTTGGTAATATTGTAATATTATTATTAGGCAGAGTTTAATTTGACTTCATATATAAAGCAATTACTGTGGCAGTTCTGATAAATTTGTATTTAAGTTAAGACAACTCACAGCTTCATTAAAGATTTAAAATATTATTCAACTTTGAAAATTATATAAATCTTTTTAAAAGATTTTTGATTTTAATAATGAATTGAACAATATTTCCTATATCGTTCTAAGCAGACATTTAATGAGAAATGTTCCATGAATCTAGGCATATATGAGCGAGAAGTGCGTGAAGCTTCCTATCCAAAAACTGTATTGTAAATGTGGTAAATGTTGCTATTTTTTCGTGAAACATGATCTGAGCTGATGATGCTGATGTGAATCTGTGGCTGTGTGATTCCTTTACCAATGCTCTGGTATGAACGGTCCCGCCGCCATGGCAATATCAGCTCGGCGGCCGTGGGCCCGACGGCCTGGTCCGGCGAGTCTAACTCTGGCTCCGGACTGTCGTCGACCCGCGGCGCATAGTGCTGGACGACGATGCGCGCCTTGGAGGCATCGAAGCCGGGCAGGTTTTGGATGTGGGCTATCAGGGAATTGTTATTGGCGCGATCCGAGTCAGCTAATCGTAATTGTTTTTATATTTTCGTATATTTTTTCATTCGTTTGCGCCCAGCAACATTTTATTGGTTTTGTGTATTTTTTAGTGATTTTTTTCGAAATAATTGGGAAGGCATAAAACAAGAAAAAAATATATATAGAAAGATCGTTGTTATAGCTTTTATTTAGGGTTCTTCTTAGTAGTTTAGAATAAAAAACGAATGCAGAAGTACAATAAAAAACAGAAAGTTAACAGTGGTTAAGAAAAATCAACTAAAAAAGACTAGCAAAGCTTTCATTTGGAAAACGAAATAATCGTAGTGTTTCTTATTTAATATATTTTTTATATTTACCTACTACAAAAACCTTGTTCAGTCTACTCAACTAGTCGATATATATAATATGTACAGATACTTTTAAAACCTTTTGAAGATTGCTTTCATTTCTTTTGGCAAAGAAAAGTTGTAGATAAAATGATGGCATTTTTGTGTGTACTGAACAAAACAAACAAGTCGAACAAGTTTTTTGGTGGTTTGGATGGAGAATATATATCAGATATTGCCATATGACTGATCTGATTACAAGTGGAATTTCACACAAACTTCAGGCTATTTGAAATCTTTTAAAATGTGTCTTAAAGTGTGCCGCTTTTATTTGAAGCACATTTTGAGGCACCTTCTTCAAAGAAATATAACAATAAGCTAGAATTTGTGTTTTAAATGAGGGAAACACGAAAACCACCTTAAAGGACTGCCTATGCTTTATGTAGACAACCTCTTCTTAGAAACTCAAATGTTAGTTACATAAAATAATAAGTGTTAACTATTGCACACATGGGGACTGAGAGAGAGTAATGAGAACACTTACGTGATGATTTGGCGGTGAAGGTCAGGCCATCATCCCAGTCGTCGCTGGGGCCAACAACATTGATCTCGTTGGGATTCTGTTGGCAATCCTCGGCTGTTTCATTAAGCACATTGTTAATATAGTCTTTAGCAGTTGAAGTTGGATTAACAAAATTAACAAATATAGAAATAATGATTGGAAGCAGTAGAATATTATGTCGGTGAATGTCGGTGTTAGTTTTTTTTTCAAATTGGTTTAGTGCACAAATTTTGGTTCATATTTTTGGCCAATCGTATTTGTGTGAGGGTTTATGCATTGTATTTTTGTGTAGTTTAATTTATTTGCCATCAGTTTGGAGGGGTGAGCGATGCGGGGAAGAAAAAGAGAAGGTTTTTGGTAGAAAACAAATTAGTTACCAATTAAATACAAAATATTTCCAATAATTTTTCTCATTATTAAAAATAAGTTTTTAGGGATGACTTTTGGAAGAGTAAGCAAGGTGTAAATTTTACACATGAAAAACTCCTCCAACATGCATTAAATAAACAAGGGTGCCTCAGAAATTGCTCAAGATTTTATTAAAATGATAAAAATATTTAAATACGGCGCTCTAAAACTCTTGAGATTTTCTGTGACAACCTTTAAAATTTAGAAATTAAAATAAAAAGGTTTTTAGTAAAGTGGCAACTAAACGATTATGATGAGTTAGGTTAGTATGACGCATGAAACTAGATTTAAAACTTAAGTCACTACTTTATTTCACTACAAACGTAAGAATCGTAAAGACAACCGATATATATATATTGTTTTTACAAATTTTATAAGCTGTCTAAACAAATGAAAGTTAAAGAAATAAAATAAAAAGCTACAACCAATTCGATTCGAGAGGTACTCTACAACATGGTTTTGTTGTCTGTTCAATTTTTTGGTTAAAATTTAATTGCTGTTTTTAGCGTCATTTACCTATTTCTAATCTACGATATTTGTTAAGTGAATTGTGAGTATGTCTTTTTCTGTAAGATTTTTTTCGTGAATGGTTTGAACTCGAACCCGTACCATTGGTGAGCTGCTTGGTGGTGCCATTCTGTTGGAAATCATGGAACGAGACATGATTCTGCTTCACATTCTCCTTGGCCTCCTGAGGATAATGCGAGAGGATATCCATTAAAATAGGTTTCTTTATAAAAATATATTTAATAACCAGATGCCTCACCTTATTGCTGGCCCCACGTTTGCTGCGCTTGTGATGTTTGCGGTCATTGAACATGCGCCGGAAATTCATTTGCATTTTGTAATTGACCTGCAAGAGAGAGAGGGAAGAGTATTATTGTAGATTTATCTAAAATTTTTGTGAAGTTTTTAGACAAATTTGGAAGCAAGTTATTGCTGGTTGGTTGGTGTTCTTTAGGTTTGTGGCTCTCTACTCACCTGTGTGGACAAATCTCTGTCATCTACTGCGTGTCGGCTATAACTAAGACGACGGTGCTGTAAAAACATTGGATGGAGCAAATTAGGTTTCAAAAATCATAAAATGTTAGCGCAATGATGTAAATATAGAGAGAGATGTAAGTAGCTTAGAAGTTACTTTAATTGCAGTATAAGACAGATACATATATGGAGTAATATATAAAGTACGATTAATTTGCACAAGAACAACAACTGAGTAAGTGTAAACGGCTTTCCATAAACATTTGTACATCTTATGAGTAGAGATTAATATTGAATCAAGTGCTCAGCCTAGTTAAGATCCTTTCATCCGGCAAATATTATACTTCTTTACGATATATAGTAATATATAATGGTGAACACAACAAATATAAGCAGACAATATATTTATTTAGTGTTCGGTGTGGTTGTCTTTTTTTGTCAGAGTAAAGTTTAAGTGCTTTAAAAGGGTATTTTAATAAGAATTTGGACAAAAATAAAATTTGGTGTTTCTGTGTTAAGAATTAAAAACCATTCCAATATCGTTATTATGTAATTTGACTAAATTGTATTTCCTGAATTTGTGAATAAAATTAGTATATTTGTGTGTAAGTGTAAACATTACATTTTATAATAAACATTTAGGCATTGGCAAAAAAAGTAGTAGTGGAATATTAATTAAAGGTATTAATATATATTTTTTAAATTTGATTCATTTACTTAAAAATTACTTTAAAAATTGGCAAGTCTTTTTTATTATTTTTTTACGTTAGATAATATCTGATTACCCCGCTGTATGAAGTTTTTAATCAAAAAAATAAGAGATCTTTGCGAAAATGTATTCTAAAAATATAATAGCACTTAAATTTAATTTATATTATAGCTATTAGCTAGAAATAGATAGTTTAAGGAATATATTTTTCTTTATTCTTCCCTTATTCTTCAATAATAAATGGTTATGGGATACATTTAAGCTTTGCGTTTTTAAATAAATTAGTTTAGCATTATTTAAAGATTATAAAATATTATCAAGACACCAATTAGAAGACACATTTAGAAGGTTAAACTAAATAATTTTTTGCAGTCAAAGAGTAAGTACAGACACACAACGTGTAACATTTAACATATTTGTTAATTCGAAAGGAGTTTATCAAAATGAACCAAGAAACAGATCAAATTAATTAGAACAGAAACCAATTATTCGTACCATTTGTATTGAAGCCTTTATTAATCGCGATATGTTTTCAAAATTGTCGATGTTTAATCGAAATTTTGTTAAATTTTTTTATAGCACACGAAAGTTTGAAGCGGTTTCGATTTATATTTTATTGACACATTGTTGTCGAGAAGTTGAGAGATGTTGAATTATCGAAACAACGGGAAAGAAATTAAATAAACGATTAATTACAAATATATCGATATACATATATCTATATTATTCATATGTAGAGTCAGAGCGTTTTGGCCATCAATATTCATATATATATATTTAGAACAAGAAGCGTAGAGAGAGTGTGTGAGGAAACTAAATGCCCAAAGTACAGAACAGAAAGAAAAATTCGAATGTGATGATACAGTAGAACTCGGCATAGCACGACCCTTTCAGTGACAGATTGACAAATATCAAATATTAATTAAAAGAAACGGGAAAGGCAAAGACTTTTGGGCTGCGTGAATAAACTTTTTTTTGGGGGGAGTTATTAGGGTTCAAACTGTTTTTGCTATATAGAATATCCAACCAAATGTTGATTATTGCAAAAGAGATATAGGAAAATATATGTGCAATAGTACATACCCTTCTATAAGGCTTCAGTTCTTCGGCCAACAGATGATGGATCTTAGCATCAGTCAGATCCTTCTTGGATGGATTGTAATCCAGCTCAGCCATGTCCAGATTACGTGAACAAGTATTGTCTAGATTTGTCAGACTGGGACTAAAAAAAGGTGAACCAAATAGGTGTCAGTATATTATTAATTTATGGGGAGATACAATACATATTTAGTTGAAGAAAATATAAAAAGTGGTTAAACGAATTTCAGATATATGCAGAAATATAATGTTAATAAAATAACAGAGGTGTTACATAAAAATCTATAGGAAAAATATTTGAATTGTAGGAGAATTCATACTACAGGCTCTTAACAGAATCATTCCTTGCAAGTTGTGACTGAGATAAAGTCTTAAAGAATGGCTTTACTGAGTTTATTATTACTTATTAAAAATATTAATAAATGTTTGTATTATTTTTAGTATATGGAAACACTTGTAAATTCAGTTAAAATAGAAAATTAATTAATTTCAGTATAAAATTTTATTTAAAGAGTATTTAAAAGCTTTATATACTCTCTGTTAGTTATCAATCTAAATATTTTAATACGAGTAATCATTATTTTAGGACATACTTTTGTGACACCTCTATTTAAATAGTTTTTTTCTGATTGTGTTAGTGGCCAATCTTAGTTAAAAAATCATAGTTTTGTGCAGTTTCATGCTACAGATTCGGTAAAATTTAACTACATTTAATTTTGAATTTATTTCGTACTCATGCATTATATATACGATCATTTCGGTGTGAGTACAGGCAAGTGTATCGATATCAATTCATATTCAATCCAAAATTCGTTTACCATGTGGTGTATATGGTTGGCGGTGCCCACCTGCCGCCAATATAGTTATTGGTATAGTTCCGGAACAGGGCGCTCATTGACTCAGTGCCCGTCATCTGGCCAATGGTCGATGGATTCCGTCTCATCACCTCCATAGCATCGCGCATTGTCAGTTTCGAATACGTCTCAATGATCTTCGGCTCAGCGCCCTGTACAAAAAATTATATTAACCAAGTTTTAAATAAACAAAATTACTTTTGATTTTATAAACTTATTACTAAATATCATCTTCTTCGTATGAGATCTTGATTGACTTTTTTCTGTTGGGAATGCTTGTATCCCGACGTTGCATTCTTCTTGAGTTCTGCCCATCCAAGGAACTTCTTAATCTCTTACTTTTGTCTAAATCACGCTCATAGCTTTGCATGGGAATGCGATCCAGTAAATGGTACTCATTCACCTCCTGTGTGGCAGTTTAGGTTTGCGATATACATCTATATACATTTTTTACTTAATCTACAAAAATATACCTTGAGATCTCTGATCAGTAGCGGGCGAATAAAGCGATTGTCGAAACGCTTGAATTTATCACGCACATTATAGTTGCCTGTCTTGCCCACAATATCCTCAATTCCAGCCATCAAATGGTCCATGAACTGAGAAGAAAGTATATATTTAAATTCGATTATATGAGATTATTTTAGAGGGTAGACTCACCCTTTCATGTATGCGCTCATTCATGGTGGGCTTACGCTTGTTGGCTCGCTTCACATTGAGTATTTTGACCAGCGGCTTGATGGTGATGCCTTGCAGGAAGACAGTAAAGTAGATCACAGCTATTGTGGTGGTCACAAACATATTCTTCTGCTTGACCACATTCTCATCCACTAGCAGCACCAGGGCGAAGGCTACAGCACCACGCAGACCGCCGTAAGACATCACAAACTGATCCACGCGGGACAATTTGTGGAGGCGGAACCTATTGGCAATGGCCGAAAGCAGGATGACACCTGTAATATAAGGGATATAGTATCACAAATAATGTATTATTTAAATTATTAGTTTTAAAGTAACTTACCAATCACTCGAAATACCGAACAGAAGGCAATAGTGAGAACCACAAACCACGTATTCCATACGTGCATATTATTGACAGTGGCCACGCCGAGGAACATAAATATGATAGTTTCCGCTGAACTCGACAACATCTTCAAGGCATATTTAACAGTCGTGTGCGACTTTTGTGAAATATTCGATTCCACATAGTTTTTCATTGTAATACCACAGAATGTGATGCTGTTTTGGAAGGAAGTAAATATTAATTAATAAAATATAAATAAAGATCTTTATAAAATGCTATACTCACGCCAAAATGCCGCTCATGTGGAAGATTTCCGCATTGAGATAGGCCAAATAGGCCATTACAAATATGAAAATAGGTTCTATGACACGCACATGATCGGTAAAACGGGTCACCAGACCAGTGAGGAAACCCCAGATGATGCCTAGAAATATTACAGGTATTAATGATTATAATATAATGAATTATATAATTATATAGTATAATTATAATGATTATTAAATATGAAAGTTTACTGCTTTTAAAAATATTTTAAAAAATATTTAAAAAATCGATGTACATTTTCCAACTAAAATCCAATTAATTTTGTAAAAATAAAATCCAGTTGAGAGCTACAGAAACAGCCACTCACCTATGGCAGTGCCACCTAGGGCAACCACAAAAAATGAACCCATGCCGCTGGCAATGTCCTGGGCGATGATTTTGTCCAAGCCAATCTCATTGTAGGACTCCATCATGTGGTACATGACGACCTGAGGGAAGAGGATAGAAAGGTTAAAGCATTACAACTTGTTGACTTGATTGCTTCGCTTTTACAACCAATATTCGCGACCGCAAAATCTCATCAATAAACCCAAAGCCACTCACCGTAACGGCGTCGTTCAGCAGGGACTCGCCAAAGACGACAATGTACAGGATCTCGTTGACGTGAATCTCCTCAAAGACGGCCAAAACAGCTACCGGATCCACGGCGGATATCAGCGAGGCGAAGAGGAAGACGTCCATCAGGCCAGGGGTCTCGTTCTCCCCGTAAATTCCCATCATTCCGCAGGCATAAAGGGAGCCACCTTCAAATTAAAATGCAGGAAAATCAGTGAATTGAAGTGGATGCTAGCCGCAGTGTAATTTATTTTCCAACCCATCAATTTCCCAGAGAGCTGCACTCCTTAGACTTAGACTTAATTAGATACCACCCATCAAGCCAGCCAGCCAATCGATGGCATTGACATTGCTGCAAGTCGGCAGACGCCAGTCTGCTTGTTGTTTTTCAAAATGCATCCCCAAGTCACTTACGTCAATTGATAAGCGCCTTCTTCCCAGAATAATTGAATTTGCAGCGATGCAAATTGAAAATTTGCAATAATATTGCTGGTGTGGCGGGTCTTCAAATTGGTTTGACAAATTGATTAGGAAAAACAAATATTTTAAGCTTGGGAAAAGCCTACCAAAATATTATATTTGTGTATAGAAATATTTTTTATTGAAATAACTTAATTTTTGCTTTCTTCAAATGCTTAACAAGTTACTGGGCATTATGACATGTAAAAATAACGTTTAAATTTTCAAAGAACATATTCCTATAATTTACAATACAAAATTTCCTCAGAATGAATGATCATCTGCAACAATTAAAACGCCATTTCATTGCAATAAAAGCCAGTGCAAAATAATTAAGGCTTATGCAACTCCCTTGGCTTTTGTTTTATGCTATTACATAACAATAATAAAATATCTGACGCGGACGAATGAAAAATGACTATGGAATTTCCACTTTTCCGAATGAATCGCGAGAGATAAGTTAACAGAGCGGCGTTGTCGGCTTGCATTGTGTGTGATATGTAATCCAATTTGTTAAGCATAAGTAATTGCCAAGTCTGGTTCGGAGCGGGTAAGTGTGGCAACTCGAGCGTGTATCCCCCGGATTCGCTTCGCGGTTGCCGTTGGCGCGGTCATTCATCTAAGTGGCGTCCCTCCCAACCCCTTTCTATGCTTCTCATCTGGATTTTGCCCACGGAATCTCTCCCTCCGCTTTTGTTTGTCATCGGAGCCCATCAACAACATTAGCGGTGGCAGCATCCCCATTCACATCAATCGCATGCTTTGTTACACTCTCGTGTAAATCACTTCTAAGCGGTCATCTAGTTGGAGGCGATGATGCTGCCACGCCCCCTCGCGTGCCGGTTAAATTTATATGTATATATGCACTTGGAATAAAGTATATGAAGTACAATGTAAAATATGGTATACATATTTGTAAATTTAGGTATTTTAAAAGATTTTTTGAAGATGTTATGAAATTTTCTAAGAAGTATACTATTCCAGTAAATAATATTATGACTGGAGTAGAGTTCATTTTACATTTGTAGTGCCAAGAAAGAGTTTTGTTTAAAAATTTAATAGATTTTTCTTTAAATTAATGAATTCTGTGGCTTGATTGAAAACAAATTTTTAAAGTTTAAGTTAAATGCCATATACCACCAAGATTTAATATAAACTAAAGTAAACTTCTGGCAGAATTATAAATTTAATTTTATGTCAAGTGTTAATATTCATTTATTAGTCTAGCTTCTTTTCTGAGTGTAAAATAACACCAAAAACCCCCTAATGATTGCCTCTTTTATTTTTAGACATTAGAACAAATGGAGCCTCATTATTACGATACTTTTGGCTACCATACAAAGGAAATACAACTAATTCAGCTTCTGTCTAATTACTGGCATTGACCGACACTTAGTTTTGCAGTTGTTAACTAGTTGACAAGTACTGTTAACATCTTTATTTGTTTAAAGTATAAGCAATTTGCACTTCAGATAAATTTAAATATTGACTTTGCCACCTGACAGGTTTTTTACAAAGCAAAAACTTCTCTAGATAATTTTCTTTCTAGAAAAAGGTAACCGAAACTGTGAAAATCTCCTTGACAAATATATGTATTGACTTTAATCTAATACACAGTTGATTGCAGCTAATAAATTTAGCCAAGTTTAGACTATATACCAATAGCAATATATACCACCAAAGCAAACAGTATTTTATTGACTTCCATTGACCGTTTTTCAGGCTGACGGACTTGGATGGATGGGATTACACGGAATGTCGTTGGCCCGGGGCGATCCTACCGCCAACCATCCATCTCCACCTTGTCTCAGCCCTTGTTTATTAAGCCATCAAACTCTAAACGATGGACAGGACAATTTCATTTCCCCAAGGACAATGACCGAATCCTTCTCAAGTTTCCGTTTACTCACCGATGGTGGCAATGTTGAAGATGGTACCGACCACGGCCATCAGCAGGATGGTGCCCAGGTTGTCGAAGAACAATCGATTGGGCATAAAGTACCCGGCGTCCAGGATAATCGGTGGCAGCATATAGAAAAAGAAGGTATTGGGCGTCAGTGGCGACACAGCGACATCTGTGCAGAAATAAAGCACCACGCCGATGACCACGCCCACGACAATTAGCAGGCAGGACTCGGGGAATATTAGATGCAGCTTGGGCGTCATATGGAAACCTGCAAAATATTAAAATACAAATTGTATACAGTAAGGTACAAATTATTACTAGATAAACAGGAAAATTCTGCAACGCAATTTGGTGTAACTAAACAAGTGTGTGTGGGATCCCCGAAAATATTTTCCTTAATTACGAAATGCGCAGCCATAAAAGCGAAAATATTCCCCCGTTCGCTTGGGGAATGATGGGGAATTTGCATGCAATTTCTTGGTAGCCTTTTTGCCCTTTGACCTCTTCTCCATTTGTTCTCTGCCACTTGGCTTCTAGTCCTTTTTTCTAGCAAATATTTCGGGTTCAAGGGCAACGAAAAAACCCAAGGATAATTATGCTTTGCAAATAAGGTAAAAAATAAAGAAAAGGAAAATATTCGCACAAAAAGGTAAGGTTTTAATTTGCATTTTCCTATTAAAAATTTAATGGCAGAAATAAAGGTGAAGGCTAGAAAATATTTAAATTTAAATATTAAATGATTTAATAAGAAATATTTAAGTCCGATAAAATTAATTAAGGTTCATAAAACTGACACATACTATAAGAATGGTGTAAAAAATATGAACAAATCATACACAAAATATGAAATGTTTATAATTAAATAGACAATTTATTAAAGGTACTATTTTACCTAAAATCTATTTTTATCTGTTCAAAGGACTATTAGTTATTCTGCAAATATCTTTGACAATTAAGTTGAATCGACAATAAACTTACATAACTATCTTGCCCTCAACCTTAGGTTCTTAAATAACATTTCCCTTTGCCAGAAAACCTTATCTGCCCGTAAACACTCCCCGTTCATTTCGTCGTTAAGTGCCAAGCCTCTCCAGTTTACAATCGGCCTTCGTTGAAGTTTTTCTGTTTCAACGGCATTCGCAATGATTTAAGCCCTATTTTCGGGCCAGTTAGGCTCTTCTGCCCGCTGGCCACTGATTCAATTGCAGCGGAAAATTTCGTGCGGCCGTCGCACTTGAAAATAGAAATTGTAATGGAAAAACAGGGACCTGCCGCCAGCGTCCTTGATGGGTGTGAATGTGTGCGGAAAATGGATTTTCTCTCTCTCCAGCCAAGGTTACGGACAGGGCCACTAGATAAACCTGTCTGACCCGAGGTCCTCCCAAAAAAAAAAGAGGAAAATCAAAAAATCAGAGAAGGTAATGAAGTCTCAAGAGGCTTGGAGTAAATGATAAATGCACAAGCCGCTTTTGGCAGGCCCAATTGTTGCTCGGGGGGAGAGCAGAGCAGGGCAGGGTCAAGGCCCCAAGTTCTGCGGCTTGTTGCACACGCAGTCGGCGTGGTCTTATGCAATGTCCTTCGGCCAGGACTCACATTCACACCCACTGAACACAGACACACACGGTAACGTTACGTCGCCGACGACTACGAAGACGACGACTTGACGCAAATCTGCATGACGATGATGGCGTCGCCAGTCGTAGAGGAATTACATAAACCATATTGATTTTGCCTGGCAACAAGAGCTCAGGGAAAAATAGAAAGACACCCACGCCGAGGAGCAGGAGCAGCTCTGGCTCCAAGGGGAAAAGGAAAACCTCGTTTTTCCGGCAAAAAGCACTGATTTTCCGCTGATTAGGCACAAGCTAATCCTTCTTTATTTGCTCTAATTGGACAAGCCAGGCAACTGGCTTAAGTAGTGTAGGTTTTTTGACGTTTTAACTTCATATCTGAGATTAAATAAGAAATTTGTTCCCTATAAACTTCATAGTAATTAGTTTTCAATATATATTTTAGCTCAGTAATGAAGCATTTAGCTTTAAGTACTGCTAATTTAAAGGGTCATAAAAACCACTTAATATTTTAGCAAATAAATAAATACTAAACGTTTTACATATTATAAAAACAAAGCAAAAATATTCAGTTAAGTAAATATTACACAATTTCCTCAGCTGAGAAAAACTTAACTCAAAAACAAATTCTACGTTACTCACCAATTTTGGCTATACTGGCTGACAGTATCCATATACCAATGATAAAGGGCGTCTTAACCCGGCCAAAATCCACGCTGGACAGTGGATATCGGGTCATCTTGTGGCCATCACTGCCGTGACCATCCTCATCCTTGGCCTTCTCCTCCTCCTCACCAGATTTTAGTGGTTCGGCACGTGGCAAACGCAAAGTAGGCGTGGCCTCCGCCAAACCTAAATCCAAGGGGGTTGTCTGAGGCAGCTGGATTTATTGGGGGCAGGAAGGAAATGAAAAATAATTCAGGCATTAGCGGTTTTATAATTGGCAAACATCTATTCAAGAGTGGGAAGAGGAAAATTGATAAATGTGCTGGTAAATTTCCCAATACCCGCCAATGTAAATATCAAATATTTACACGGGGCTGCCTAAACTGCGGAAAATAAAATCCAGATTCTATGTCTGGTGCGGTGGGAATATCGGGGTTAAGTTTCTTCATGTGTGGGTAACACACGCCATCGAAAATTACAATCAATTCCATTAATGACGCATGCGAGCGAGCGAACAGAACACGGAGTGTCAGCGCTTTTCTTTTATTTTATTTTGTTTGCCGACTGAATCGTCAGCGTTTCCACAATGTCTGAGCATAAAACTCCGAAACAAACCCATTTGAAAAGTTGATCTAGGTCAGTGTGAGGCACCTAGCATGTTGTGTGTCAGCGGTTCAATGAATATTAAATCGCGTCTGAGGTTAATTAGTTTGATACTTTCCAAAGACATTGAAATATTCGTATACATATATATGGTAATTGAATGGGGCTTCCCGCAATTATAATTGGGGCTTCGTCTACAAGTTCATTATCGATAGCTATTTATAGTGACAATAGAAACCTTTTTACCTAAACAGAAAGAAGGTTTAATAAATCAATATTTATGCGGAATAAAGATAAGAAATCATGGGGTTACTTTAAAGATAACTTTGGTCATGGCTTGTCTTATTTCTTCAAAGCTGACATTCCATCAAAAGGGGTTTTTTCATTAGACACCTTATTAATCAGAGGAAAATCTAACACTATCATTAAGTTAGAAACTAAAGATTATATTTAAAACTCTTTCTTTAGAAGTAAGGAAGTCGAGTAAAAACATCGAAATATATTAAAGAAAATCTTCATAAATTTGAGTTTATTTCTATTTGAAAAATATCAATGAAAATCTTCTTAAATTGGATATTTTTTACTTTTAATTTATTTATTAAAAAATACAAATTTAATTTTGTGTAAAGATATTTCCCAAACCTAAACGCAACGCAGCGTAGAATCTTTAAATGCATTAGACAAAGTTCGAGTCTCACAGCACATCTTCAGAGGTTTCCCACATAAACTAGTCGATATTTCATTTGATTTATCAGTAAATTGCTTTAATTAAGAGTTTAGTTTATGACACTTGACAGTTTTACTAGCAAAAAGGAAATGTAAAGGCAGTAAATCTTTTCCAACAGAATGCTGTATGAATTTTTTAAATGCTCTTTGTTAGAAATAATAATTTTTTTAAAGACAAAAAATGAATCCTTAAAGACCTCAAAGGTCAATCCAATAAAAATTAAGTTAACGTGAAAATTAAGCATAAATCTTTAAGGTGTCTTATTTTACTTAAAAAGTTTAGTGACTTGACTCTTAAAAAATTGTCATTAAATTTTATGGTCTCCTTAAATTTTCACTTTATAGCAGGCTCCACTGTAAATTGCAATCCAGTAAAGAGCTTTCGGTGCACACAACGCACACCGGAAGTGCGGTAATGCCAGGACTTAATGGCTGTTCAACCGGATTTGGGTTTTCGGATTACGGATTTTGGCTATGGCTTTCAGGGTACTTACATTTAGCTGGGTGACCGCATCCGTAGCCGCAGCAGACGCAGCACTATCCTTGCCCGGAGCCACGCTTACAGCACTCGTGTTGGGCCGTCCCTGGGTGAGTCCAAGGATGAGGAATACAAAGCCAAGAAGCAGCATCCTTTTGCTCCAAAGACCACTCCTCAGCCGGCTGGATGTGCAGGTTGTTGGTGTTCTTGTGTTTTGTGTTTTGGTTTCATCGCTCGGTGGTTGGTGTTCCGCAATTGGATCGGGATTAGCTAGCTGGGGATATCTGGGAGGGATTTTGTTCCTCCAGCAGGCACGTCTGGCCAGATTCATCTGCTGCTGCAGCGCCGGAGTGGCACTGTCGTAGTCCTGCTCCGTGCGTTGGTTGCTCATTGTGTGTTGCTTGGGTTCCTCACTTCCCTGACGCTGATCCTGGCATGCTAGTTAGTGTCCTTCTATTGTGGTTATTTGCTCTTCCTTTCCGGTTGCTGTTTGGTTGATTATCTCTGCAAGGAAAGAGTTTAAAAATAATGTTATAATGTTTACTATCACAGCGCCTCACTAAGTCGACCGACCTGCCGCAATAACCAATTGAAACTGGTTAAAACCCACGAATTTCACCCAACTTGAAGACTTCTGGCAGAAAATCCAGACCCATTCAACGAAAAATCACACGTTAATATTTGTTTTTTATATACGCATCGGTTTCTGCCTAAATCTCTTTGATTTTTGTCTTTCTTTTTGGGGGCAAATTGCAAATATGAAATGTGCTAAAATCTAAGCGGAGTTTTCAATTGATTTTGCACGTGATTTGATACCAATCCAGGTCTAAGTGGGTGTGGATTTATTTTGTGAGCTGAATATAGTATTCAGAAATTAGATCATTCATTTAAATATATTATTCCGTGTTATATTGTATTATAAATTATTATTTTAAGTATTTTGAGATAACTAATTTTATCCCCCAACCAGTATTTGATTGCATCGATATTTTAACATATTTGAATACGTTAGATGTTGTGTCGATGTATCATATCGCACTTTTCCTCTCGACATTTACATTTTCTTTTTCGAATAAACTTTAATTTAAAAACACCATTAAGTAAGTGATTTAAGTTTTACTGATTCCTTAACCCCAAAAGCTTCCGTTTATTTCCATTGTTAATTCGCAATAAATCCAGTTAAAGTGCCATTGTTTACCCACTTGGCCATTTGGTTTGCTTTAAGATCTACAGACTTTATAAATTTATATCAAGCATTTCGATGGACAATATTGATTTTTCGAACTGGTTGAATCCAGTGCACTTAGCGCCATGCGAAATTAGCGAGTTGATACCAATCGTAAACATGGCAATAAACCGGAGTAAACGAATGTCGATTTTCTGCCAGCAGTTGGTCCTCAGCGCCCGCGATAAGAACTGATTCCGAGTTATTGGCAAAATTAAATTAGTAGAAGCAGCAACAGCAGAAGCAGCAGCAGCAGCAGCAAGGCTTATCTATCGAGTGTTTAAATAAGCAGGAATATAAAGCAATTGGCCCCCACAAGTGTCACACATCTCATTTGGGGGACTGATAAATTGGAGGGCAATGTACCGAACCGATTCCTATGTAATTCTCCAACTCAAGTTCCCTTCGGGCAATTGAATCTTGTTATTTCTCATTATATAAAATTGATGGCCACTTTACGTTTGTTGATCTTGCTATAAGGGTTTGAATTTCCTAAGCTTTTCCACTACTGAATCCATTTTCCGGGGGTGACAAGCGGTGATTATATTAGCGACCACAAAAGTTTCAAGTTCACTGACTTCAATTAACGGCTGTTCACAGTTAACCAACTAAAAACCAGCTTAAATTGAATGGTTAACAAAATACCCACAAAATCTTCCAGAATACAGAGTGGCATTAGTGCAAAATCGTTTGATATAATTAAGTGCTTAGGCCAAGAACAGTGGAGATGATGGAAAATAAGCTCAAAGTTTGTGGTAATTAACGAGATTATTGTGTACAAACTTAAGTGTTTTTTTACGTTATTTTAATTTATATATATTTTTTTTAAGTGAAAATAAATTGTAAAGCTTCGTTTTTAGTAAAACTACTATAGTAAAAGTGAATATAAAAACTTTTTGACGCCTAGAGGAAGTCCGGCTCAAGTTTGTGTTGCAAGGCTACTCGTTTGACTGCAACTTCCTTGAAGTTTAATAAATAAAAAAGCGCATATAACTTTTTGCATTATCAATTAAAAAGTTTTCTTTTTCTTTAGCCCCACTGTATGGAGAATCTGTTTCTGTGTCTTCTCGGATATGGCCACAACTTTGACCCGGAGAGTCCATGGACAGAAGTCCTTGGGCATGAATGAATTGCGCCACGATTTAATTGATTTCTTCGCACATCGCCGGCCACCAGACACCCTGAAAATGTGTTAATATTTAATTTGAGTTTACTTTATGCTTCAGGTCCACAGGGCCCCCCTTTCGTACACGCCCCTGGGCTATAGACGTGAATCGGATTGACGCCCCTACACCCTTCGATTTTGCTCAACCATAAATTTGTGTGTTTATTTTGGCCAGTGCGGGCGGGCGACTAATTCCCGATCCAAACGTAAATATTTGTGGCAAGGATTTTCGGTCTTTCATGCCCGGGGGGGTTCAGTTCAAGTTTAGCCAGCGGAAACAATTTATATTTCAAAGGTCAAACGATTTTCGAAAAGACTAATACTATATAGATTGGCGAAAATTACCAATTGGGAATACTATATACATATATCTAATATGTGAATGCATAATGTATATTTTGGCCAGATACCAAGAAAATGTATGGTCTGTCCACGCCAAACAGTTTCTTTTTTGAAAATGTAGCAGAGGAAAATATTGAAAAACGTCAGAATAATTTATATTTATTTTTATAATACAAGGCACTGTACCTGGAACAGAAAGCGGTGCATTTACTGAGGCGGAGAAACCTTGAAATGGGAAGAATAAATGTATACTTAAAGAATATTATAATATTTTTTATTTATGTTTAGAATACAGCCTACAAATCTGACTTTCTTCAGAGAACAAAGATTTGTAACAAAGTTTAATATATTTCCTCTTTGATATAGTATCGAAACTGTACCTTTACTGAGGCAAGTCGCTGTTGTGGTTACTGTATAAAAAATAAACCCCAAACTTGTAGTGGTTTCGATCGATTTTACTTTACAACTTTCTAGCAAAAAGAAACACCCAAGAATTTGGTTGTTCCTGCCTGTCACTCTGCCGCCCATTAATGTCAACTCTATTTGGTTTGTTTCCCCAGGTTTCTGAACTTTGCCCCGTTCGTTTTGAGGTTACACTCTCTTGCAGCAAATCGATAACATGCGCCACAATGGAATATGGAAAATGCCATCGTGGTTACAGGGCGAAATTATTTATAAACAAATCAAACTCAATTGATTTGTGAAAAATACATCAGTGACTACAACAACAACAACAATAGCCGCTGCAGAATACAAACCGGTGGGAAGCCACTCGAACTGGTTCAAGGCGATTATCCGAAGCGCCAAAGTGGACGACTGTATTTAACTTGGCCCATAACTGAGCCAGTGCATCTGGCATCCCAGCCAATTTAAGGCGGAAAATATAGTAAAATGCCTATAATTCCCAGCAGATGCACAAGTACATGGAAATTCCGCCGATGCTAACTTGAATAATAAGTGTTTACGAGCGAAAAAAAAAGTAAAATAAAAGAAAAATCCGTTTTAATGGGTTTCCTGTATCCGTAAATTATTTTTACTGCCATGAACAAGTTGCAGCAAAAATAGTTTTTCATTTGTTTTGCATTTTCTGTTTGATTTTATTCCGTTGTACGATTTTGTTTAATGCCGGCAGGTAGCCAACAGGTATGTAGGTTGTTATCTAGTTAAATGTGCTCCAAGAGATAGGTAACATTGGAATAGATTTCATTCAACAAAGGCATTTAATATTTATTGGCATTATGCAGTCAAGTGTTCAAGCTTTTATAGGGAAGATTATTTATTTACTGGCACGACTTTTGTTTCTGCACCTGTGCCACTGCAAATATATTCGCAATGGGTATGGGGGTTTGTATAATGGGAATTTAAAATTACAGAAATATATTTTCATGACTAAAGATATTATCTCTAAGGTGAGTAAGTTGAGAAGTCTCTTAAGTGATTAGATAAATTATCGAAAAAATAATATACAAGTTTTCTTCACTCCTTAATAACATTTAATAGTAGTTTACTCTCTTAATTGGTTTTATCTAACATTTTAAGTCTCAAAGGGGTTTCCATTAAAATTTCAGCCACATACCTCATCCTAAACCTAATTTAACTTGACATGTTCAATTACAAAAGTCAATTTTGCTCAATTCAAGGAACATTACACATCACCATTCCCAACATCATCCCAAGCTCATCATCTTCTTTGGAAAGCATTGCGGGTGGTATTCCATCATGTGCAGACCTTTTGGCCACACACACCCAAAATAATATACGTTCATTTACATAAAAGAGTTGAAAAAGTAAATTTACATACATACATGCAAATATATGATATAAAAAAAGAGTCAAAAAATAAAAGGAATAAAGCTACAAAATGAACAGCAAGAAATTGAGACAAAAATCATGTTGCGGTGGCGACGAATTTCTGACAGAATTTCAGACTGACTGACTGACAAGGGGAATCGATGTGGGAAACCCAAAAAAGAACTCGAATCGCATTGAAATTGCGCGTTGAGGGTTTCGTTATAGTCGTTGCCATATAAATACACACAATCATATGATTGTGACCATCAAGATGGTCGATAAGGGTGTCTCTAGTAGGATTCCTGGTTTCACTGAAAACAGGAAATACTGATTACAAATTCTTGATTTAATGGTCTAACTCAAATTTCATCATAATGTGTAAGTACTACCTTCATAAAAGGCAGGCAAACTTTGGTGACTTAATAAATCAAATTTAGAAATGTTTTACTTGTTAACTTAAAGTGCAGTCTTAGATTTAGGAATCACTTTACAAAGCTTTTATATTTAATGATTAATATTTAAGTACTGCCACTGAAATATTATTAATTTTGTTATTGTCTTAACCACGATTTAATGAGCTTGATTCTAAAAATATAAAGCTTATATGCTGATTTTCAATTAATTTTGATAAAGGAAATCTCTCTCATAAAATACTTTCAGCTGGACTTGTATCGTTATCTAAGAAATCCCCAGAAAAAACTATCTAAAATTAGCTATAACTCTACTCTAATATCTGTACTTTAAACGTGCCCAAGTTCACTTTGAAATTTAAGCTGACCACCATAACTTTTAGTCGACTTGCATAAAGTAGGCTTTAAAAAACCTAAACAATTATTTTAAGCACACTACTTAAGACACACTTACTTTTATCTATAACAAAAAGTATTTCCTACAATGAGATCACCCTTTATGGGTCTTTGATAAAATATTTCCAGCATTTGGTCAGCTCCAAACTGGACGTAATTATAAGCTTAAAAATCGATTTTGTATATATTTTTTTCCTAAGGTTTCTAAATGGATTTTTTGGCAGAGCTTTTGATGTGTGGCTAGCCTACTTGAGATATTGTTTAACTGATAGTAAATATGAATAATTTGCGTATCAGAAAAAGGCATTATTACATAGACTTGTGGTCAAGGTCTCTAATGATGACGACCCATCATAAATCAAATATTTTCCTTCCCTTACACAAGGACACGTCAAATTTTATCAGATGAAAAAATGCGTATAAATGAGCACTAGGTTTTGTGGTTTATATTGTCAAAGTGATATATACACACTGACCAGCAGGTGTGACATTTCTGTTCGATTTTCTGATTGATGGAGCTCGAAAAAACCCAACAAAATATGTAATTGGAATAGATTGAACCCCTAACAATAATATTTTTCTAGGAAGAATATCATGACACACTTAACCGCGTAATTATTTACACTTGTTGCTCAGTGTACCGACTAATTGGTATCATTTTAACAACAACTACTGACCAGAAGTAAATGGCCACAAATTATTGAAACACGTTAGATAACAAATGAATAATGTTTACATAAATGTTCATAGATAGATCGCAACTGTATCTATGCCCCCGCCTGGTCATATCTTAATTTATTGCCTGATAATTGATAATGAAATCAACTTGATTGACGATTTAATCCCAATAACACTTTTTTCAGACATTTCGACCGACGCTGTGAACCGCATATAGATAGCTATCTTGTACATATGCACGTTTATTTATATAGGCGCTATGTATGACTATAAATATTTGTTTATGCATGTTTGCTTGAATATTACGAGGGTCTAGGCTCTAGACTCTAGACGGAAGAAACACGATTCGGGACCGATCAAGCGAAGGCCGCCTGACTCATATTTTAATTATTAGAAATTTTTCAAATATATATATGTACATCTAGGTATTATTCAATTTATATGAAATATTGAGACAAATTTTAAATATTGAAAACAGTAATTATATTTTTAATAATTTTTAACAAAATACTTAAATTCGTGTATCTTGTATCTTTAGGATCTCAATGTTTTCTTCATTTATGAAAATGTAATTTAAATTTATTTATATATTATTAACAATTACATTTTAAACCTTTAACTTTCCACTCTTTAAAATGAACTGATTTTAATCTTCTAGATACATTGGTATATTGGAATTTGAAGTTGGAATTTCTGAATGAGATGACTCCGCAGAAAAAGCATCCAAAAAATACAGAAGAAAAAAGCATCGAAATAATACAGCAAAGAGCGCGAATGGCATAAAAGTATGTTGCTATGCTGTGTCGTTGTTATCAGCTTGGCAACAATAAAATATGTAGACTAAAAAAGCATTACATATGTTTATACTAGAAATATGTACATATACTAGTACATATGTTCATGAGTATTTTGGAATGCGAAACGAATGGGAACGAATAAGTAGAGCAGAGCGAATGGAGAAGGGAAAATGGGTGGAAAAACAGAACCGGCAAAAGACCAAAATAAACTCAAGTGCACTTTTGCCAGACGTAAAAAAATAAATAATAGAAGAAAGCGCCTGTCGTTGGAAACGTGAAAATATAAAAGATGCCTAAAAATAACTCAGGAATACATACATACATATGTATGTATAAGCCGCTCAGACATTTTTTGGTAAAACTTGTTAAACAAGAAATATTTACACGGAAAAAATCTCTACTTAAAAAAGTATCTACAGTATCCAATCTAATTTTCAGAAGTTATGCTATGCGAAAATCAATAGGTTATAAATAGTATAAATATTAGTAAGATTTTTAATGTCAATGTATATTTTTCAGTATATTTTTGGTACGCACATTTCTCTTGTTCTTTCTGCTTGTTCCTTTTCCGCAACAAATCAGCCGGCAGCTGTTCTTTCTTTTCCACTATTTTTCGCACTCTCTTTACCACTCTCTCGCTTTCCACAGTCTATCTTTGTATCCGTATCTGATTCCCGATTTTGTTTTGATTCGCACTGCAGACGAGTGCAAGTAAATAATGATTTCTAATTTATTCCCGACAAAGCGGCACAATGCACATTAATATTTATTGGCGGACCAAAAAAGGCGCACTATATTCAGTTCGCACACACAATATAGAAAAACACACGAAACTCGCTTCACGAAGTACTGGAAAAACACGGCTTGCTTTCGCTTCCATTTACATTTGCTTAATTTTGTAATAGTCTAAACAATTTCCAAATAGATAGATGGAAAACACGATTTTCCGCAACCGAGGCTATAAGTATAATGCCGCGCGCGGCCGAGAACTGAATGCGAGAATCGGAGGAATATATTTTGAACCGAACCGAAATCGAAATCGGCCCCGATGGCAGAGGTTCCAGCTGACAGAGAGCCTAACAGAGCGTGGGTCTGTTAACCGGCACCCACACAAACTTAACAGCTGTTAGAACGAGTGTGAGGCAAAGAGGCCGAGGAAAGTGTGGAAGAGAGGCGGCAGAGGAGAGGAAAATATGCACATAAAAACAAATGACAAGGAAATAATGTAAACAAATATTTTGCAATTATAGGGCAAACCTATAAAATAGTTTGTATTTTTGTGTTTATTAAAATACAAAATTAATAATAATTATATTTGGGACTATTTTAAGCTCAGTTTGGTGGAACTAAACAAGTCGAATTAATAAAAATTTTAAAGAGTATTATAGGAAATAGAAATAAAAACGTATCTTAATAGGAAGAAGAAAGAAAAGATAGACATAAACCTGCGTTGGAAAAGCGTTAAAAGTTATATGAAGTTAAATTTTAAGCTCTAAATAATTTACATTTTACAATTATAATTGTTTAGAATTATTTTATAATTATTTAGAAATGTTAGTCTATTCAAATAAGTATACAATTTTAAAATCTGCTAAAACAGTACTTGGACTGTTTCTACAAAACTGATAAATGGCAAAGATCTAAATTCTCTCAGCCTTTTGAAAAACCCTTGCATACCCCCAGGAGTCCATCGCCGACCTTATAAGGCCCTCAATTAAGGACATGCTTAAATTCGAGCAATATCGTTTGGCAATTTCCTTGCATTTTGTGTCCAGTCTTGTATAGTTAATTGAAATGAATAATTGAGGGAGCTGGACAATGAAGGCAACCGCCAGCGGCGATGGTCAGGAAAAGCGAGTTTTCCGCAATGGAAATTGATTTTTTTTCCTCGTTAGCATAACAAGGCTCACTTGGCTGGGTTTCCTCTGTATGGTGAGCAAGGCTAACGACACGTTTGTAATTCCTTGATAATTGCAAAGGGCAACGGAGCAAGCACTTTCAGTGCAAACATTTCAATATCGTGTGGCATTTCCATAATATCGATCCAATGTTGGCAGCTGATGGCGTGGGTGCAGCTCTGGCTCTTATCCTTTTGTCTATCACGAGACAAAGTATACATATATAGTGTGGAGTGTACACATTATCCTTGTACTTGAACGACTGCAGCTAAGTGCACGTAATTGAATCCTGAGGACAGTTCGCTGGGGGTTTATTTTGTGAAACTGCGTCGTCGCCGTTGTCCGCCTTGATTGGATGCCCCTAACGACGATTTTATGAATGGTTGAGACGAGGATTTTGTTGTACACTAAAACCACTGGCAGGAAAAGAGCTGGTTTCAAAGAAGAGTCTCATGGAACTTTACCAAGATTAAATACCGCAATTTTCTCGTTAAAAAACAGCACTTTTTTACACAATTTGCAAAATTTTACTAATTTATGAATTTAACAACAATATTTCCCGTCTTGTGAAAATACATACATTCATAATCGTTAAAAGAAATGGTATACTTGGGGTTTAAATCTTTAATAAATTAAAAATTACGATTAAATTATAAACTTCCAGGATAAACCTTTAAATTTCCAAATTCTGTATTTAAATAAATTCAATAATTTGTATTTTAAATCCCTTATTTTCCTCTCAGTGGATACAACAATTTCCTTAATGATTTCCAGAGCTGACAATGGCAAAATAATTTCGATTAGATTAGCTTTTGTGGGATATAATTGGGTAGGAAGCTGTGTTAATAATGGGATCATTTGCTTTTATGGTAGGAATTCAATTTCTTGGCTGATAAATAATTAAAATTGCCGGTTGTGCCTTCCAATAATAAGTGGTTTCAGCGAGTTAAAGGTATAATTTCCGAATTAAAAACAAATCAAGTTGGAAAGCGTAAGAAAATATTAATCAGTATGTAAATCATTAATATTATATTTGTTAGTATCTTTTACCAGACGCAGATAAGTTTTTTAATCAGTTAATTAAAAACTAACCAAAATAATTTGTAAATAAATAAAAACCTCACAATATCCACAAAAACCCATTTTAAACTTTAAATGAAAACAATGGTAATGGCTAAGGCTTTGATAACGCATAAAGGCAATCCGCAAAAGCCATTCGCAAACAAAACAAAAGCCCAAACGCAAACTGAAAACCGTCAAACTTCGGAAAAGTTCTCAACTGAAGAGCTCTCTGAAGAGCTGAAGCTATAGAAGACGTAGACCTGCCGTCCCCCTTCAGGTTCATTAGACTGGAATGTTAAGTGCGTATGTGTTTGTGTGTTCGGCGGCGGCTTAAACTTTCAGCTGAAAAACATCGCAATAATAATAATAACGCCCAGTGAGCGCCGCCCACCGTCGTCGCCGACTATTATGTAAGCCCCGGGCTTTGCCCAAGGACGCCACAGGACATGCCGCTGCTGCGGAACCGAAAATAGCAAACACAGAACAGAGGCAGAACAAATCAGACAGCTCCTCCATCTCCATCATCAGACAAATAGATGGATGGCTGGAGGACGAGGACCCTGGGAAATGGGATACAACAATTTTATGCCATCATATACATTTGCAATGACCATGGGCGAAGGACACGCAGCACAGTAAATCAGGGACGAAAGCAACTCTAGTTTTTCCACTAATTTCGGGGCGTAACGACCAGACAATAGTTATGGCTTTGCCGCAGTGCCACGCGCAACTGGAGCCAAAAAAAACTAATAGTGCCACGCTGCTTACTTACTACATGACTACTATTTGCTGCGGGACATGACACTTAAGTGCTGTGTTTTAACATTTATTATGTATTTTTATTTGTTTCATTTGAATTATTAATAAATAAATAGGTCATTTCTGTCTAACATCTGTTTTAAAATATTTTTGGTAAGTAAAGTTACTGGCTTGCATGTAGTCTTGCTTTAGCATTTATAGAAAATTTATTTAAAAAACTCTTATAATTTTAAGGTCTTGAAAAACTAGCAAAGAAAGCACAGAAATCAATAGGTTTTTCAAGTAGTAAAAAAGCGGGTTTAATAGTGAAATTCTACACCAAAGTATTAAAAACACTCAGCGAACTTTATTCTTATTTCACTTTTTAGTTTTTCCACATAGTTAATATTTTAATTAATCCTAATAAAGGAAATAAAGAAATAAAAAAGTACCAAATGTAACCAGCTGCTAAATGTATGAATTTAGTAAACTAAATTCAACTATAAATGATAATTCTATCCTTTACCCCAAATTCATTACTTAATAACTCGGTTTCTGGCTTAAAATTCAAATGGCCGCGAGCGACTCTTGTCTCTCAAGTTCATAACACCGAAGGTCGCTTAGCTTTCAAGAGCACACTAAGCTGAAATTACGTATTTTGGGTATAGATGCCATTGTCCACATGATAGAACACAATCATTTGTAGTATCAAAAGCACAAATAACAATAACAAACGCAAGGCCTGCGGCTCTTTTTGCATTACATAAAAAACACCCACTCACGCATACACACTTACACAAGTGCAGTCAGACAAAAACGTTGCCTGCTTTTCTGCGCTGCAACGAAGATACTACTGTTTTTGTTATTGTAACGAGCTGCAGTGTTTATGACGTAAAAATGGCGTCGGCAAACGGACAATTTGTTTTTGTTTGGCGTAGGCGGACAAAACATCTGTTCGCTTGGCGTGGGAGAGCGAGAGAGAGTAACGGCAAATGGGGGAGGTTAGCGCCAGAGAGAGAGAGAGAGAGCCTGTGAGAGCCTTTCCTTTTTTATCCCCCAACTGCACCTGATGACAGAGTTTTTTTCCCTCGTCCCCACTGGATTTATGGCTTTTGGCAAAGTCAAATTTTGATAGAAGGACAGACGGAAAAGTCGGTAAACATTAATACCGAATTTGTGGCCGCCATATTATGCAATACCGTTATCAATCAAAGGCCGCCGCCACTTAATTATTATGTAAGAAAGTTGTCGGGACTCCAACTCACCGTTACTTCTTGCAGACACGCCTAAATTGAATTTGGATTTTGATTTATTTCTAGCTCTTAAGGCGGCTAATTAATCAAGGATTTTGCACAGGCTTTACGGTTTTTTCCCTCAGACATTTTACATCCTTTTTTCGTTTTATTTATAGCGCTAAATTAGCAATAAATACACTAACAAACACACACTCGCGAATGCACACACAGCCCGGTCGGTTGATTTTAATTTAATTTTCTTGCTATATTAATTTTTTTGCGGGGGAGGAGTAGGAGGCGGTGGCAGCGCTGCAACAGCGACGTCGCTGCTTACAGCGAACGCTTGAGGACGTTGAAGTTTTGCATCAGATTTGCCGTTTTCATGTACACGGCAAACAACTTGATGTGATTCCTGTGGAAACTAAAACTGGTGTACTTGCTGGCGTAGAAGAAGTCGAACCGCCGCCGCTGGCACATTTTCACTGCCGATTCGAGGGATACGCGCTGATGACTGAATTTTCTTCCGATTTTCCTTGCCGTTAACCCCAACCAGCTTCAAGCGAAAAGTCCTTTCAGTGTGGCCAACTTCACTTATTAAAACTGAAAACACAACCTATCGATATCTAGGATTCAGCTAGAGCCAACAGGATGAACCAGTTCACAGGATGAACCACGCAGTCGAGTTGTGACGTCACAAATCCATTCAAACTATTTTGAAATTGTGAGTTCGGAAATATTTAGGTAAATAAAAGCCCGACACATTAAATTAAATAAAATTTTTTTTCGAGATATTATTTTTTTTTAAATATTGGCTAAGAATGTTTTAGGAAGGTAGTGCATGGTGAAAAAATAAAATAAATTATAAGTTTTTCATTTAAAAAAATTGTTATTTCCCATATATATATTTTTGGGCCCCCCCCCCATTAAACGAAACCAAATTATTTCATAACAAACAAGGTTGATTTTATTTCATTCCATTTTCAATTAAGACAGTTTCCAAATGAAACAGTCACCAAAAACCCGCCTAAAATTTGTGCGCACATCCCACCAAGCGATCTAGAACTAGAACTAGACCTATGAATATATATATATGTTTTTAAAAAACATGTGACTCAAGAGGATTAAGTACCCGAGCCTGTGACGGCAGTGGTCAACGCAAAAGGAACTCAATAAACTTACAAATTACGGAAAGTGTAGAGTGTTAAGAGCGATAGAGAGCGAGCTGTGCGCCTGTGGGACTGGGATCCAATTAGGAATCGGGGGAATGCGGTACGGTCTCTGGGGCAAGTTGCTAACGTACGAACTAAACGATAAGTAATTACAATTAAGTCTTTTATCAAACATCACAAAAAGCAGCAGGAAATAAACTGGCAGGCCGAGATCGGGTTACGGATGGGGGATCACAGCTTGCAGAGGCAGAATAACAGCGGAATGAAGGCTCCAATGGCAATGAACACGGGCAACAGTATGGAGGAGTCGTCCATGGAATACGGATTTGGCTGACGAGGTCCACTGTAAGATTTCTTCGAGTCCGTCGATGGCTGTTGCGCTTGCGAGCGTTCACTGTGCTCGCCACTCTCTCTCAACCGATCGGGCAGCTCTTCGCCGAATTCCTCATCGTCCAGATCCTCGTCGTCCTCATCCACATCGTCTCTCTGCGCACGCACTACTCGCTCCGGCTGGTATCCTGGCTGCCTCTGGTCCACAATCTGCTTACTGTTGCTGCTGCCGACCTCCGCTTTTATACTCTCACTTGCCTCGGTACCGTGCAGACGCGGCACCTGGGAGACATCGCCCTTCAGCAGGGCAAAGGCATTGATCTTGGGATTATCCAGAGCACCCTTGATGAAGTCCAGCCGCAGGCGGCCATTCCGTACGTCGGACACCTGGCCCTCGTAGTTCAGTCGCCCGTTGTTGATCTTGAAGTACACTATTTCGTCGTGTGCTGAGCCCCGACCCACCTGGTCGTATATGTCCAGCTGCCGGACCACCGTGTGCTTTCGGTTGAGCAGAACATCAAAGACCTTCTTCTGCGGCGCATCGAAGTACACCTCGCAGAACTTCATTATCAAAGCGTAATCTCCGTCGCCGTCACTCGGCAGATCATAGCCAAAGGTGGTGGTGTGATAGCGTTCCGTCCTGTACAGTACTTCGTCCTGCTCATGCACCCGACCGATCATCAGTAGGTGTTTGCCATAGTCCGAAGCGATGCCGATGCCCTTCAAAGGATCAGCGTCGTACTGAACGCCATTCCGGTCAGTGTGCTCCTCTCCGCCGGCATTAACGGCGTATATGACCTTGAGGGGATCAGTGGCACAGGTACTTGTGCTGCAAGAGATGAGAAAAAGAGCGGCCAGGAAGAGGGACATCCAGCTTGCCAGCAAATGGTCCACGAAACTCCCCCTTTTCCATGCAACGTTGCACATGTTAGCAGTTGTTGTTGTTCTTGTTCCTTGGAGTTTTCTTCGCATTTTCTCGGGTTTCAAGGTGTTCGGCTGTCGGCTTTTGTTTTTTGATTATCCCTGGCCAAGTTCTTTTGCCCGGCTAGCTGAATTGGCTAATCGGAGCACTCTTCGAGCCGGAATTGAGCCATTAACAAATGTATTAATATATTTCTATACTGTCAGCATGTATAGTGCTGGCAAAGCCAATCGATAGTATCGATGTTTATATTTTTGACATTCATTTGAATGTTTCGATACATCGATAGTGCCATCGATAGTATCCGAGCTCTATACACGTGCATTGTTGAATTTTCGGTTAATCTTGCACTAAAAGCGACTTAAATCACGTTAATTGAGCGATATTCCCTTCCGTAAACAGTGCCGCAGCACTGAGGATCCCTAAAGAGCAGGACTAACCAACGGAGAGCCATGAACTTTGGTGACGAGGACCGATTGGAGCTGCAGTACCTGGCTGGCGGCAACATCGTGGAACATGCGCCTGTCTTTTCGCCCGATGGAAGGTTAGTGTCTTCGCCAGGAAATTATGTATAATTATCTATCTAAAACTACATTTCCTGCCCTCCAGGTTCATGTTCGTGCGGTGCCTGACAAAGGTGCAAGTGTACGCCACCAGTACGGGTGAACTCACAAGGGTTCTCGATGATGCCAAGGCTCCTTTGATCAGTTTGGAGCTGGATCTGAAGCAGCCAGAGCTGCTGCTGGGTTGTACCAGCACTGGCGAGGTGTTGCGATGGAACTGGCGAGCTGGCGTGCTCAAGAAGACAGTATCCCTGAAACTGGGCGCGCCGGAGGCCAATGTACTCACCTGCCACCTGATGAATCTTTACAAAGGTGGTGACACAGCATGTGCCTTTGTGACAACGAAGAAGAGGAGTGGCGACCAGGTCCACTGGTTTGTGGTCAATACGAGTACGGGCGATAGGATTGATGTGAATTGCGGGCTGAAGTTGAAGTGAGTCAGGAATTCAAGCGTTCTTTGTGAATAAATAATAAATAACCCCTACAACTTAATATTCCATCTCCACAGAGTTCGAACACCCCTCGTGGACGTGGGAAAGGGTCAGTACAAGTATATAATCCTAGCCCAAGGTTTCTACATCTACTTCTTGAACTATGTGACCTGGAAATTCTGCCGTTTCAAGAGCGCCAAGCAGCACCTTATCACCTGTGTCCGGATGAGTCCCTGCGAAATGGTGGCTGCCACTGCCGACGCTGAGGGTCAGATCTTTGTGTGGCGGGATTTCGAGAGGCGTGAGACAATGACCAACGCCCTGTTCCATTGGCATCATGACGAGGTGACCAGCTTGGCATTCTCGCCCTCGGGCGTTAGCATCTACAGCGGTGGCCGTGAACGCGTCCTGGTGAAGTGGTCCGTGGCCATGCCTGAGGAACGCAAGTATCTGCCTGGAATGGCCAGTGTCATCAGGCATATAGTTGTGAGCAATGACAATGAGAATGTGCTCGTGTGTACCGAGGATAATGCAATTCAACTGCTGAGTGGCAGCAATAATGATATCAAGTCAACCGTCCAGCATTTTACATATGAGGTGCCGGATAAGACCGGCAGGAGCAAATTCCCATTGGGTTTGTGTTTAAATCCCAGGACCAATACGCTGGTTCTCAATGGCAGATCAGGGCATTTGCAGTTCTACTCAGCCTACACCAAGAACATGCTTTATAATGTGAGTAATGTTTAGATAAGGTTTATGAGAACAAATAAAAAAATAATTGATTTCAATTATTTTCTAGCTACGCGTGGTGGACACAAATGTGCATAGTGAGGAGGCGCATCACATCATCTACAATACGCGGATAACCCGAGCAGCTTTTAACATCAATTGGATGGCCACCGGCGAGGTTTACAACGATCTGGAGAACTTTGCCGAAGTTAGGCTCAAGTTCTGGCAATACAATGAGAAACTGCAAAGGTAAGAGCCGATTTTTAATCATATATTTGAGTGAACTTCGAATAGGTTAGCTTAAGAAAGTTATTGAGCGACGTAACACCTTTTAAATCTTCATCTTAGGGATAATTCCGAGCCCCGATCTTATACCTGCATTGTGGGTCTCTTTTCCTTGGCCTGCAGGCTTTCGTTGGTGCTGGCATAACCAGTCCCGCCACGCTGCAGAGGAATAATGTCCTTATCCCTGAGCTTGCAATTGGTTAGGGGATGGATCATGTCCTTTTTGATCAACCGTTCCACGCACTCCATGGTTACCACTTCGCCGGTGGGACGCAGCACGGCACAGGGAACGGCATTGCTCAGCACATCGTGGGTTATGGGACACATGTAGCGTGCCTCCTTAGTGATAAGCGAGCGCTTGCTTTTGTCGCCATCCTTGAGCAGCGTAAACTTGATGTCAATCAGATCCTTGACCTTCAATGGTTGCTGCGACACGGGACAGTATATGAGGGGATCTGGCTTTTTGGCCTTGGTCACTCCAGCATTGGGACATTCCGAGGGAAGCCAAAAACTGGGTTGCTTATTCTTGTGACTGTTGTTAATGTTGGAAATGGACGAGGAAGTGGCAAGAGAAGCTGATGTTGTTTCGGAGGGCTTCTCTACTGGCTTCTGTGCATTGACAAAGCGTTCCAAGCGCGCCTCGTGTTGAATGAGAGCTTCGTGGTTCAGCTGATCCTTCTCCAAACGACACTGCCGCTCGTACTCCTTGAGCCGGCGGCTGTATTCGTTCTTCTTGGTCACTATGTACTGCAGGATGGCCTCCTTGTCGAATAGGTAGCCCTGCTTGGTGACCACAGGATGGCGGCAGGGTTGCAGCGTCAGGGAGCAGCAGTCGAAAGACTTTACAGAGTCCTTGCCCAGCCGCTTGGCGTTGGTCCCATAGCCAGACTTGGCCGAGTCACGCTTCTTCTCGTTGTAGGTGTACACAGCTCCGGCTGTGCAGTTGCGGGCGTGGCGAGTCATTCCGGTTTGAAGTTATAGAAAGATTATTGTTGCTAATTTTAGTTCTCAACAAGGAAAGTGGCCACAAATCAATAGACAGATTTATCAAAGAATACTAAGTCTTGAAACATTTTCAAATTTCATTAAATCATTCCAGCTACATCCTAAACACCGACATTGATCTGCCGCACGACCATGGCTTCAAAGTCATCAGCTTCTCCAGTCAGTTCCAAGTGGATAACTTGCGTTGTGCCACCGCTGGCGAGGATAATGTTCTGAAAATATGGGGCATTACCGACTCTGAGAACATCTATAAGCGTGGCAAGATGTGGTGTTGCCTGGCGCAGACGAGCTATAGGAATCTTTCCATTGGCTCGCTATGTTTCTCGCAGGATGGTTCCCTCCTAGCCGTGGGTTATGGCAACATTTTGGCCCTGTACGATGCCAGGAACCCACGATTGCCCCTTCAAACGCTTAGCTGTCCTCCCGGCTTGGATGGTGTGATAGCCAAGGCGCAGCTCAGGTTGGCGCAGACTCCCCTGAATGGAGCTAGAAAAGAATTCGCCCAACAGAGGCAGCAGTTGTGGGGACTCTTAAAGAGTCTCGTTAAAAGCAACGATGAAGCACTGATCGAACAGGCCAAGGCCTTAATAGTGGGGCCCCCGGTCAACGGCAAGCTTCTTAGCCAACCGGAAGATGCAAAAAAGGAGACCGTGTTTAAGTACATCATGAAAATGCCGGAGCTTGATCTGCACCAGAAATTGCAATTGCTGCGACGCTTTGGTATTGAATGCTCTGTGCCCTTGGCGCACAGGAATCGATTGATGGGTTTGTTGAAGCAGAAAGAAGTCTTGCCAGAGGCTGCGCGGATGAAGCTGCTCAAATTGGACGCCAGATTGCATCGCCTGCACAAGCGGCATCGCTACAAAGCCAAGTATCGAATCGATCATTTGAACAAAAGGCGGCAGAACTTTGAGTTGCTGGTGCCGCAGGAAGTGACGGCTTTGTTTAGCACCCTCAAGCTGGACGAGAGCAGCAAGCCGAAAAAGAAAGAAAAGCCACAGGCGGAAGTAACTAACAAACCCCTGTTGAAGGGTAAGCAAATTCCCCCATCGGCAGCCCCACTGCAGGGACTGGCGCAGATATCACAGGTGCAATTTGGAGCCGGGGATCAGGCTCACCTGGTGGCCATTTGCACCGAATCCAGGGTGCTGATCTGGAACCTGCTGACCCTGCGACTTCAGGCCGGTCTTAAGCTATCCGTTCGCCAGCTGGCTTTTGATCCGCTCACCAATCTAATGGCTGTCATCACGAAAAACGATGAATGTAAGTATAAAATATATCTATTCCATTGACTTCTATGGCTAATATCTATTCCTCAGTACATGTCTTCCAACCGAATGTTCCGCTGCCCCTGTACCAGCGCAGTAATATGCCCAAGACTTATGGTTTGGCCTGGCTGCCACGGCGACAGCCCAAGCAGAGCTCCATCAATGTGGACTGGCAGGCGCAGTCGTCTCTGCTGATGCTGACACACTCGCAGGAGATTGCTTATTTGGCGCCACTGGGCCAGAGTCCATCGGATGATACGCCCGCTCCCATCAGTTTCGCCAAACAGCCCGACGACACAGAGAATCTGCTGAGGCACGCGACATTCGGCATTCATGTAACGAAGCCAAAGGTGACCGCGGAAACCCTGGAGAGCAATGGTCCGCTGATCATTGGTCGTGGAGAACATAGTGCTGTTAATGCGGTAAGTTTGATTTATAATAAATTGTATGTAAATATATTGGTATTGGTATTGGAGGTGTTGAGGGTTATTTTCCTGTAAAAATTAATTTTGTTTCGTTTTTTTGTTTTTGAATTTTATTATTATATCTTTCGACATTCTTTTGATTTTTCGCTTCAGTAAAGTTCTTAGTCGTTTAATTTTGAAATCTTACATCTATGAAGTACAATTGGTTAGGACTTAGTATAAAGTTTAGAAATTGTAGAATTAATTGGTAGTATATATTATATATATTTGATTTAGCTTTGGTCTCTGGTCTTAGAAATCCTTTAAAAAAGGTAACTTTAATTGATCTGGTTGCTGCTCAGTCGTGTTGAGTATTGACGTTGATTGTCTGTTGGCCGGATACTATTTCTTCTTGCGCTTGAGGACATCCCCAAGTCGCGGCGCCGTCGGGACACGCAAATGGCGACAGCGCCGCATCATGAGGACATCATGCTTGAAATAGCGTAGACAGTGCCATTGAGGGACCTTGGGCATTAGTTGTTGGTGCTGGAATTGGGATTTTTAGTAAGGGGATAATTAGTTGCGATACAAATTTATACGGAATATATTTACATTTATTAAAAACTTATAAGAAATCTAAATAAATTATTACATGTTTTTTCTTTAAAGATGATGAAAAACTATTATTAAAGTACTATTTCTGGATCTACATTCTTATGCAAATGCGACCCACAAAAGAAGTTCAAAGTTTAGAATACATTTTGTTTATATTTTTACAAGATTTTTCCAGGTTCTGACGCCTTGTCATTGTACATCTTTTGTCCCTTGTGTTGTCTTTTGTGTTTTTTTTATATATTTTTTTCTGTCTGCGCCCAACAACTCGTGTTCAACTCAATTTGAATAATTTCCATTGAGATTTATAACGCAGTTTTCTCAAAGTGGGTTTTATTTTTGGAAGCCCCCTTAAATTGGATATACGTCGAGTGGGATTTATCAGCCTAGCAACTGCTATTCACTAGCTTAGGGATTTTTGGCATAGGTCTACTTGAGGTGAGAATGATTGACCTCTCACGCGATCCTTTAATCGCACACGTTCCTATAATGTGCCTTAATAATCACCTTATTAAGTTTCAGACCAATTTAAAGGAATTTCCATTTGAAAAGATTATTTAATCGGGTTCTTTTCATAATTGATTATATTAAAAAAGCTGAGATGTCGTCACGATCCCTTTATATTATCAAATTCCTGATGGCCTAGCCTTATATAATATTTGAACAATCAGCAATTGAACTTGACTCCTGCAATTTGGGGGTATTCCTTTCCAAAGATCACGTTTAATAATCAGTTGTTGTTATATTTAAAATTGATTAATCACTTTGTTTTGTTCTATCAAGGGTCAAGTCTGCACGGCTGTTGATAAGGGGATAGGATCCAGATTTTTAATATGTATTATATAAACGACTGTCACCGGCACGATGTCTTGGGAAAAAAAACAAAAACTGTTGCCTCTTGACTATATTTAGTTACACAGATTAAGGCACCACCCACTGCCAGCGTGTCTGCCAGCTTCGTTTTACTATTTTCTTTATGTTGTATACCCTTATAAAAGGGGTTTTTAGAGTTATTAAGGACATTTTAGTTTGAATATGAGATTATGAGGTGGTGATTGAAATATCCCTTCCATTTCTGGTTCTATTTTTAACAAAAATATGAATATTCTGTAGATTAAATGAGAAACAGAACACTATTATTATTTAGTTTGTTAAAAACTTTAAATTAAATTTTTTCATCAAGAGTTGTAATTTTTTTAAAAATTTATAGTTCGAACTGGATTACATTTTGTTTAATATTATTCATAAGTTCAACTAGTGGAAACCTCTTCAGATTTAGCAATAATTTCCACTATTAAATGTTTTGACAAGAATATTAAACTTTGGAAAACTAAACAAGATTTTTATAGGAAATAATTCTCAGGGAAAAATGTAGATCTGATAACGTGGCAACATTGTGTAGTATATATGTTTCGCAAGGGTATTTCAAAGTTTGACTTCCGTTCAATAATTATATAGTTCGCAAGGGTATTTCAAAGTTTGACTTCCGTTTAATTTTTACTTATAATTTCCCTCGGTCATTATTTTTAATTCGTAAGCAATCTTTTAATTAAAGAGTGCACTCTGTTCTTAATTCTTTTTCGAGCAAATTCTTAACGCTGCCCACTTTTAATTAGCGAGTTTGCACTTCCTGCACTTTTGCTGCAAGTGGCGGCGGAGGCGGCCATTTCGGCGTGAAATTCGAGTGAAGTCATTGCCCCAAATTCATGCCTCCCGCAGTGAGTGCTGTGGCTGCTGCGTGTGTGTGCTCCTTCTGCCACCTACTTGCCTGCTCCCCTGTTAGCCCGCATGCCTTGCAACCAGCAATCCTTTTACCCCTTTGACTCACCTCGTTTACAATTGGCACGGGTCCAGCTTTCGCCCAGGCGATGAATGCAAGGCACAGCAGGGAAATGACAGCTACAAAGTTGGGCCACATTTTCCGGATATTTCCTTTTGTTTTTTTGTTTCTCAGCAAGGAGTTTTTTGTCCCCGCCTCCGCACACTGCACTTTGTTGTTTTTTTCTCTTATTTTTTCGTAAATCGTTTAATATGATTTTGCCACTTTGTCAGTTGCAGCCAAAGAGAAAGATCCGGAGGAGGAGAAAGGGAGAGATTGGGCGCGAGGATGAACTTTTGTCCGCTTTTATTTCCGTAAACTTTGGCGGCACGCGCTTCCGTTTTGTCGACTCTCGCTCTTCGTATGTCTCTCTTCCGGCTAACTGTTGTTTTTCTGCGAAATACAACGGTAAAGTGCTGAGCTGTCGTCGTGGCTCTCGGCAATTTATACAGCTCCGAGCTTCGGCTTGGACTTCGGTTCGGGCTTCGGCTTTGTCATCGTGCGTGACCCGCTCTCGTAACTCTTCCATTTGTTATTATTGTGACCGCTGCTCTCTGGCTCTCTCTCTTGTCTGTGCACTTCCCATTAGAGGCTATTGTGAACGGTCAATGGGGTTGGCGGTGCAGCAGCACCTACCGCCCACTGCTGCACAGTGGAATGGAGAGATTAAATAGTGGATAATAGTTTCCGAAAACTCAAATAGAATTTATAAATTTAATAAAGCAATTTAATCTTTATAACATTTTTAATCAGCTATTTAATTTATAATCAGGTTGCCCATAAATTAGTATTAAGATTGCTTTTATTACTCAAAATATTTCCAAATTATATAAAGAACTCAAAATTAAAACAAAATATCAGATCGAAATTTTAAAACTAGAACCTAGGCCTAGGTATACAATTTTGACAATTTTCTTTCTGTAGTTAGTTTCCTTTATTCACATATAAACATATTTAAAAAAATTAGAAAATAGTCAATAAGGACTTTGTAATATGAAAAAAGGAAAATAATTAAATGAATTTGTTTTCATTTTAAATTAAAATTAAATATGTAAAATATCAATTGCTTATTAAATAAAAATGAAAAAATTTAGAAATTAGATTTTACATTTTTAAATTTTTTTAATAATAAAATCATAAATCATATAAAATCAAAATATACAAACCTTAAAGTGATTGCGGTCTCTCTTTTTTACTATGTAGTATTTGACAGAAATGATTAACTATTTCACTTTCAATTATTCAATATTTTTCACAATAATAAAATTCTATTATTTTCATTCCAAATTTCAAAAAATTCCACAGTTTCTTAAATTAAAGTGCCACCTTTTTCCCCTCTTTCTACAGCAACACTCATTGTCCCCTTCAATTTATTGTTTTATGCGTGTGGCAAGCATTTTCCATTGCGTGCCGGTGACACTTTACTTTACCTTATTTTCTCCCCCAAACTCGATTACTCGACTATTATGCTGGGGGCCAATAATTGGGAGCGCTTTGTTGTCCGGCGCTGTAAATTTTGCCGACACTGGTGCTACGTGTAATATTGTAACTCGCTTGCCTTAATTACTTTTGCCAATTATCGTAGTTTTCGAGGGTTTATTCTGGTTTTAGTCGGTTCTGTCGAAAATGAACTCAACTTGTGTTTCTGACTTATCGCCCTCTGAATACGTTTGAGTCAGCCACTGAGTGTGTTTTCCTGGAAAAACAATAACACAAATTGCACACTCTGCCTGCCCAGCTGATTGACACGCAAAAGATGTGTTTGCACTTCGATTGTCTTTGCCAATTTCGTGAACTACTTGTATTTTGCATTAAAATGGAGCAACAATGGCAAACAGCCGTCTTAAGCGCATGCGCGAAGGTTAACAAAACAAACATCAGACATTTAAAAGCCGCTTCAGCAATTTCAGCAATGACAAAAACCGAAAGCGAATAATAATCATGTGATTAACATTGTCCAGCGCTTCAGCTGAACTTGAACCGCAATCTCGACACCCAAAAAATATCATAATAACAAGTACAAGAGGCAAAACTTTACAGTGGTGTGATCTTGGGATATTCATAGCTAATTTCTTTGAGTTTTTTTTTTTGAAAAAGTTAAAGTAGTCACAATTTTCTATTAAACTTTTCTGAGTAAAATCCTTACACTTTAAAATACAAGAAAAAAAATTTAATGTTGCTTTTTTTTTTGTTATACTTCTAGCTTTCTCCTTTTATAATATATTTTAAAAATATTAGATTTTAAAATTAATTATTTTATTAAATTGATTATTTTATTGATTACAGTTTCAGTTTTTCTATGAATGTTTTTCTATCTATATATTTATTAACAAACTTTTTTATTAACCCCCCAAATCTTGTCAGCACTGCCACTACTAACACACTTTTTGAACTTCACCAAGGTCAATGCCAATTAATCGTTTTATTTCTTTATTTCGTATTACAGTTTGTCAATCTGTCCGCCCACACGATGCCCGCCATGAGCCTGATTTGCAGCGAATTCGTCAAGTCGCTGCTCATCCCAGCGGACTCTGCCTCCAGGCATTCCACGGCAACTGGAGGAGGTGAAGGAGATGCTGCCTTGACCAACGGTGGTGCCATCAATGGCAATGGCCTGTCGCATGCGGATAGTGCTGATGAAGAGGATGTGGATGTTGACGTTGAAGCAATAGATAACAGTGAGGCGACCCGGAAATCGCTGCTGCAACAGAATGAAAAGCTGGAGGAGAAGCCAACAGAAAGAGATGCTGACCAGCAGGCCTTGGACATTAGATTACAGGCTGTGGCAGCCTTGAGAACCAAGCTGAGGTTATGAATGTAAAGAAATCTTTATAGTTGTTTTATTAAAAGATCCTAATAAATTCTTCTATTTTTGTATAAGACCAAAATTTGATAATACAAGTTGATAATACAAAATCAAAAAAGTTTTTTATTTAAATGATATTGATAAGAGATAAAATTACAAGATTTTAATTATTTAATAGAATTCTTGATTGTTTAGGAAGCTTTCTTGTAACTTATTTTCATCAGGGTAATAATTACACATAATTCTTTGTTCCTAAACTAATGACTTTGATTTTTATTTTCATAAAGTTTACAATATATAAATGTTTATGGATTATTTTATATTAATTTTAAAGGAAACGCCGGCGTGGTATCAAGCCGGCATGCGACAGCACATTGTAGATTTCCATGCGTGGAATTTTCTCAGCCTGGCGGTCGTAAACCTGAAAAACAATGATTTTAATTTGTATATATTTAGAAAATATAAAATATATAAGTAAATTGCTTAATCATAAGATTTATAAAGGTTAAACAATTTTAAATAGTAACAGTCTTTAGCAAACTAAAATTTGGTTATAGAAATAATTATTTCTTTTTAGATTTTTATTTCTAACAATTTATTAAGTAAATTCTATGTTTAAAACACTGTTTATATAATAACAAACAATATATATTAGTATATACATGAACAGTTTTCCTAATTTTTAATTTAGACATTAATTAAATCTTTAAATTTGTTTAAATTCAAGCTTTGTTACATAAAATACGTATACGACCTGTTAGCCTACTTAAAATTTTTTTTCTCTTCTTTAGTTCATAAACAATAATTCGTGATAACATATAAGATAATAATAATAATAATATAACTCACCACCTCCTCGCCAGGTCCGAACCAACTGGATCTGGCCAAAGCATCCCTCACCCTTGGTGTCTTGTAGAAGGGATTCTGAAACTGCTGAGGCAGCGTCTGTTCCCAGGCGGCGTTCTCCACCACAGCCACATGTTGCAGGTTCCTGTGGGGTCTGGCTTCGATTACTGCCAAGAAAGACATCAGGGCCAACACAAGAGCTGACCAGACACTGAGACGACCGCGCAGGAGGCACCTTTAAACATTAAAAACAGCAGAAGATTACGCCTCGTTGATTTCGGGTGACTGACAGATATATTCCACTTGCTCGACTAAAGGTTACATATTATAGCCATAGTGATGAAGATCATTACATAATTGTGGCGTGCATATAATATTACAAGTTTCCGCCTGTCACGCACACCACAGACACATTCCCCATTCCCGCACTTTTCGATCCACGCATCCAGTCCACGCCTAAATGACCGCTTTTCACTCTCCACTCTCGGAGGCTTGGGACAACCCGTTGGCCAAGTCAGCTGACGCGGCAAGAGAGCTGAATCTTAAGATATAATGTAGTACAGTGAAGCGTCTATAACTTTTAAATATTTCCGGCATAGGGAAATATATTTTTTTACAAGAAAATTGAAGGGAAATCCAGCTTAAGTTTATGTTCAAGCTAATAATTTGAGATTTTCTAATACTATTCTAAAAATATTTAAATATTTAAATTAAAGGATATCTCATATATCTCCCCAGCTATTTTCCAGTCATCTCCGACTGTCTTTTTCTATATTTCTGCATGGCTAAAACTTGGTTGTCATGTGATTGCCATTTCCTAGATGTCGCGTGCGCTGGCCTGTAGGAAAACTCTGCTACTGCCGCTGCCGCTGCTGCTGCTGGAGAGACATTTTCCAGCGTCATGCGTCTTGCCGGCCCACTTCGGCCTGAAAAAAGATCCCTGATCTTTGCTTTTAATTGGATAACCGGCAGCGACGACCACACTTGCCTCTCTGCTTGTTTCTGGCAGCCGATGATGTAAGTTTTGGACTTGATATTGCCACTTGCGGCAGTCTCGCTGGCCAAGTGCCTCTGCCTGTCTTACAGTGTGTGTGTGTTCGCCCTTCGGTTACCTGCTAACTCATGGTTTTGCCAATGGTTCATGGCACTTTGTAAGGCAGAAAGATTGCCGAAGTCTGGGCTTGATAATGAGACTTTTATACAGGCAAAGAGCTGGGAAAACTTTTGAGTAGTGAATGTGATGCAACGAAATGCAAATCAATGGAGTGGACTGTGTACTTGGGTACTTATATGGCAGAGGATAGTAAAAGGCGGTTTTTATGGGCTTGCGGAAGGACATTTTGTTAATATAATATAAGGAAGTTTTTAATGGTATCGAGATATATGTAGGACGTTTTTAATAGGTCTTATATTTGGGAGTTATTTGTGCATAGGGAAATTTGAAAGGTTCAGATTTATTTGTATAATACATATATAGGTACAAATATTTCGCATAATATTTACTTAAAAATTTTATTATTTTTGAAATATAGAAAAATATCCTAAAGTTTGATTTAATGAATTTTAATATATCGTAAAATATTGCATATATTGGTCCGATTAACTGGTAATCAAGGAGCATAAATGAAGATTATATCATTATTATAAATTCTCAGAGAATTAAACCGAATTACCAGGAACTATATAAAGATTATTCTTCCTTATTGCTCCCAATTTTATAATATAAAATGACCCGAATCCTTGCTTATTTCATTCTGAAGACATTGTATCAATTCACCAAATAAAAGAACTCATAAATTGATAAATAAAATAATGCGGAACTGCATTTTCGACCCCATGAAACCATTTTAATTCACGGCAACTTCTCCTTTGTGCGCCAGAAACATATAATATAGTACGAAAGATGTGGGTATATTTTGGTTCAGTGACCCAGCAGCACCCACTGGGGGTATAAACCCCACCCAGTTGGTGTCCCGTGACTTGTTCGCTTGGCATCCAATGGCCAACTTTGGTACCCCGACCATCATCTTATGCAATTCTGGTGTTTTGCGCATGCGCCGCTGTTGCCAGACGAGAAATGTGTTGGCATTTTCAGGTTTTCGGGGGCTCATTTCGAGTACGGAGTCCGGGCTTTTCGCTCAGCTACTTACTTACAGCTCTCTGCGACCGAACAGCAGCGACTATACTACACCATGATTAGGTCAATGGAATCCAATTGGCGTCAACGGCGAGTCGCTGCAGTTTTCGCTTTTTTTTCAGTAGGACAGGCAGACGTACGTACATTCCATGATATATATATATATATACATACTTAGTGGCTATAGCATTCCCAATTTGGGTCATGTGGTTAATTGACAAAGATTGACGTATTGTGTAGTATTGTTATTCTACAACAAGTCCACAAATTTGTTTACATTTTGCATGCCGGACAATGAGGAAATATGCCCGTTTGGCGCGCATCTGTTACAATTTTTCTATCTATAACTTTTTTTGGGTGCGTGGGATCAAAAAACTGGGTCTGGAAAATTAGGTTGAATCGCTACCGTTATGCAGGAACCTTGGGATTATATATCATGAGGGATGAGAGCTGAGGACGGAGACCTCTTCGCACTTAACGGTCATTACAAGTTTTAGCCGGTGACTGGTAGCCAAGTGATCGTTAAATTTTTCGAAAGTGTAAACTTTTTAAACCATTTCAAGGTTGCCAGAGGTAGATGATGGTGCTTTTTGCCCTTTTTATGCACATTTCACTTCCCCATGAAGTTTTTAATTAAAAATGTTGTCGTACATTTGTTTTCTTTATAATATTGTTTGAGGAAGAGCAGTTGTGACAGATACTAATTAAATGAGATTTAATATGAAGTTTTAAAGGGATTTATTAGGTGGAGCTTTGAAGGGGTTTTGAGTTAATAAATATTTATAATTATTTATATATATTTTGTGTGTTATATTTTTATTATGATACAAGTGATTTACATTCATATATATTATATATTACTTGCTAGTTATTAAAATATATTCCTAATGATATTGTAATTTCTAAGGCTTCAAATATGTTGAAAAATATATTTTAAGGGTTGGAAATTTATTAATAATGGGATCCATAAATAATAAGCATTATTTATTATACTTTTGAAAAATGTTTTCCGCATTAAAAAAACCTTAATTTGTGAAAAATGTCTAAATTACCTTACTAGTCTTCATTAACAAGCTATTTCATAATATATTTCACACTGAATTTAAATTTTTATAAAACTAAATTACTATTCAATTAAAGCCCTATTATAAAAAGCTTGATGTTTTCTATTTGTCAATAACTATGCCAACCAATTTAAGCTCGTTGCACGCGCGTTGCCTGACAACACCGCCTCCGTCCGCCCACTGGCACACCCTCACTAAGCCACGCCCCTTTTGCCACCCATGGTCAATATTCGATATGCGGATCATATTTATTAGCTAAATGGCGTAAGTGGCCAAATTGAAACATGGGCTAAAAGGCATTTGTTTCGGGTCTTCACTTGGGTTAATTGAAAATGCGGCGCGGCATAACAATCGTAACACAATTTTTTTGGTTGCATTATTGTTATTATTTTCATAAAGTTTATTGTGTTCGAGTTTTGGTTTCCATGAATTTCTGTTTGGTTTTAGTTACGCTTTTTTTTGGGTTTTTATTATTTTTTTTTTTGGCATTTTTGCGCATTTGTTAAAAAAACGTGACCGTTAAACCAAATTATGTGTTGAGTGCAGGCGTCGTAAGTTTTTTTCTCTGCTATTCGATTTTCTGCTTGTCAGTCAATGAATGCTGGTGTTGTCGTCGACGACTTTAAGTTATTGTTGCTCTTGTGATAGGTCAAGTAGTTTATGGTCCCTTTATACGTGTCACAGTTTTTTGTCACATTTTGTTAGCGCTTTTCTTTACTTTATGGGTGGCGACTACCGCAGCGAATTTTTTCATTTTAAAAATTATATGCTATGGGATCATCGCATTTTACTGGGCTTTAACTATTATGCAATTGTTTTTTGGAGTAGAGATATTTCATGGGGGATTGTGAGTGGGATTTTAAAAGGTGCTTAAACAGCAAAGAATTTATCTCTTTTTTAATTAGTATTTTATATTTATATTTAGATTTTTTATTTCTATACAATGTATATTTTATATAAATGTATATTTTATTGTTTTGTTGATTAAAAAAAGGTTTTTGGCATTTAAAATATATTGTTATTTAATTTGGTCAATTTTGCAATTGTTTTTGAAATTTCAAACACACAAATTTATTTTTTTATTTGCTATAATAAAACATTTATATTTTAATCAAATGATTCTCCCGTTTTTTAAATCCTTTTACGCAGGGAAATATAAATTTTCCATGGTTTTCACCAGTTTTTTTTAGCAAAATTACATTTCATTAAAACATTCATATTTAACATGACAATATTTATATAAAGTTCGTTAAATAATATGAGTCCTTGGATATTTATTTTTTGATTACATATTTTAAAATAGGACTCAATCTCCCACTTAAATTTCCAAACATTCTCATCACACAATATCGAAACAGTTATAATAAAAATCATATTAATGCAAACACTTCATCACAAAATTTATTTGATTTATTTAATTTAAACTCACATTTTGAGCGATTATTAAAAACCCGATTAAACGATTTAGGAAAACGAAGACGATTTTATTTATTTACTCATTAAGCCTTAAAGTGACAGTTGAGTTTTTATGTAATATTTTTTAAGCCGCCAGCAGTTGTTGAATTGAACGCGGCCAATTGGCAACTGAACTTAAGTTTAAGCTGAGTTTAAGCCAAGCGGCCGGAGACTGGCCGAAGCCGGAGATCGTATCGTATCGTATCGGATTGCAGGTTTTGGACACAGCTTGAAAGTTTTTTAAAACTAAAATAAATGAAAAAGAGAGGCTAAATGAAAACGAAAACGAAAATGAAAACGAAAACTCGACGAAGCATGCAACAAAAAGCTAAGTATAAACTTGACTGGGGTTGAGGGATTCGCTTTTGCGTTTTGAAGGCTTATAATTATGTTTTTGAGGGAATATAATTAATTTTTAATTGAAAAACATTTCACTTTCTGTTCTTTGACGTATAACAGCCAAAAGTTTGTCATTCAATTTAATTCAATTGAAATAAATTCTATATGTTCCACTTTTTAATATTGTATTATTGTATTTTTGATTATTATGGTTCGCCAAATGTTTGCTGATATACATTTTAAAGTGACAAACATTTTCATCCACTTTATTTTTTTTTTAAATTTTATTGATTGAATTGATTAATTGCCGGCTCCCAGCTAATGTTTTCATCTAAAAGTCAAGTTCGTATGCCAGTTTGGCTTTACAATTCGCTGAAGTCAGTCGTGTGCTTGCGATGCAAAATATCTCTTCAATATGTTTCTTAGAACTATCTTGCTAATTCCTTTAATATTTGTTGTGGTTCAGACTAACGGAAGGGATCCCACATGCAATGGAAAATGTGTTCACATTAGCGATTGTCCGAGTTTAAAAACAGTCTGGAATCTGCAGATGTGTAAAGGAAATCGCAAGGTTTGCTGTCCGAATCCCACAGAGCCGGCTTATAATACTAGATCGGAAATCGGTAAGTTATAACAATAATATTAATATTGATAATCAATATTTTTCCAGCTTGTCTAAACTATGCCAATGACAATTTACTTTGTCCGGATCACCCACTTATAAGAGAAGGAAAGAAAGCCAATAAGAATGAATTTCAATATATGGCATCGATTGGAATGCAAAACAGCACGCTTGATAATATCCGATGGATTTGTGGCGGAACACTGATACATAGGAAATATGTACTAACAGCAGCTCATTGTATTTTGTTTGAACGACCACCTGATTCAGAAGTACCGTAAGTTATTTTTAAAAATTTCTCTCTATTAAAATTAATCAAAAAAAGTGAAAAAAAATGCTGAAAATATATTATTATATATTATATTTATTTATATTATTATATCTTTTTATCTAGCGATTTCTATGTGAGTTTGGGTGCCCACAATCGCTCCGATGGCATTATATATTCTGTGGTTAACCAATATTTCTATGAGAATCGCAGCAACCAAGATAACACCCACGATATATCCATATTGGAGCTAAATGATAACGTCATATTTAATGAGAAGATAAAACCCGCTTGTCTGCCGAATAATAATGTAAAAGTTGGAGATATTTTTACTGTTTCCGGCTGGGGAGAGGATAACTCAACATCTACACAATCCAGGCAGTTGATCAAAACCCAGCTTCGGATCCTAAAAACTTCAGAGTGCACCAATGGCCAACCGGACACGCAGATCTGTGGCGTTGGTGTTAAAGAAAATAGCAACGCTTGCGAGGGCGATTCCGGTGGACCAATGGCCAGGTGGCATCTAACGTGGGGCTCCTGCTTGGGCCAAGTCGTGGGAATCGTGTCTACCGGTGACTCTTGCGACGCCGATAATGCGCATATCTTATATACAAATGTATTGACATACTTGGATTGGATCGAGGACATTGTTTGGCCAGAAAATTAACAAATAACTTGAAAAGCATTCAGAATTGAATTTTTTACCAGCACAATTAAGCTTAAAAGTTCTTATATTTCATTCAGGTAAAATATGTACACGTCTTTCAAATAATGTTATATTACTCATTTTTCATAGCACTAAATAAAGTTTACTCTTCTTCCTTGAGAACAAAATGATCCACAAAGTCCTGGACCATGTCTGTTAAGCGATTTCTGTACAACTCATCCGTGTTGAAGGCCTCCACACAGATCTCGATACGACGATTGCTAAAGAAATCACTGAAGCCATCGGCGGAGCTGGTCAACTTCTTGGTGGATTCTGGTGGTAGAGTCACCAAATGACAAAAGAGACAGCTCTCGATGAGGCCAATGCTGCGGAACTCCTCCACCGATTCATAGAAACTCTGCTCGGGCAAAAAGCGAGCTATATCCAGATTGGCACGCTTTAGGAATTCGGTCATAAAGCGATAATAATCCGCCAGAAGTTCCTGGAGATGAAGATCCCGAAATTCCTTTGATGTGGGTATTGTGAGGACTGTGAGGACATCTAGGGCAGGTGGTGCATACCGCGCTAGCTGGAAATCTACCAGGCGACATTGCAGCGGACTCTCGCCATATTTACCATACTGGAACATAATGTTATTGGCCCACAAATCGCCATGGAGCAGGGTGTTCAGATACTTCTCCGAGGTCTTGACGGCCTCAAATATATATGACATTCTCTTAGTAAAATTCTCCAAGATATATTCCAACTTATTCTGATATTTGGGCATCAGTTTGATGAACTCCTTGAGCACCAGGCAGGCATTCTGGAAGTTCACAAATCGCAGATGATCGGGACCCTTGTCACTGGGATAGGCATTCTCCACCACTGATTTCGGCTGAGTTTCTGTTAGTTTTCGTCCCGATTTCTGCTCCTGAATGATGGAACCCGCATGCAAGGCAGCCAGGGTCTTTAGGCAGCAGTGAAGCTGTTCGTACGAGAGTAAACCATCACGACTGGCGCCCATGCGATATCCCTGATCGGCGAGATTCTCGAAAACGAGGAGATTCTTGTCCGCATAATAGCATTTTGGGGCCACCTCGGCACAGGCCTTGTGAAGTTCAGGCAGGACATTCTGGTAGACAGCGATCTCCTTCTGGAAGACACCAAAATCCTCCAAATACTCCATTCGCGCCTCATTACCGGTGGGTGCGGATTTGGAAAAGAAGGTCAGCTGACGGGGCTCCTCCGAGTCGTGCAGCTTCAGGGTGACCTGCAGGTAGAAGTGACTCCCCAGGTAACCAGCCGGTGCATCCGAAGTGGGTTTCAGCTGATAGCTAATGATATCGAATCCTGGGTTCGACTCTGGAACATCCTCGTGAAGATAACGCTGGCAAAGGCCGCGGATCTCGTTGCTGCTCAGTTCCAGTGCGGTGGCCATCTCGAAGTAAACTGTTTCGAATTCTGACAGTGGGATCGGTGTTATATATCCACACTCCCCCAGACTGCTGTAAATTCTGGTCAAGATAGGGAGAAGTATCTGTCGGTAGATAGGGAAGTGTGCATAGTCTCGTGGCGAGGGAATTGCCACTTAAGAAGCCTTAGCGCCGAAATCTCTCATAATATTTGCTTGGGGCCTAGACTGTGTGAATGGGAATTAAGGGTCAGCAATTGGGGGTGTGTCAAATCAGGTGTTGAAAGGCTGATGAAAGCGAAAATAAATATGCGAAATTTCATAATGGGAAAAGGAGTTCAAGGCCCCTGTTTTGGGAAAGTTAAGGGAACTTAGCAGATGAAAGAAAGAATTTCAAAATAAATGTTAATAATTGTTGGATATTTAAAATAATATTTGTTGGAATGAAATTTGATTTCAAATTTATTTTAAGTTTACCAAAGTAATATTATTTATTGTGATAAGTATTTGTATTTCTTATCAGATAAAAGTCTAGTTTAAAAACATTAAAATACTCTACATTTACAAAGCATAACACATATGGTAAATAGTCCAATTTAATTTTAAATGGTTAAATTCAATAAATAATTGAATTAATTTAATAATTCATATTACGCTTTGACCAAAATAAAATACAAATGGTTTGCAAATGGGATGGAAGGTATTTTTATAATTCGACACTTGGTTAATTTAATTTGAATTTAATTTAAAATATTTATGATTAGTATTTAAAAATCCCTATTCAATATTTTTTCGGCTAAACATTTAAATTTAAATAAATTAAACTTTTTGGCCTTGTTGTCTGCATTATTTTAATTAAATAGGCGAATTGGAAGACACCAATAAGGTAGATAACTTAAGACTTATACGAATATATATATTTATATCTGTAATAATAATACTTAGAGTGTAAACTCCTTTAAAAGAAAAATTTTTGGAACAATGAAACTCAGTATAAATGAAAATGATCAATTTATAGTTTCTTAATTCTTAAATAGTTCTTAACATTTTTTCGTGTTATATTTATCAAAAGCACAAAATCTGAAATATTTCTTAAAAAACTCATCCTGTAAAAAAGCAAATTTTCTTCCTTCTAATAACTAAAACTTGCTCGTGTGTCTCTACAGCGATACTGCACTATTATTTACTTACACAGAGATTAAACGTTTTGCGCAAACCGCTCACACTTCCCCGTTAGCAACTATTGGCCAGAAATTATAGCAGATATAACTTATGAAAGCCGAGTAAATAAACGGTGTCTTGAGGCATTATTTGTGCACAGCAAACAAAACCTAATACCAGCAAAAGTTAATCCCTATTTAAATGTTGATTTAATTCCGGCACACAGTTGCGTGTTAGAAAAGTCTGGGAAAATCAACAGCTGATAAAGATGGATAACAGATATCCAACTAAACCAAGTTAGGTCATTAATAAAGCCATTAGTTGCAGTTACACAAATAATACGAAATTAGTCCCTAACTGGACATCGGAGTGACCACAATCCATTATGAGATTCGGACGAATTATAGAGGAGTATCTGGAGAATTCCACTCTGCATGGAGCCAGGTTCATCGTGGACAAGGATGCCAGTTGGTTGGAGCGCATTTTCTGGGTCATCTGCCTGGTGGCCTCTTGGTATGCCTCCTGGCTGCTCATCAAGGCCTCACTGAGTAAGATGTCTTTTGAGATAAAGATAAGATTCCCCAGAGACGTTCCATTCAGGTGCCTTTGAGAACAATGCTATTAGCTTTGTGGTGGAGAGTTCGTATCGGGATTGGAATACCAATTTTCCGGCAATTATTGTCTGCGAATCGAAGAACATGGATCGGATTCAAGAGGTGGCGGAACAGTAGGTTCAAGAAGGTTGCTATTAGCTAGAAAATATCTATATTTCTCTCTTTTCTTTATTAGATTATGGGGTGCCGATCATGACTTCACCTTGGAGGAGGTCCTCAGCGAGATTGCCTTTTTCAGGGGGGAATCCTATCACACGGTCCACGAGTGCAGTGGCGAGGAAGTCACCGCCTCCTGCTTCTACTCCAACTTTTCCTATTATGCTGAGCTGGTGAGGAGCAGCTGTATTGACTCTATCAGCAATTGCGAGTGGAATAATCAGCCTTTTGAGTGCTGCAAGTACTTTCATCGCATGGAAACAGAGCTGGGAATTTGCTATGCCATTAATTCACTGCAGGCGGGGTCGGCTTATTTTATAAATAATAATAGAAGTATATTTTACTAATATATTAAACTAATTTTAATATTTTTAGGAACAGTAAAGCTCCCAAGTTGAACATGTATTCGAATCGGGACAGTGGACCTGGGGCTTTGAGAATGGAATTACATACGGAGGCCACGGTAATAATAAATGATAAAACCTCAATTAGGTTATCAAAACTAAAATGAACTAAGACAAATTTACAATTTAAAGCTGAAATTAAAACTATAGTAAATATTAATTTAAATAAATTGGAGCTTACAACCTAAAAGTGTGCTGTAAATGTTGTTAAAAGCTCTTTTAACCAAAGAAAATATAGACTTAATTTTAATTAAAAATCCTTTTTTAAGTTTTATATTTATGAAACTTAAAGTAATTATTTTAAGAATATAATTAAGATTCAGTTAGTCAAGATTTTATCATAAACCAATATATTTTTCTCATGAACAGGTGTTTATTTTGGGCACCGAAGAGGTACCCACATTAGTTACACCCAAAACGGACTTCCTGGTGGTTGGACCCTACATATCCTTTGTGTAAGAAATATTTGTATACCATAAAAATATTACAAATATTATACTATTTATTTAAATTAAATTTAAAATTTAAATTTATTTAAATTAAAGCCATCATATTCTTTGATAAATTTTTTTCTCAAAATAAACAATTTTTTTTAAGATGTTTATTTTATTTTTATTTATTAAATAAGAACCTGTGTATTCTGTTTGTAAAAAATATTGTTGTATAATTAAACGAAACTATTTGCATTTATTATTTAAATTAAAACCTATATGTACATCTTGAAAGTGATTAATATATCCTTTATGGTTGAAATATTTTTTCCATATTAAAAAATTCTCCAAATATAATTAATTTCATTTTTATTATGTACAAAACATATTCATTTATTAGTTAAACTGCAAAATATCTGTATCTGAGGCAAGAAAAATGTGTTTCATATAAAAAAGAACTCAATATATTATTTAAACTAAAACCCAAAAATACATATTATATATTCCAGAAGATACATCTCCAAGCGTGACATTGAGAATGACGAAGAGATCCGTCAGACGAGTGTTCATCAGCGGAACTGCCGCTTTGCCGATGAGAACATCCTGGATGTGCACAGTCATTATAGCTACAGTGCCTGCACTGTTCAGTGTCGCAAGGACCGGCAAATGGAGCTGTGCAACTGCTCCAGCCACCTGTCCCCCAACTCACCTGACTGGCAGCTCTGCAATATGGATGGCTTGGAGTGTCTGAATCGGAATTATGAGGATTTGTCGGTGATCATAGCTAAATGGTCCAAGCGCCGCGGTCGTAAGGGTCTCGTCTGTGACTGTCTGCCCTCCTGCACCGAGGTGGACATCACCACGGTCTATGACAGCAAGGATAATATGGCAGGACAGCAGAATCCGGTGTCAAGGATCGAAGTGGGACTCATTGAGCTGCCCACGGAGAGGTACAAAAGGAATTTAGTACGCGGCAAATTGGATTTAGTTGGTGAGATATTAAATAAATAAAAATATGATCAATTAAATAATAAATATTTTACTTAATTTCTAGTCTCCATTGGCGGCACCACTGGCCTTTTCGTAGGCGCTAGTCTGCTTAGTTTTGTGGAAATCTTTTACTATATTACTATTCGTCCTTATAGCACTTATATCCATGAGAAAAATCGCCTGAAGCGTTTATTGTTACCTAAAAGATTTTATTGAGAGAATAAAAATGTTTTAGAAATTTGATTAATTACATTAAAATATTTTAAAATGTTTATTATTTAAACATTTAATTTAAAAGAGATATTATACAAATTTTGTAAAATTTTTAAAAAATGTTTAATGCATCAGATTATGCTTAATACCTTAATTATGATAATGTGTCCTATCTTAACAAATCCGTAAATAAACAAATAAACTTAAATATTTCAGCTACTAATATTTTATAATTATAAATATGAATATAATTTAATTTAATTTTATTTGTACAATTTTAGACCTAAAAATATAAAATAAACCCCATTAAAATATAAAAAACTACTTTTCATTATAATTATATTTATTTAAAATTTATTTATCACTTACAGACACTTTAATAAATTTAATTCTGTTCGCTTTCATAAACATAAACATTTTTGCATCATCTAGCCGGAATTATTAGTCAAATGATTGAAAGAAAGTTCTTTATTTCCCGACTGACACTTCTTTGTGTCCCTTATTGTAACAGGTGCTTCGCCACTTACATTTTTAAATCTTATCGCTCAGATATGTATAAAGATTACTTACAATTCAGATGAACAGCTGTGTTCGTTCGTTCAGAAGATCGGAAAATAAAAACTGAGCGAAATTCTATTTTTGCTCAGTTGTGCACGGCCTGCAGTGAAAACTTGACTGAGTGAAAATCGCCGGAAAATTTGTCTCAGCCGCAAACAAACCAAAAAGAGAGAGTGAGATCGTACGTATACGTAATACGCCGCCCACATTACGTATACGCAAGATGCTTCTTAGCCGCAGAGAGTGCGAGCAAATATTGGAAAATGTGAAAGGGGGAGTGCTAAGCGTCAAACTTATCGACTATCGTATGGTTAGGGATCTAGATGCTATCGGTTATCTAGGGGATTACTATGCCTTGACTCTGAGATACCGTGATGTAAGTATGATTCAAGAATGTTGCCTAGAAGGAAGTACGCATATCAAAAGACACAAAGTTGAGTTCCATAAAACGATAGAAAGCAGAAAGTGTGTTTTTAATAAATGATAGTGGAAGTTTATAAACTTCTTCTGAAAATAATTTAATAAAGAAAGTATGTTTGTACCAAAATTTAAGATTAATTGGTAATATATAACTAAAAACAAATTTAAATTAAAATAAATGTGTGAAAATGATTTCAAAATAGATTGAATATAAAAAACTATATAATTTAATACATTTTAAATAATTATATACATAAAAATGTCTAAAACTAAAAGAGACATAAATAAAAATTAATAAATTCGAATGTAAATTATATAAAAGCTCTGCTTCAGGTAACAAATTATGCATTTCCTTATCTTCGAACTATTATAAGGCTTCACATTTTAATTTTGTGACAATCATTCATCAAAAACCTGTTGACAGATTAATTTTTGAGGTACGGAAAGATAAGCCTTTGAGGTGCTGAGTAGAAAATAATTGACATTTAAATACAAATAACAATGCCTACTTTCAGGAAGAAGAAAATACTGCAAAGGAAATTAAACTTTTCGTAAAAGCCCTGCCTCAAGCCAGTGCTGAGCTCGCCAAGGAGGCCATTTTCCAAAAGGAAGCATGGCTTTACGAAACTTTACTGTCCGACATGCAAACATATTGTAAGTACAAAGAGAAATAAAAATTAAATATTTAGAAAATATAACGGCCTTCTATTGGAAATACAATTGGCAGCACATTAATCGTCACCTCGCATATCGTATAACTTAATATCGTATACATTGTTATCGAATAAGTCTAATCTCTAAGTTGCTAAAGTTATGTCATCTCCATCTCTGTCGCCTACAACTAAATAAAACTTAATCTCTTATTCAAGTATACCTATAAAACTATTTGCTTATCAACCTTAAAGTTACAACAGGTTATGGGCCCAGCACGCTTCCACTGCGCAGAAACTAGTTAGTACTAGGATAGTGAAGAACTACTGAGATTAAACGGCAAATTTCAATTTGTGGTGAAATAGCCGACACACAAAAGTTGAGACTTCTGAGACGCTAAAGAAGGCGTCTTATTGGCGGCATAGAAAAGAAACGTGTTCGTTGCTTGTGTAGCTTCGAAAAGTGATTGCTTATGTAGCATAACTAAACGCAAATTAAAACAGCAAAAATGAGTGTTGCTAATATACGCATAGAGCCTTTAGGCAAAGATAATTTCGACACCTGGAAAATACAAATGCAGGCCTTATTAATAAAAAACGACACGTGGAAATATGTAAACGGGACTCATTTAAAACCCGAAGGTAACGCCGCGCTGTGGATAACCGAAGATGCAAAGGCTAAATCTGATCTTATTTTGGCCATGTCAGTATCGGAGCTAAGGCATACTAAAAACTGCGAAACTTCAAACGACGTATGGAGAAAACTGCACAGCACTTACCAGTCTACAGGGCCTGCTCGTAAAGCCGCGC
>VNJQ01000865.1:0-90132 GCA_008042515.1 Drosophila truncata | reverse complement strand
AAAAGTAAAGAAAAAAAATAATAAGCTCAGAAACAAAAGTAAACGTCGAGCTGCAAGTGGTCGGATGTATAAAGAAAAAATTTAAATAAATTCATTTGTAATTTTGTTCAGGGTTAATCTTTGTCTAGATCCGTTTTCTCTTGTGTCCTTTTCCTACCCGAGACCAAAAATGTTTATTATTAATTAGGCTAAAATTGCCATGTATTTCAATCAGTATTTATTAAGCAAGCAAAAATTATTTGTTTTTAGTCTGTAATAAAAATTTATAATGTTCTAAGAAATCCAAATATTATTGCCTCCACCAGCATGCCCATCCCATAAGGGCGAACTAAACATTATGAAGGGGTCATCAGCTAAAACAAATTTTTTTTTGGAAAAAAATGACCACGGCAGGGAGGGCAAAACTTAGCTTCAATAACACCGGAAGTTAAGCCCTTTTGTTAGTAGCAATGTCAGAGTCTGTCCGTCCATGTGTGGGTATTGATTGTCCTTTCCCCCTTCTCGTCGATTGCACGCAAAATTTAATAGTTATTAATGGCAAAAGGCACAGTCCAGACTGCAGGCAAGACCACCACCTCCTTAGCCGACGAGCAGAGCCGAGCAAATTCGCGTGCGCCTGCAGTCGGAAGTAACATCTAGCCTGGTTCGTTACAGTGGAAGACGAATAGTCTTATAAAGCTATAAATATCTATAAAAGTATAGGAAAAATGCCTTATCTTTTATAGATTCAACCTCATTCAACCAATTTAAATACATTTCAAGCTCAAGGAATTCTATAATTTCATAAATACAAATTCAATAAACATTTCCATATACATTTTACACACAAAAATAAAAACGAAGAATTTTTCACTTGCCATAAACAATTTATAGACGTTATCATAGGTTATGCATTGAATTCGATTTCTAAAGCCATAAATATTTACTCTCCCTGAATTCGTTTTTCCAAAAAGAATTATTAATGCCAAATAAATAATATTTTTGTTCTGAAGGATTTAAGTTCTAGCGTTTTTGTTTATAAACATTACTTCTCTTTTTGTTTCTCATGACAATGAACTTGATTTCTATAAAATAAAACAAACATTTTGTAAATTCTATATGCATACAAGTTCTTGTAGAATTCTCACCAGATTCCTATTTTCTCTAGTCAGAAAAAAAGAATGCTATATTCATTTGAAGGTGTGACTGCTCTGTCGTCAAATCGTCAAATGTTTTTATGAGCTGCCGAAAATATACTTTTGGACATTTCACAGCTTTCACAAATGTTGACATTCAGCCGAGCAAGAAATATAAGCCAATCACAGCCGAGTGGAAAATGGGAAAACGAAAATATGTACCTCTGTTTGAGTTGGAAGAGGAATACTTTTACATAAAAAATATAGACAAAGATATATGCCATGTTTATAAGAGTGCCATTAATATTTTATTAAATTCCAGCTAAAGACATTTTAGATTTGCACTTAATTAAATATTATTTCACAAAACAAACGAAGAGAAAATTGTTTGTCGAATTTTGTATTGTGTTTTGAGCGTCTAAAGCAAATTGTAGACCCTAATAAATACACATTTTGCTTGACCATTTCAATTACAGTTTAATTTAAGCAATTAGATGCATTCAAAGTTGTGTGAAACATAATTGGGTCTCTGTATTCATGGCATCCTTTCCATATATCAAACGCAGAGAATTGCATGGTAAGCTTTTGGTCGGAATGCGAGCAAATTGAATGGAAAGCCCGGACCACAGAGAGCCAAACAAATTACCGCCAGTAAAACCTGGTGCCACCTGCAACGATAAAATAACCAAAAGGCAGCGGGAATCCCATGAAATGAAATTAAATTGCAATGGTCTTTGCTTTTGCTACTGGGATTTACTTGCAAAAGTTCGCTGCTAGCTAAAAATAATGTTTAACCATGCAAGGAGCCTTTTAAAGTCCTGTAACTCGATAGACTTTGACCTTTTCAAGAGCAAAAAACATCTCGAGAGGAAGTCAAAGAAGCGGGAAAAACACATCACATCTCGGCGGTTCGAGTGGCAGACTTTGTGTCGCGTATCGAAGAAGTGGGCATGGTTGCCATTGTTGTTCGGTCCCCAGGAGACCGTTCCAGATTCCTCCTTTTTCCCTTTCCGCCGCACCGGAAACAAAGCAACAAAAGCGATAAACAGCAAATGCAGCCGGAAGCACGTTATAAAAATGAAAATCGCAAGGATGCTCACATAAACACGAAATATATATAACCCTGGGAGGAAATAACCCACTCTCCCGCACCGTGCACCATAATTATTTTTATTGTTGAGACACAAAACGGGAACGAATTTAATCCCTATCCTTAATGGCAATTCCCAAGTAATAAATCAAAATTAAATCTTTGGACATAAATCCAGGATTCATTTTGTGTCTTGAAAGGAAAAAATAAGACTGAAATGTGGGTTTGTTTATAAGAATCCTAAAAGCAGACTTGGTTACCTATGTTTTAGGGATTTTGTAAATTATGTTTTGTTGAAATATTTTATTTTCTAATTAGAGATTACTAAAAGTGGATTTAGGCTGTGAGTAATAATTAGTACGGTTTTAAAATAAGACCAAGCCAGAAAAAAGGCTCTTACGTTAGCCTTTCTTTAATATTAGTAAAGATAATAATATTTTAAAGAACCTCTTTTTATATTTATCAAATAAAGAACTACAATAAACCCATGTTGTTGACTTTTTTTAGGAATTAAGAACGAAAGCCTCACAGCCTTGGTTCTTCTTTTCCCCAGGAAGCTTGATATCCTGCATTAATTACAAGGCAAGTCCGAACTCATTAACGAATTAAATGGTTTAATTACAAATGTGTTGAATATGTAGTTAGAACGTTTACATGGCCAGTAATTGGATTCTGTTCCTCGCTTAACTTGGCCAACAATCAGCCAGTCAACCAGCCAAAGGCAAGAACAGGCCTTCGGCATGACTTCATTATGAATGGTAAATGCTCTGTTGTTGTTTTGGATTTTTCCTTCCTCATACTCCTTTTTTTTCTGTCCAAACTGAATTGTATTTTGTTTTTATGGACAATTGTGGAAGTTTTTCCACAACACGTAGTCGTAGCCAAAGCCAAGGGAAACTTTTTTTAGGTGCCATGTGTCAGGCAGAAGCCAAAATCGATAGGAAAAGTCAAACCACGCAAACCGGGGAGTTCCACAATGAAATGCTAATGGAGGCAGAACACACGGAACACACATGCACAGAAGGATGTGTAACTATTTAGCTGGAAAAAGTTTTGCCGTGTTTTTCCCCCTTCGAGGTTTCTGAGGTTTTTCCCTGAAGTATGGCACTTTTTGCAGGGCTTAAGTTTGGCGAAAAACAAATGAAGAATATAAAATACCATAAATTGGGCGGATTTTTAGATTGTTATAAGGCCACACAGTTTTTAGGGATAACTTTTTAGAGGGTTCTTTAAGTTTAAGATACTTTTCGCTAATTAAATCTACTTTAAAGGCAATAAAACCCCTTTAATTTAAGTTAAAGTTGCATAATAATTTACATTTAAATAGTGGAAGGTGCAGGAGCATAGCATAATTTTGTGGGTCAATGGGGTTCGGGTTCAACGAGCTCCAGGCACCACTTCAAGTCAACGCTTCGCATGAAGCAGCAATGCGGAAATCGCATATATTCATTCGCTTGAGGCGACTGCAGGACATTTCCCCATTAAATATGTATAGGAATGCAGGAAAGTCGCCGCATTTCCGCATTTCCGTTGCAGTCAGCTGCGGTAACTAGCATTAATTTCGCGTGCATGTTGAGGCTGCTTCTGAAAAGGGTGAGAGAGGTCCTTTGTAGCATTCCGTGCGGGTAAGCCACGTGCACTTGTCGCTCTGCAGAGTCCTAGTCTGTTCATACTCAGCTCCCCAAGGTCAGATTCCAAAGCCCCATGCGGTTGATCCGTTCGCATCATGGAAGGGTACAGGGACCACCATGGCGAACCCAACTTGTCCCCAGTGTGTCATTGTTGTTGACATTGCCAGCGACAACAATTTGCAATCAAACCATTTGTTGAGGCTTCCTGCACACACGCACACACTCTCTCTGGAACTAGGCTCATAAACATGACATGCATTCACAGTGGATTAATTCTGACATCAGCAGTAGTGAGTGACGTATGTATGCACACTAGGGTGGACCAGAGAAGCCTTAATTTCTAACCCTCTAATAAAGATAAGTTTTAGAAAGAAAAGCCTCATAAAAAGTCTTAAATTCACCTTTTAATTCTTCTTTAAACGTTGTAAAGAAGAATTTTCCTACATATTCTAAAGATTATTGAACAATAAAACTCATTCCCATCACTCATACGCAATGTTGGCCTTCGCTTACATTCATCCATAACATTTCCAAGTCCTGTTGTTTGATTTTCGCTTGAATGGGTAAATATTTCAGCCAACTTAATGGAGTTTTTCCAGAAGTTTTCCCATAAAGAATCACCCTAATGACCAAACACAAACACGCACAGAAAATCAGGGAAGGCGCCGAGGAGGTGGTGACTGCCAGTCAACTCATTGAGAGTGTGTGACTGACTGAGCTGACAGGACCGCAAACTCATATAGGAAGCGGTTCCACGAAGGACTTGGCCACAGTCAGTTCAACAACATTATCCACTTTACGGACTCCGCGAGAGAGTGTGTGTGTGTGGGGAAGAGATGTCTGTATATGTATTTGTGTGTGATTGGGCCATTTCCGGTGCGCCCCCATGCTGGGCCCCTGGTGGCTTAGGTTCCCAGATTGCCCGGGATTGGTCCATGAAATGAATGGATTAGTTTGCCCAGGGCCCTCACCGCAGTTGGCCATCAATTAAGGTCCCCACTTGTTCTGTTCGTTTGTCCAAATTCGATTGGGGTTGCTGGAGATTATTATTGGGACAGTCTCTGAGAGATACCGAAAAAGATGAGAAGGAGAAGGAGGAGGAGGAGGAGGATGAAGGATGTAGGAAAGGCAATAATAAAGACCCAGCGAATGGGAAATCCAGGGATTAAATTATGGGTTATGGCAATAGAGCAGTGAGAGTGTGTGATTTCAGTCTTTATTTGAAGTGGAAATATCTTTATTTGTTTTAGATTTAATATCTTAATTCTCCACTTTATTTTCCCCAATAAATTGGCCACATTTCAAGCCCAAAACTCATCAATGATTCACCTGGCGGCGCGTGGAAATTATGAATGCAACACGAGTGCCTTTTCCGTTTGCACACACATTTCCCTCAAATTAGCGCAAACAAAATAATAAGCTAAATTAAATTAAATTTATGACTGAGCTTTGATGTGATTTGCATCTGAAATTGATCGCATCAATTCATTATGCTCGCACAGCAAAGAGTGTGGACAACCGAGGGGTTCGGTTTGGGGTGCGGAATTTTCACTCTTCACTTTTCAGCCTGGCGATGATGACACACTTTGCGGCTCTGACACGTTTCATTTCTTTGGCGCGCGGCACAAGTCCCGAAATAAAATGAAAATAGTTGCCGCTAACCAGCACCCAGATTCGTGTGCGAATTTATTTTCGGTTCTGGGACTGACCACTGTCAACTTGTCGCTGGCCAAAAATGCTCAAACACCCACAGACGAGATTTTTGCTCTGTCTCTCCGAAAATAAAGAAAAAATACAACTGGGAGTCCCACTTCTAAAGGGAAAATTCAGAGGAAAGGCATAGCTACGTCCGAGTGGGGAGCAGCTGCTCAGTCTGGGACCTTGGGGCCAGATTTCCGGATTTTGCTGCCTGCCCTAAGGCAAAGTTGTCTTGCATTTTAAACAAACGACAGTCCATTATTTGAACTTGTGTGTGGACAGGATTCTTAGGAAACTTAGATACTACACTAGGAACATTTTCTTGTAAGAATTAACGATTTCCTACTTTTTAAATTTCTAAAAAAATAAAACCCTCCGTTAAGACTCACCTGCAAATGGTCTAGAAGCGTCTCCAGTCCCCGATCGCTGATCGAAGAGCAGCGCAGGCTGAGCGAATGGACGTGCTTGGAGGCAAGCGGGAAGGAGTGAACCACATCCAGGGCATCCTCGTCGGAGGCCCCAACCAGACCCAAAGCATGAAAACCCCTACGGATGAGCGAGTTGTACAGCTTGCCGCGATCACAGCCCGGCATCTGGCGGAGTTCGCGACACTGCAGCGTGGGCAGCAGACCGCTCCAGTAGCGCGGACTGCGGTACAGTGTGTCCCGCCACTTGATGCACACCTGGGCCAGGATGCGGCGCTCGTAGGGCGAGAAGTACTGGAAGAAGCGGCTCAGAAAGCGGTCGTCCAGCATCAGCAGCTCGATGCTGGGTATGGGCGGCGGGTGGAGCTGGTGCTGCATGATCAGCGGCGATTGGTTCACCGCCATATTCCCGTACGGGTGATGCAGGTGAGGATTGGGCAGCTGCTTCCTCAGCTGCAGAGGAGTACCACCACCGCCGCCAGCGGCCGCCTTCTGTGCCGCCACCATGCCCATGGTGCTAAAGGTGGGCGATCCCGGTCCGACTCCACCGCCCGGTATGGTTATGTTCATCTGCTTGGCAATGGACTTCACTGTGGGCGTGGGCGGGGCTCCCAGGGGCATGCCTGTGGGCGGGGCTGGACCCACCATCACGTGGTGGTTGGAGTTGATCAGCGTGGAGGCCTGCAGCTGGAGATGTTGCTGCTGGGACTGCTGCAGTTGCAGTTGCTGCTGCTGCTGCTGCTGCTGCTGCAGGAGGTGGTGTGTGGAGTTGGACACCTGCGGCTGGCCACTGGGTATGGCAATGCCTCCGGGACTGGGACTACTTCCCCTGGAGGGCTTGTCGGGCGTTTGGGGAGGATTTGCATTGCTGGCAGGCGAAGCAGTGGCAGCAGCAGCAGCCGCCGGCGAGGAGGAGGAGTTGCTATTGGCGCCATTCGATCCCGATCCGGAGTTGGAATTGGAGTTACCTCCGCCGCACAGGGCATTCGTTACACGCTCCATCACCGACGTCTTGCCGCTGGAGGTCGGCGGTGTGTTCGTGGTTCCGGGTGCAGTGGCCGTGTCCCCGGCTGCACCACTTCCGGAGCCACTGTGATGGTGCTTCGAGCGCAGTCCCAACCCGTTGATTCGCTTCGACAATTCGGCGGAGGCTCTCTCGACCACGCCCTGCGCCGAGATCGATGACATGGTGTGCTGGAACAGATTCACCTTGCCACCGGTGGAAAAGCACTACGGAAAAAGTGGAGACGACGACGACGAGTCACTCCTCACTCCCTCGTGATTTTCTCAGTGTGTGTTCTAGTCGCGTCTCGGTTATCCTTTACATCCCGCTCGCACTTTGCATTGCTGACCCTTTTCACCGGCAATTAGCGATGTTCAACCTGAAAGGAAAAACGATACAAAGTGTTAATGGGGGTGGCTTTTTCTTGAGGGTTGAATGACTAATGGCTTAGACATGGTTACCACATGTGATTAGGCTTTTATGAATAAAGATATTACAAAGTAGTAAGGGGAATATTATAATATATAGAAATCTGTTCTTTAGAGGTTAGTTTCTTTTAATATTAATTCATTATTTTTTTTACATTCCAAGAACCCACACATTTCCCAACTGCAATTGCTTGATTTGTGGAAAAAGGGCCAACTGCAGTTTGTCAACAACTGTCAATGATTTCTCCGAGAGTATTGCCTCACGTCGCCGGCAATTTCTGATACCACACGACGTGACCAAGTTAAAAAAGAAAGAAGGCCAAAAGCGGACAGATTTATGGCCCACTTTCGCGGTGTTGGCGTGCAGGCCATAACCTCCGACCTCCGACCTCCGATTTGTTGTGGCTGCTAAAGTTGGCTTGGCCGATAAGCAAACAATGTTTCCACCCAGCTGCAGTCTAACTAAGCCAAGGTGAGGCACCGCCCGGTGCATTGCCTTTAAATCGCCGGAAGTGCTAAATTCCGCAAAAGTTAGGCGGAGCCATAGCAAAATCCTTGGGTCTGTCAAAGATGGGCAATTGGATTACACAGGTAACTACACTGATACGAAGGGAGATTTAATGCTGTGGAGACCACAGATAGCTAACACTTTCTTAACTTTGGTGGCTACTAATCTCTGATTTATTTATAGAACTTATAGAACTTATATCCTTGGAAAGTGAATGAAATTGTGAATATTTTCCCACGTTTTCCCATTAATTTCCTGGTAATTGTTCAATTAAATGAAGCAAATCAGATTAATCGATTTCCAAGCAAACTGAAATGGATACATATTGCTTTCCACACTCCCAGAACATAAATAAAAAGTTAAATGCTCAATTAGCCGGGGAAAACTCAAAAGCTTTTTCCCTCAAATATGAACCGTTGCCACTCATTTCCGTTTCAATCCTGGCTATCAAGGATGTACTTTGTGTGGAGTACAGAATTTAATTGCCATAAATGCGCGGATTTCGAGGGAAAGGCCTTGGAGCATCAAGGTAAGCGCTTATCGTTTGCTCCGCCTGGGTGCATCAGCGTCAGCATCCCCCATCCTCCATTATCCTTGCCGCCGAGTGAGCAGGCTGAGTGGCCTGTCCCAATCTTCGCAATCGTCGCTGTCTTTCCGCTTGGACGTGAGCCCAAACAAAGGCCAACCCAGAGAGGCGTGGCAGAGACATTGACTGAGCTTTGTCTGTCACTTCCGCTCTGAATGCGGAATGTTCCGCCAGCACCCTAACCTTAAAGAGGAGGTCCTGGCCAGAGCTGGGAAGTAATCAACATTTTCGAAGGTTTTTACTAAGAAAATTCGATAAAAATTATAAATTATGAATGCTTTTTCAGTTTTAAATTTGAATCTAATCTCTTAACTAATGAAATTCATTTTTATTTTGTAAACTAAACAGATTTTCTCATTTAAAACATTTAAAATAATAATTCCTTTGTTTAAAACTTAGAGTATTTGGCAATCGTCTTGGCTAAGAATCCTTTGTCTCAATGTTACTGCCTTTTTATTGTTGAGATTTGATTGTGCGACAAATGCAAATACAAATTTTTGTGCCCCAACGTAGCAGCCAAGAGTTGGCATTATCCAAGCAGCCGTCGTCTCGTCCTTTTCCGTCTGTTACAAGTTACACAATCCTCCTTGACTTTGCCAAAATGAACCACCAGCCGGGGAGCAGGGAGATGCGGTGGATGCGGCGGAAGGACTCATCCTGGAGGATACTCAATTGGGTTACTCGAAGTGGAAGAGTGCCTCGTCGCTTGGGTGAAAATTGGCTTGATAATTTTACAAATCACTGTGTATGTGACTCGACTCCCCCGTCTGTATATTTTGCTTATATCATTTGGCCGACAGAGAGTAGGATTTAAAATAAAGGAAATATTTATCCGCAATCCTTAAATTATCAGTTAAGTTTGAAGGGATACGACAGCTTCAATAAACCAAATATGGAACCCTTTTGGGACACACAAAGGATGTTTTATAATGCACACATAAAAATTCATTTAGTTACTTTGGAACCTTGTTAAAATTTATAGAGCTTTCAAGAGCAGCCAGTGCCAGCTGGTTGAGAGCCACGTCTTTGCCCTGCCCTACAATGTTTAATTATAGTCTCAGTAATTTGATTAATACTCCCGGAAAGTGCATTTCCCACGCCCAATGCCCCGCCCTTTGGCCACTGCGACATGCAACTAAAATTTGGAAAAACTTGTGCTTTGTTTTTGCGAGCATACTGCAGGTCCCAGATACACTGGAAAAAATGATCTTACAGGGTAATATAGAGGAAAAGGTTGTTACGAAGTGAAGGAACCATTTCTGAGCCTAAAAATAAATAAATAAATACATTTTCTTGATCAACATCCACATCTGAGACAATCTAGCCATGTTTTGGCTATTTTATCAATTTTTTTAATATTTTATAAGAGGTTACATCGTCATTATTGTCAAAAATTTACAACAATTTGAATTGCATTTTAATTTTCATGTGAATAATGATTAATTTGTTAAAAACTAACATGGGAAATCTTTCCGAATTAAAACTAACGTATTTTTGACTTAGTTATAGTTTTTTTTAACTTGAATCGTTAAAAAATTATTAAATTTTTCATTTTATAAAAAGTATTATTTTCCTATTTATAACCTAAACATTTTAAAAATATTATTTTATATGCTTAAATATAACTTTACTCTACTTTTCTTCTTCAATATGGCTTAAAATATCACTTTTGAACAAAGAACATATCAATTGTCAGTAAAAGCTAAAGAAAAAGTATCTTAATTCGCAGAAAAATTATCAAACCGCTATTAAATTTCCTTTTTTCTAGTCGCCTCTTCAAGGTAAATAACCTTTTTTACGTGAGAAGTTAATATTTTTTGCGGTGTCCCCATAAATTTATGTCCTTTTAGTGACTCTGTGTGTGTGGCATGTGCGGGTGGTTGTTTGTCTGTGTGAGTTTTGTTGCCTGCTAGTGTATTTCATATTTTTGCTCCCTGTGCCTCCTGCGCATTTTCCGCAGCTTGGCTCCGTGTCTATTTTTGGAGTTGGTTTGAGTTCGAGTTCGAGTTGCCGCTTGCCTTCGCGTGCTTATTGGATTTTGCCGCCCGTCCCCTGCCCGCTCTGTGTCAGGGCCCTGCTCCACATTCCACTCCACTCGACTCCGCACGGTGTGTGTGCCCGGATCCGGGTCTAAGTCTGGGTCCAAACCTGCGTGCTGCCGGGGTAGCAGCAGTATCGATTTTCGTCCCGTCGTTGTTTTCACTCGACTCTTGACTCTCCGGCTCTCCACTCTCCGGAGCTCAAAACAAAACAAAGTGCGGAAAAATAGTAACCCTCCTCCTGGATAGCGAATGTCAATATTTTTCCTCTGTTTCCCGCTCAAGTTCAGTGTTGTCTACAGCTCCTTTGTCCCATCAGCTGGGAGCCAGAAAATGTGTAACGCCTCTCGAACGGGCCAAGAATGGAGCGAACAAAACACGGGGATAGCGAAAAATGTTGCACGTACAAATTCAGAGAGGGTGGTGTGGATACCCAACATAATTATCGAAGCTATGAGGAAACCCTTGGGAATTATTCAGTAGAACAATTAAATAATTACCACAATATTTAGTTGTCATAGGAGCATATTATACAGAGGCTATGATGTGGTCAAACATTATTAGTTTGTGCTAGAACAAGGCTTTCAGAATAACACCAGATATTTTGCAAAATAATTTATTTAGATTGGAATAATTGTTTGTTCGAATAAATATTAAATATTTAAATGGCAATCTTGTATATTTCATATCCAAAAATTATCAAATTTATATAAAAAACCGTTCAAATTTAAAAGTTATAGCTTAACATTTAAATTTCAAAAAAAGACTACTATTTACCGAAGCCAAAAATGTTTTAATTTTATAAAAATTAAACTACTATTATTAACCTATCTCAAACCTAAATAATACTTAAATTTTTCAAACATTTTCTCATTTTTAAAACCATTAATCTTGCCTTCTCAGCTCTCTCTTACTCCTAAGACCAATTCCTATAATAATACAGCTTATAGAGCACTTTCCAAATTCAAATTCAACATGGAAATAACCAAATCTTATCCCAGCTGCCCCATATTGCAGATTTATTATTCTGGATGCATTGGAAAATTGCTCATTGGTAGCCCATCTCCCGGCTGAGTTTATTTCAAATCCTAACCAAGTCACGATTCGATTCCCAGCAACTTGTATCCTTGCCGTACGTCAACGTTCGTTTCTGGGTCACTATGCAACTTTGACCTGATTTGTGGAGTAGGCCGACCATATATATATACATATATAGTATATAGACAGTACAAGGAGCATATGCAAGCCATATTAATAAATAGTTTTCTCACAGATTATGCAAAATAATAAAGTGAAAGGAGACCTTAAAGAAATCCACAAATCAATGAGCACCCATCTGGCTCTCGTGGGGAGACGCGCCAGGATGTCTAAGACCATTATTGTGATTATGGCGATGTCGCTGGTGGGCGGCATGACATCACAGACGCAGGGTGGTGTCCACCACCCACCACCACCTCCCTCCGCACACCCCCTGGGGGGCTGTTAGCGACCGGCTCTCTATGTTCTCGGGGGTGAGCGATACAATTTCCCTGTCAGAGGGTGAAACTGGTCAGCAACAAATCACGTGCAGTAACCAATTTTCAAGTTTAAACTTAAATTTAAATTCGAATTTTTTGTTTTTATTTTAAGTTGAGAAACGAACCTTTTTCAGGCCCTTTTCTTTTTATATAATAATGCTTGAACTCGGCGTCTCACACAATAAAAATCAATTTGGCAAAAGTTGCGGCGCCGCGTTTTCCCAATTTTTCTTTGTGTTTAGCGTGGCTTTTCCTCAGTTCCCCGTATTTGCTATGTGTAAAGCCAAAAGGCACGGGAAACACTCACAAAAAACACACCGAACGGAAAACACACGCGAACGGAAAAACCAAAAGCCGCAAAAGAAAAGCCCCTCGTCCCGCAGACAGAGGAGAAGGAAAACTGCAGTAAAAAAACGTTTCAAAACAAAAAACTGTTTGCCCGCTTTTGTCGCCTGTAATTGTTGTGTGTTGGCCGCCGTGGAAAATTGTCGAGCGGAAAAGCGAGGAAAACGAGCGTTAGCGCGCACGACTCAAGATCCAAACTGCAGGCGGATGCCACCAGCGAAAGTGGGAAAGCCTGTTTCTGTTTTCCCCCGAAAACTAACCAGAGAGAGAGAGAGGCGGAAAGAGAGAGGGCCTGCGCACTGCTCAGCGGAAAAGCTCTCCCATGGACGTGGTTCTGAGGGGTTGTGTTGGGTTACTTCTTTCTCGTTGATTCTGCGCCCTGCTCTCCACTGCAAAGTAAACAAGAGCTCAGGTGAAACCCTCAATGGTGGCGCCCACTCCCACTCTCCCCCACGCGGAGTTGGGCTTTTCCGAGGAACCCGTGTAGCCGCTAAGGCCGATGGCCCGTGGGCGTTCACGTGCTGCAATTGGAACTGCAGCATTTAATTACTACTGACACAGTCCTTAATTTATACCATATATTTAATATTATAAATAAATTAAAGATAATTGAATGGTTTTGAACGGGGTTTATAAAGGGTGTCACAAAAGTCGCAGAGGATTTTAAAATCAATTTAAATGAGGTGCAAAATTGTCTAAATCAAAAGTAACTCATTTTAGAAAATACAGTTTTTATTCAATAGATGTTATACTTTAATTAATTGGAAATACAAAGCAATATTAGAGATATTTTTATTTATTTTTTTTTACAATGTCTGTAATGTATAAACTTACCACTATTTGGCCTTGTTCTTTTAAGATCCTAATTAATAAAATCAAAGTCTTAAAAGTTGTGGAATCTCTTAAAAACTTAAAGCTGGATGAATTCGCTTTTAATTTATGTTTTTAATTATTAACACTATTAATGTGATTAGACTGACACTATTTTCAAAGCCATTTTAAGCAGAAAATGTACTTCATTTTAAATAACTTTGAAATACCATTTAAGATCAAAATTAAAGTATTACTTCTGTACTAAACACAACCATGTTACCTTTAGTGACACTCTACGAGTATTTACCAAATTTTGTATGCATTTAATTTCCATATTTGCACTCTGTGGCTTTATGGAGAGCTTGGCATATGAGCGCTGTTTGCTTTCAAGTGCTTTTGGCCGCACAAATAAGTGAATATAATCCAACAAGTCGTTCTCTCGTTGCCACCGCCACCGCCACCGACGCCGCCTTTGTTTATCCGGGAGAAGTGCTTAATATTTCATGCTCCGCTGTCTACAATCGTCTATTTTTTAACGCGAACTTCGCCTTACGTTCGAGTGCATTCCAGTGTAATCCCCCAGAACGAGGCTCGCCCACACAGGACCTCAACGCATAGAGGCACAAAACAAAACAAAGCAGCCGCTGCCGCCGCCGAGGGGTGGTGGACTGTCCCGAGGTCATGGGTCAGGGGGCTATGTGGTGGTGCGGTGGTGTGTCGGCAGTAGACAGGACCTCCTGCGTGTTTATTTGACAGGCAACACCACACTTCTGTTGTCCTCGATGAATGTCATGGACTTAATTGGGCAGGCACACAACCCGGAGTCCGAAACATGCGAGAATCAGCTGCTTTATATCTACAAATGAATATTTAACAGGCAAATGGAAGTGAAATATATCTGACAACGAAAAGGAATGCAAGTGGAATGGTTTCTGAAAAGTTCTTAAGTCACGATTACAATGTTATTTCGTTTAAATGTTTTTAAAATTCTTCGTTATATTACACTAAATATAAAAAATTATTTTATTACCAACTGCATTTATTAAAAAATTAATCCAATTCCTAAACCATTTTTTAAATTATTAAACAGCACCAGCACCACTTTCAAATATCGATACATAGACCGCGTAATCGGTGTCATGCCTTCGATAGCACCGTCGATAGTTTGCCATCTGTAGTTGTCAACATAAACACCAGTGTTGCCAGGTCTCTTTCGGATTTACCAGTGGTGAGTTCTCAAGCTAGATTGAGAAAAAAAGTTAAAATTAGCGAAAAATAGCTACAAAAACATACAACAATATTATGTTTATTTGTTAAGTTTTTATTTTAATTAATTTGAATGTTAAAACCCCATATGCAAAGTATTTAAATGTATCGAAATTTCGTTCTTATGATGCCTTTATTAAAAATCCGTTAAGCAAGACAAGAGGAATTATTTATCAAACAAGTGACTGCTTACGTTGTTTAGCCTTAAAATGAATCTATTTTCCTAATTAAGCTAAATGATTTTAAAATTTTGGATCTTAAAAAATTTATGTTGGATAAAATATAAATATAAAAATATTTTAATAAAATTAATTGTATTATGGGTCACTATGCAAATTATTCAAATCCGCAACATATAGACGGAATATGTGCATCATCCAATATTGTTATTTTCTTGAATTTTTGTTATAAAATAATAATACTAATAAATAATAAAACAAAATTAGCTATTTTTAAAGCTATAAGCTAGTGGCAAGATTTATACGCATTTCCAGTTTTAAAAATGCTAAAACTAGCTTATAATGAGCAACACTGATAAACACATTCTGGTGGCGGCGCAAATTTTTACTTTTATGTTCGAAAAAACAGGATAATTTCGCCAAATTAGGCAGCTGCAAACTACCTGGAAGACCCATGAAGATCCCAGGACCCGCAGCCAACTGTACGTAACAGAAAAGAGGGCCTCCGCTTCCTGAGACGTGGTAAGTCGCATGGGTCGTCCGCTGTCCCAGAGAGTAGATTTTAATCCCGAATGTCTTAATATTTCAGATCCTTTAACCGCGATGTCGTCGACATCGGCGGCTGCCTCAACCGCCGCCCCGCCCGCTAAAACGGAGGTGCGCTACGTCACCGAAGTGCCCAGCAGCCTTAAGCAACTTGCCCGCCTCGTGGTCCGCGGCTTCTACTCCCTGGAGGATGCTCTTATTATCGACATGCTGGTGCGGAATCCCTGCATGAAAGAGGACGACATCGGCGAACTGCTGCGCTTCGAGAAGAAGCAATTGAGGGCAAGGATCACCACTCTGCGCACAGATAAGTTCATCCAGATCCGGCTTAAAATGGAAACGGGACCGGACGGCAAGGCGCAAAAGGTCAACTACTACTTCATCAACTACAAGACTTTCGTCAATGTGGTCAAGTACAAGCTGGATCTGATGCGCAAGCGAATGGAGACTGAGGAACGGGATGCCACCAGTCGCGCTAGCTTCAAGTGTTCCATGTGCTCCAAGACGTTTACGGATCTGGAGGCTGACCAGCTGTTTGACATGGCCACGCAAGAGTTCCGGTGTACGTACTGCGGCAGCTCCGTGGAGGAGGACAGCGCCGCCATGCCCAAGAAGGACTCTCGCCTACTGCTGGCCCACTTCAACGAGCAGCTTCAGCCACTTTACGATCTCCTGCGCGAGGTGGAGGGCATCAAGCTAGCGCCGGAGATCCTCGAGCCGGAGCCTGTGGATATAGATACCATTCGAGGACTGAACAAACCCAATCCCATGCGACCGGACGGCATGGCGTGGTCGGGCGAGGCGACCCGCAACCAAGGCTTCGCCGTGGAGGAGACCCGCGTGGACGTCACCATTGGCGGCGACGACACATCCGATTCTGTGGTGGAGCGGAAGTCACGGCCGATCTGGATGACGGAGAGCACTGTGATAACCGACACGGATGCAACCGATGGCTTGGCAGACGCGGGTGTAGGGGCAAGCGGATCCGGCCATCGAAACCGGAAGGAGAACGAGGATATTATGTCCGTGCTGCTGCAGCACGAAAAGCAGCCAGGCCAAAAGGAGCCACACATGAAGGGAATGCGAATGGGCTCCTCAAATGCCAATTCGAGCGATTCCAGCGACGACGAGAAGGATATCGACAATGCCAAGATTCGTAAGGCTTATCTCTATTTTTGTTTACCTTTTTATTTCATTTAATCTCAATTTGCAGCTGATGTCGACTTTGATGATTATATTAAGTCGGACTCCGGGGAGGAGGACGACGATGTGCCCACTGTGCTGGTGGCAGGGCGACCGCATCCGCTTGACCAGCTAGACGACAAGCTGATAGCCCAGATGACGCCCCAGGAGAAGGAGAACTATATACATGTCTACCAGCAGCACTACAGCCACATCTACGATTGAGTGCCACATCCTGCAATTAAACCCATCCCTTCTAGGCGTTTGCCTGTTTTTTCCCCTTGTACAACGCATAGAGTCAATGTAATTATAAGTGAAAAGATGTACAAAGAAAGTGCGTATACAAAAGAATGCATAATGAAATAGATATTCATTTTTCCAATTACTTGTTTCTGTTTTTTACAATTTTAAACCCTTTCGTGAGTTCTGCTCGTGATAAAGCGTCATCTCTAGCTCTCTAATCTACCATCCCTAAGGCGGCGAAATCAGCTGTCTTTGCAATTTAGGTTTATTTTTAAGCTTATTTCCAGTGCGCTAATAAAACGAACCGGCCGGGTGGGCGTATTCAGTTAACAATAATAATTGGTGTGCCGCAGATAAGCGGAATACGTAAACAAACGACGGGGCAAACAAAAATGTTGACACTCGGCAGTTTGTAGTCCAGACGCCAGCGACTCCAATCAGTCGTGCTTTCGATGCCCGTCGAATCGGACCCGTGGATTTGTGCTGATTGTGCGTGGTGCTTTCTGATTAATAATTCTAAAAATGCGTCAATTTGCAAACTCTGCTAAATAGTGGCTGCCAACTGCCAGAACTGTGATAGTGCAAAAAGAGTCTTCTATCGCTGATACAGCGAATTCCAATTGGGAAAGAAACGTGATCGCGACATAAACACACAAACACACACACGCAAGTGCTGCTGTGTATGAAACACATGCTTGCCTTCGCATTTTTTGTGAATGAACTGAAAAAGTGATAAGTTTGGAGGAGCAGCTATATAACGGCCATTAGTATTGATCTTCGCGTCACAGGTCAACGTAATTACGACACAATGAAGGCCATCGATAAGGAGCTGCTGCCGATGAAGGCTCACTACTTTCTCTTCAATGCCGGTAAGCAAACCCCTGCTCCAAATCAGCCCCCAAAGCCATTAATCTAAGTACCGGGCATTGCTTACATCAGCCGATAAGGTCGCTTTTACAGGTCTTTAAACGCACGCACGTGCTGGTGGCTAAGTGTGGCGTTGGTGCTTCCTCCTCCATTCTTCGCCGTTTCCCGCTACAAATTGCGGACTTCTGAATAAACTTCTGATAAGAACTTAACCCGATGGCATAGAGCGATAGACCACAAGTCCAATAAGCACACGCGATAAGCTAATGCAAGCTGTTCTGGGTCACGATTCCCAGTGAGGGATAAAGCATTTTCACTGATTGTAATTGGAATTATAGCAATTCGATTGAGTTGTCAATCGTGTAATCGGATTATAATTAAAAAAATATATTCGTAGGCTTTTCAGGCATTACAAGGAAATAAAGGAGAGTTTAATATAACTTAAATTTAAAAAACTAATAAGAAAAAACTCAAACGAAGTTGAATAAATCATAAAAAAAATATTTAATTACCATTTAAAAGCAATTTTATAACTTAGCGGAGATATTGCTATGATATCCCCAATCAGCGGTGATTTATTTGCAAAAAAATATAAATTAAATTTAATATTCAATCTTTAATTAATAGAATATTAAGCGGTCTCATTGTTTGACCAATTAATTTGCGCATAAATTTGTTTGGGTAATGATATCCATTAAATCATAAAGACTGTTTCTGTGGAATCACATCAATTAATTCCTTTCTTTGTCTTGGACATTTATAGGAATGGAAAATTTTGAACAGAAATGTCTGAAGTCTAATTAATTGAATAAACGACTCCAAAGGGGTGCATGGAAATAAATTATAAATTTTCCACTTTGATTTTAATTGCCAACAATCACACCATATCATCATATCATTTTCATATTTCAGATCTTTATAGAAACTATTGTTTTAATATTATTAGACTTAAAAATGCCTCCAAACACTCACTTTAAAGTCAGTTCTAGAGCATTTATAAACTTTATTCTTAAGCTAGATGTTACATTGTACCCTATAAACTTGGTTTCTTTTAGTGAGGAGATAATAATTACCATAAACCAAGTTATTTTTGAATAAGCTAATACAGACGGGCGATAAGGTTTTCCCCATGTTGTTTGCACCCGGAATATGTACATAGATGTCTAAACCGTTTTCACAATGTCGAAACAGAAAGGCGACTGGTGTCAACTGTTGGAAAAGGTAAAGCAATGTGACGCAGTGACAGTCCCAATGGCCGAGTGACCTGCCACTCCTCACACTCCACTCCCAAACTCATCAAAAGTTAAGACCTAGCGACAGCCGAACCACTTTCAGCAATTAAACTTTGCTTTTACTTTTTTAATTCAATTAACATTAAATTCTATGTAGTCGGGACTATCTAATTCCACTTGTCGTCGTTGGACTTTGCTTATCGCGTTAATGGGGAAGCAACACCCATTCCTAGGCGTCTATTTCTAAGCCCATATGCATATCTCCACCCACTCACTCACTCAGCTCTCATCACTCACCACTCACCAGTCCCTTATCAGCTGCAACGCATCTCCCAGAAGATAATCGAGCTTGTTTTTCGCTTTGTTTTATTATCTAGGCACCGCTCCCGTGGTCCCCTTCATGCCCACCCTCGCCGGCCAGCTGGGATACTCCCCCGCAGTAGTGGGCACCATGTACATGATATTGCCCATTATTGGAATGCTGGCGAAGCCCCTCTTTGGCTACATTGCAGACCGGTAGGTCATCTAATTAATATATATGAAACCCTGCAAATTATTGTTCTTGTGTGGAGCTCTTTTTTATAATTGAACTTCTGACCTCAAACTTTTGAGCTCCTTATAGAATTGTTCTTTGTAAAAATAATAATATTTTCATTTATAATAATCTTTTCTATGTATTAGATCTATTTTTTAATTAATTAATTGACTTTTAAATGCATAAATATCCCATAGACAAAGATAACACTTTGTTATCAAAGAAAAAACTTGAAAATTCACTCAATATCGCTATCATATCATCAATATTTGATAACTTATTGAGAACTTGACATTTTCAATGGAGTACTTGAGTTTATTTGATAAATATAAAGACTATCTTTCGTACTTACATTATTAAATATTAAATACTACGAATTTACTACTAGTTCCTATTTATATTAAGTAATTATTTAATCTCCTTTAGGTACCATCAGCATAGAACTCTCTTTTTAGGCGGCCAGGTGCTCACAGGCCTTGCCTTCTTCATGATCATGTTCGTGCCGGGAATGGATAAGCCCCTGCCCAAGGTAGAGTTCCACTGTCATCAGGGCGTATCCAATGTGCAATTCTGCTCCGAGTACGGCGAATGTGTGGAGAAGAATCTAGAGAGGTATTACGGAAACCGAACGTTGGGCTGCGAATTGGAGTGTGAGGCCCAACCCTTCCTTTGGGACATCGTGTGCCAGGATTGGCTGCAAAACAAGACAGAAAACTGTGCCGCGAATCGCACAAACCCCCAGCTCGACTTTAGCACCAGCATCAATATGCATAACATAGTGGACGAGAGCAGCTGTATGTACTTTATGATTCCCCATGATCATGGCCAGATCGCGGGCCAGAATGTCACATTCATTTGTCCCAAGGAGAAGGACTACTTCAAAGCCAACTGTACCATGGACTGCAAGGAGGATTATCTAAATGGGCAACTGGCGGAGAGCGCGGTGATTAATACGCGAAGTGCCATGGCCATGCCTCAGTTCTGGTTCTTCTTCGGAATGCTCATCTTTAGCTGGATCGGCATGGCGGTGGTGGTGAGCATTGGAGATGCCATTTGTTTTGGTATCCTCGGCGATCGCCATTATCTATATGGCAAGCAGCGACTGTGCGGATCTCTGGGCTGGGGAATTTTCGCCTTGCTGGCCGGTGTCCTCGTAGATCACATGTCCTTGGGTGAGGTGAACAAGAACTACACGGCTGTATTTTGGATGGCTCTGATTATAATGGGATTCGATGTGTTTGCCTCCTCAAAACTCAGGGTGAGTACTTCTCTTGGGTAATCGAGATTCTAGCTTAATCTGTTTTGCATACAGCACACCCAGACACATTTGTCATCCAACATCTTGAAGGATGTGGGCCAGATGTTTCTCTCCTTGCGCTGCGTCATCTTCTTCCTGTGGTGCGTGGCCATTGGCCTGGGCACAGCGTTGATTTGGAACTTCCTTTTCATCTATCTGGAGCAGCTGGACAAGGCATTCGAGGGATGCGACAGTTCGATCAAGACTCTGGAGGGTCTGGTCATGAGCATCCAATGCTTTGGCGGTGAGCTGCCTTTCTTCTTCCTGTCGGGATGGATTCTAAAGAAGATTGGCCATGTGAATGCCATGAGCCTGGTGCTCTTCGGTTTTGGAGTGCGATTCATTCTGTACTCGATGCTACAGAATCCCTGGTACATCCTGCCCATCGAATTGATGAACGGGGTGACTTTTGGGCTCTTTTACGCCACCATGGCCTCCTATGCGAGTATTGTGGCGCCACCGGGCACCGAGGCCACCATGCAGGTCAGTGTCTTAGAGTTTGCCAGGTTCCTAAAGGATTCTTTATCATTTTCCTTCTTCCAACAGAGCCTTGTGGGTGCTATTTTCGAGGGCGTGGGCGTTTCCATGGGCAGCCTGATTGGTGGGCTGCTTTTCGAGTCTGTTTCTGCTCGCACCACCTTCGAGATCTTTGGAATCGGCGCCTTCATTGTCTTCGTGGTGCACGTCTCCATTCAGATGTTCCTGCAGCGCAATAGAAACACTGACGAAAACGGTAAGGGTAGGGTCTCTTCGGCCTCCGCCTCCGCCTCTGCCACTGCCACCGCCTCAGCCACAGTCTCAGCCTCTGCATCTTCATCTATGGAGACAGCTAAGCTCAAATGTACTGACCATAAAGACAGTGACGGGTTCCGTGAAGTCGACTTAAGTTGATGCAGAAAAAGTTGGGGTCTTTAAATGAAGTCTTGCCATGTTACCCGAATTTAAAAAAGTATTTAGTCTGAAATACAATCAAGTTAGGAGAAGAATCCCCTATCCTATCCCATATGAAGAAACAAATCGATATTAAGGATATTATGTTGAAACGAAAGCGGCTAGACTAGATTTAGTAAGATCTGCCATAAACTATACAGATAAAAACAGTTTTAAGACTTAACAACAGGTAAAAACATAAAAAACTGGCTCAAAATGAATTTAAAATAATAAATAATTGTTGTAAATAAACGAAATCAAATAATAATAATACATTTGCATTTTTTCATTTTGTAATCTATGTGAACTGATAATTTCTTTGAAAATATAAACAACATTGTTAAATTCTTACTCTCTTACTGATAATGCAAAATATCTAAGTTTTTAAGGAGAAACCGGTTTCAAGAATTTTTCTTTTGTTTTTTTCTGAATCTATAAATATTTGTAGTGGAAAAAAAATCATTTTCTTAAAAAAAAATAACTTAAAACAAAATACACAATATGCATGTTTAAATTTAAACAAATATAAATGTTAGGTGGCCATAGCTTAATTATATAATCGAAGTTTACAACAACCCTTCCGTCTTTAAGAACAAGGAACCCTATACTTATGATTTTCAGGGCCCACCAATTCACAAAATAAACATGTTTTCTCCCACAACCCATTTTCCTTATTTACCAATTTATTTTATTTATTTTAATAGATATATCTTTATATATTACATGTATTAAATGATATAACTGACTGTTCTGCATTCTTTTAGGCACTGTCAAGTATTTCGCACCGACAGATGCAATGCACATGCTGAATGATCAGGAGTATAGTAGAGTTAGCTAAACCAATCACCAAAAATAAACACCAATCACCAACCAAGAAACAGAGTCACCAATGAACCAGCGAGAGCAACAGTAACCAGATCCAACGCTTCTACAGATCAACTGTGAATGCTCCTCCACTCCGACATCTTTCTACTCTCGATGCTGCATGTTAACTCAACTGTATTGTATTGTAAACGTGCTTTAATTTAGTAGTAACTTATTTTAGTAACCACACACTCCTACACACAAACAAATAACACACTGCCGCGTGCATATGTGCACGCTGTGTACGCGGAAGTAGAAGTACCTTGCCCATTTACCTTTAAATTCAATGTGAGAACTTAATTATTTGTAGAATTACAAGCGCAGACGGTGGGTTAAGCATGATCCAATTTCCTTACTGTGAATATAAGCCGCTGCTGCCTTGGCGCTGTGAATGTTTAACCATTGCTTCTCCACCAAACCATCTTACTGTTTAACATAATATATATTATATATTTTTGTATAATTATAAATAATATTTGTAGCTAGTTGTAGCTTCCTTTGCTACCGGTGCATGTATGTAGCTATTTTCTGCGAAATCTCTTTTAGTTATTTACTTAATTATACACAATTTATGTACCACAAAGTGAAATGTTTTCCAGAAGCTCTAATAACATAAACAATTATCATTATTATTACATGCTATATATATATGTATTAAAATTGATTTAACTTTTGTTCAACTTTTGTCTGTGTTAAGTAGTTGGCTAGTTGTTACCGAGAATCCGAATCCCAATGTAAAGGCGGCGATGACTGCCTCTAATGGCCGCCAATGAGAGACTCCTCGTGGTGCTGCCTATCGAGTTTCCGCTGGTAGTCGCGCTGCTTGCAGGCCGCCACGTTTGCGGCGCGTTTCTGTAATCAGTAATTCGAAGATAATAAATGTCTTTAAATTAAGAGGTTTGCATGTGTTTTTCTTTGTTTTAATCTTTGATTACTTTTATAACTTTTGAATGGGTTTTTTTTTGTTGAAAAACGTTAGCTTACCTTCAAGTCCTTGGTGCGGTGGTAGATTCCCTGCATTTCTTTTTTGATCTTTGCCAGTTTATCTTTGTAGCGCCTCACATCGCTCATCTGCATAAATGAGAGTTGTAAACGGGCTAATTACTTTGTATTTTATAATGCCTAGTTGCGTTCTCTAGCTGCCTGGCGACTAGAGATTAGATTGTGACCACAGACTGGTTAAGATAAGATTCCGCCCAACTTAATTAGCTAAACGCTGGTAAACTTACGCTGTTATGGGGTATTAGAGCTCTTCGAAATTACCCTAATTAGGTGACATTATTGATTGTAAACATGATATACATACTAACATTAAACTAATGTACACAAGCCATCCCAGATAAGATCACTTTCATGTAATCGGAGCTTAATTATTGAAATTTCTTTTTAGAAAATAAAAATGTAATACAAGTAAGACCAGGAAAATTTGGGCCCATGACCAATAATACATTTAAGTTATTAATTTTAATGTAATCTACTTTTTATATTTTCATTTCGGTCACTGTTCTAGTGCTAAATCTAGTTCTTATCTGAGGGAAACTATTTTCTTAAATATCAAATGGAGTTGACTTATTTTTATGTTATTAAATAAAGAGAACAATTTATTTATTATTTATATTTTTAATTCAATAGATTTGTAATAAAGAGGGTTGCAAGTGCTAGCTCTGTTTAATGTTCTATATTTTATATTTAGTGTCAGTCTTCACTATCAGATATGAGAGAATCTAGAGGTGGAAGGTTATATCTACGGTAACTGTCGCTGTCCCTATTTAGAACTTTAAATGTTTAAGAAATAAGTGTCTTTTAATTCATCACGGTATCTTTTATAAGTTAGTATCCTTAATTCTCCTGTAAACTCCAACTTTTGGCTCCGTTACTCACCATATCATTAAGTTTGGCGACTTCACTGCAGTCCAGCTTGTACTTTTCCTTGGACAAATCAATATAGATCTTGTTCTGTCTTCCGCTAAAAAGAAATTAAGCAAATTCAGCAATGTTAAGGTTAGCTTTGAGCACCTACTTACATCAACTCCCTGAGCTGGACACGTACGTGATCCAATGGTGGCTCCGCTATTTGCAATACGCCAGCGGAGAGTTGCAAAGCGGCAAGGCTGCCCATAACATCCTGATCCTTTAAGGAGCAACAGGTTTGTCCCTCCGGCTTTGACTTTCCATTGGAGGAGGTTGATTGAGCTTGGGGTTCCTGCGCTGTCTGCTCAGGCAACTCCTTGAGGACACTGTGAGGAGAACATTTGTTGTTTAAGAAGATTTCCAAAGACACAATTCGTAACTTTACCTATTTATGTTGCTGCTTTTCAACATAATAACAACAAATGTTCAGAATAAACAAAACAAACCTATAAAAGATAAAAACAATAGAGATGCAAGAATTTCGATTCTACTATTATTTATTATTATTATCGATTATTTAAAAAAGGCAAGATTATAAAATTTACAATTCGAGGTACTTAAAAATAAATTAAAAGCAGTTTACTTATTGATTAATTATATGTTTTTTTTATATAAAATTCAAATCTAAATCAAAAATAATAAATTTAATGCTTACCCAAGACACGAACCATTTCACTAAAAATATTTACGGTAATTGTTTGTCCAGCCCTGTCTTAAACCGCTTTTGAACTTGTTTAATTTCTAATTAAAACTAAGACTTATGTGTAATAATAGGAGCAGGAGGTGTACGGAATTACAAACTATAAATCTTATTTACGTCACTCTTTTTAGAGTAAGAGTAATTTTCCTTGAAGACGATTAAAGGATACGTTTGGAGGAAGGTAAGAATCCTCGGGACTTTCTTCAAAGCTCTCGGCGAAATTGTAGAAAATGTTATCATATTTTTACAAATATTTATAGTTTATAAAAGTATATATAGCTAATATATGTATTTATTTGTAGTTTCTCTTTAACGTCATACAAAACCATGCATAAATGCATTCTTTAGTAAGACAAATTCTTATCCCTGTATTTTCCGAAATACAAAACTTACGTTTTGCATATGTCCAACAGATATCATATATCTGGTAAAATTTCGGAAATATTGTTTTACCTACTTTCCCTTATACATACACATATATACCTGCTGTTTAAATGTACATATTTTACCTTCATGTCAACCTAAGTACTTTCCTCGAAAACAGCGAGTGCTTAACCATTTTTCGAGGTGTTCGCAGTTATCTTTCTAGGAATTTTTTGGGTAATCGCGGTGCGGCAATTTCCGTCAAGGTCAAAGTCATTAGACAGGCAGGCAGGATCGTCCCTGCCTACCTGTTAAAAGTCCTATAAAAACTCGCTGTCAACTACGAATCGACCTGCACTGCAAGCGATGTTCTCCTACCGGCAACAACATCCACCGCGGACCGGCTACAGCTCCTGACGGAGCTCTCGGACTCGGCGCTGGAACTTGAGGACTGGAACTGGAGGACCACCGAACTTAACATTCCCTGGGCATTGGCGAAACGAAATCCGCTTGCAGTGTCAGCAGTTAGACGAATTTAGATAATTGTAAATTCTAGTTAATACCCTAGTTAAATTGTACATTTTAGTTAATGTTTTAAATCAATTGTATATATACATCGATCATATTGTATATATTTAGTTAGCCAATGAATTGTATATATGGAAATCCTTAGCAAATTTTAGACAATTCAATAGACCAATTGTATATACACATCCATAGGATTCATAGCCAATTTTATAGTCAAATTTACTAGCAAAATTTTTAGTTTAATTGTACATACATATATATAATGTAATGTAATATAATATATAATGTAATTTAGTAAAATATTTAAAGAAATTGTACATATTTCAAATATGAGTGATATTTTTGCAATAAAATGAAGTTTAACAAACTATAAGAATTTGAATTTTATTTATTGATTAAAATTAATGCTTTTTTGACTTAATTATAGTCGTACTACCTTTGCAACGACCCTATAAACCAGATATGTTCTTGATCACCATCAACAGGAAGGCAATGCATTTTTTGTCATTTTTTAAAGAAAGATAAGAGGTTACATGGTCAAAATTATAAAAAATCCAAGTAATTCAGTTTTCTCATTTGTTAAACTATTAAACACTAACACTTCTTTTTCCCAAATTTATTTATTTTTTTTTGATTTGTTAAATTATGAAAAACTAACACTTTAGTGCTTTCCAAATTAAAATTGATGCATTTTTGGCAAAGTTATATTTTAAAACTTATTTTTCCTTCGATTTAATATCAGTGCAGGGAAAACGTTTTGCCAATGTCTAAATTGAACCTCGTGTTTGCCTACTAAAACAACACTAGTGTTACAACAAAATAAATGCCATTATAACAAAATTTGTATACCCTTGCAGGGTATTAAAATAGCAACTCTAAGTTTATGTAAATTATATTAAAGAAAAACACTCATTTGGTTGTTTTAAACATTATTTTAATGTTAAAAATAGTGTACATTGTTGCTGTTACTATAACAATTGCATCTCTGTAAATAAAATTAGCAACTAAACTAAAGAATGCCTTTGCGAACATAAAGTTAAAAACGTATCTGTGATGAACACAAGTGATGACGACCTAAAAGATAGAACTTACAAACAACAAATTTGTACTAACTAAATTAGTAGGTAAGCATTATTTTTGGGCAGACGACCTGGACTGATCGCTTGAGATGGAGGGCTCTGTGGGGAGCTAAGAATGCGGCCAAAATTAAACGATTATCCCTTCTTGAAGTCAAGAAGATCGGCTATGGCTGCTGCCTTCCCCGAATCGTCTTTCTCAAGTTCGGCGCGTGTGCAGCGGCCGCAACAATCAGCAGAGGGTTTGTTCTCACATTCGCCCAGAGCTGGCGGCTTGAAGTTTGGCGTCCAGGGTCCCAGGCTGCCGCTGGCATAGAAGTCCATCGGATAGGCATTGTTGCGCGGCGATGAATTGTGTGGCGTCCACTCGACATCTCCCAAGACGACAGAAAGTTCGTAGGGATTCAGAAGCGGCTGGCTGAAGGCAGATCCCCAGTCGATCGAGAGTCGCGGGCAGGCGATCTGCACGAAGGCGTCAATGTCCGCGAATAAGGCCAGTTTCTGGGGGAAGATCTCCGACAGCAGTAGAGTCGTCGTCTCAATTCCTTTGGCATGCAGCCTCTTTTCCAGAAAACGATGCACTCTGGCACTGCCCTGTCTTCCAAGTGTGCCGAGTATGATGCCGATGCGGCGAGCTTTCTTTGCACGCTGGACAGCGTCCAGGCGAAGGTTCTGCATGGCAATGTGGTCGTACTCTTCGATGGTGAACTTCTTTTCGTACGGATCGTACTTGTACGCCTGAAAACAAATAGAAAATATACATAAATTAGAAACTGTACTAAAATGCTGAAGTTTAGGCTACCTACCTTCAATAGCGGATTCGCAATCATGGCAGATTCCAGGTGGAAACGCCCGTCTCCCAGGTATATTATCATTTTAGTGGCCTCTGGCAGCTGCGGCGAGGTGCAGCCGAGAATCTCACCCGGGCTAAGCGGCTTGGCTTGGGGAACTATCACATCGTAGCCGGCTGCCTTTAGCTCCGTGGAGGCGGCCTGCAGTGTAGTCACGAACTGAATTGTGCTCACCAAAGCAATTTGGCCAACCTCCGGTTTGAAATTCAGCTTTACAGAGTCTAGGAAGTGCAGCGGATCTATCTTGATGTCCACGAAAATGTAAAGTACTTTGATACCGCACGTCTGGTCCACGGGAATGAGACAACTGTGGCCGTAATGCACCAAAAGATCAGCTCCCAGTGCCTTGGCTGTATAATCGTCAACGCAACAGGCTCCGTAAGTCACATCTCCCATGATGACAGTATCGGCGCTGGTGAATCGCTCCACAATATCGCTGATGACCATGGCGTACATGAGCAAACCCTCTGGCAGCTGCAATGCCACTCGCTTGGCCTTCATCTCGCGTATCCGCCAAATGGTCTTGTGAAGCTCAAAGTTATAGTTGGAGGGCAGGCGATCGATGGCCTGCTGCAGCAACGGATCATCGAGCAGCTCCTGTGGAATGCGATTGATTCTGGCCTTCGGCTTGAAGACCTTCTTGGGCCTGGCTCGCACCACCACCACATCGTTGTTGTTGTCGCTGGCTTGGTGGTTGTTACTGGGTTGGATCACGTCCAACATGGTGCTGGAAAAACAAGAGATCGGAATTGAATTAGTTTAATGTTCTGAAGGAAGACGCATTAATAATGTGATTAGTCGCAAAAAAAATCATATTTTTGACCAAATACAACAAGTTGTAGTCATTGGAAATCATTTTGAAAATAATTATTGCTTTATTTTTATATAAATTTGCATCTTAATCACTTGTTTTTTAGATTTTTTCTTTCTTTTTTTGTAAGATTTAATAGACTATGTTAAGGTCAAGATTATTTATTTATGTAAATCATGGAGCCTGTGTTTTTTTGGTCTCTGCTGCGCTGATAAGTTTACCAAAAATAAACAATAAACAAAGAGCCCGAGAGTATGGACGATGCGCTGGCGCTGGTGTACGTGACTGCTGGCCAGAATGGAATGGTAGGACCGGCCCCTGGGATTGCACCAGCAGCGAAAAAAAAAAACCGGAAAGCAATCCCGAAATAACGTATTTAGCACAAACGATACGCCAGGTGGGTGAATCACGGCTGTGTACGTACCCAGCCCCGCCTTGGGGGAAACACTTTCAAATCGGAACCGCGCCAAGGTCTGAATTAACAATTAACAATTGGCAATTAAAAAAAAACTCAAACCAGAACGAACTGGTGTTCTACGGTAGTCTTAATTGGCTCATAACAATGCAGAGCTTGTCGATAAGGAATTATTTTGGGTTTACTGATTAATAAAACATATTTAATCTAATTCGATTAATGCATTTCCGCGATTTTATAAGACGCACTAAGACTCAAATGCTTTATTAGATGTTTAAATAATGATTTTAATGTTGGATTTAGTTTATTTCATTTCCAAGGCAAAGTAGAACAAATTCGAAAGTAGATTGTGTTCACTTGATATTGGCCATTGTCTTACCCGTGTTATTTGCTTAATTTACACAACAAATTATTTAATGAAAACACAAGTCCGGCGTATTATTTGAATCGTTCGACACCTCTTTATCAGTTGGACGTTAGACGCTGTCTGATTCCGAGTCTAGGGGTGTGTTTTCGTTTGGCTGCTGCAAAGAAATTGGTCACTGAACTTTCCGTATGTGTTGCGCCATTGATAACTGCCTCTGAGTCACGTAGGCCGCACACCGTGCAACACGGAACGGGTTCGGCGCAGATGCGTTTTCTACCTGACCACAATAATTACCCGACGCAAAATATGAAAATTTTACCAGGAACGGCTTTACTTGCCAGATGTTATTGTATTTTTATATGTTCTTGCTATTTTAATAAATATTATGTCACTAACACTGCTTTATAATTCGAATTTGGTCTTGTACTTTGCAGACGAGTGTAATTTTGGCACGTTTCAACGGCACAGCTGATGCAATGTTGATTTCTGGTTGCACGCAGTTTTTTAGCACCTTTTTATTCTTTGCTTAATGGAAGCTTTTCATTCAGATCTATTTCAATGTAAATTACTTACAATTTTGTTGTCAATTGGATTTTGTTAATAACTTTAGGCTGACCGCGTGTGAAAGTCGAATGAGCACAGCTGTCAGCTGATTATAGTTGGGGGTATTTAACGATAAGCTATCGATATATTGAAAACGATGGCAGGCTGGCCGTTATCGATGACTATAATACAGCTCAGAGAATTTGTAAGAACTACGTTAAATTTGAATCATAGAAAATATTAATATACAAAATATTTTAAAATTATTCTTCAGTTTCTGCTAAATATTTTTTTATTGTACAATGGCTATTATTTGACTTTGGTCCGTGAAATAAATATAACAATTAAATTGAAGATCTAAAGCTTTGAGCTCTCTGCCTCAGACACATCAGCCTCCTCCGCATCCTCTGTAAGGAAAATGTTCAATAATTAATAAAAAAGCTTCCCAAAAAAGAGTAATAACTTAATAATAAACCGCTATTGTTCACCTACGCTTTCCGCCGGGCAGTCGCCTTTGGCGTTCCTGTTCCACAGCCGCAAAATACTCAGAGGCGGCCTGCTCGCAAGCTCCGACAAACGGAGCCATATTGACCTTTCCGTTGACCATCGTTATGTCCGCCGTATCCTGGCCATGATTCGCCTTCACCTTGAGCTTGCTCTCCCGCGACTTGGCCTCCAGGATCTTCTCGCGTCGGTTCTCGCGCTCGAACATCTTTAGGAGGAAATATATTACGGGTTTTATTCTTTTAATAAAATATTGAGATCTTACGGCAGTTAAGAGTGGTTTGTCGTTCTTGGCCGACATGACCATGTTGTCGGAGACCTCGATGAGGAAGGTGGCACCCAATTGGCTGCCGCAGCTTACAAACTTGCCGTTTTCATTAGTCCTGACGCAGTACAAGGGCTCGTCGCACACCTTGACTGTAAGAACGGGTTCATTTTGCTGCTGCAGCAGATCCCAAGTGTCCAGGACACCATCCATCCTGGTAATAAAGAACTGCGATACCCTGGAAGGCAAATTATGGCTTATAATTGGGAATAAAGGCCACAATTTCAGTCTTACTTGGTGTAACTCCAGGCGCCGTCAGTCAGCATGGAGCTGCTGCTCTTGGTCCAAATAATGGAGCTCTCGCGGCAATCCTCTGACCAGATGCGTGCACACCAGTCGCCCACAGTGAGGAAGTTCTTCACAAAGGCCGGATTCCGGGTGATGGCATACACCGGCCCCAGGTGGCACATCATCTGCAAGAAGTGATCTCTCTCTGTAGAGTGGGTTACTATAAAAGCAGAATTTTCTAATACCCACCCGTATCTGTATCTTCTCCGTTGGCGTCTTGCCCTTGCGGTTGCAGGAGAAGAGCATGCCCATCTCGGTGCCCGCCATGAACCTTGTGGGAATCGTCGTTTCGTACTCCAGCACCGATATGCCATAGGATCGCGACAAATCCTGATCATCACTCTTCACCGGATCCATTAGGAGCCGATCCAGCGGCTCAGTGAGCTTACGAGTGTCCCACCACAGCACTTGACCATCAGAGCCGCCGGAGAAGAACTCTGTGCCACTCTTGGAGTTGTTCCACAGCACCGAGTTCACCGGATCTCGATGGCATACCTCCCTTTCGCTTATCATCACCGGATGCTTGCCATGCCGCGTGTCCCAAGCGGCCACCTGACCATTGTACATGCCACTTACCAGACTGGTTGGATCCTTCTGATTGTACTCGAGGCACACGCACGGAACCTTGGGCTCTAGGGTAAGGAAGGGCTCGTTGGGGTTCTCCACCTCCCAGATATACGAGTTGCACTTTTGGCCAGACTTGTCGCCCTGGAATCGCATGTCACAGTGGCTAACGGCCATCTTGATGCCGCCATCTGGGGACCAGGAAAGATGCTTCACCGGCACCTTAATGGGATTCGGATCCCGGTATACGTTAACAGTGCGAGACTTGCAGGGTTCCGGGAGCGGAGCAGGGTCCAGGTTCTCGAAGTAGTTCTCATAAATGTTGACGGCATTGTTCTGGTGAATATAGTGTTCCATGGGCTTTGTCAAGTTCATGACTTGAGTGATGTAATTTTCGTCCTTCTCGATCTTGCGCTTATATCGAACCGTTTGTTCCGGATCGTGCATATTGATATCTTTGGGCCAGCCACCTTCATTGTGAGTAATCCCTGTGCTTTTGTACGTAGCTCGCTCTGTATTGGCCACACTTAGCGAGGTCTGTCCAGCATATTGCGTCACTCTATCCACGGGGTTCTGCAGGATGTAGTTCTTCACCAATTCGGGATTGGAGTTTTCGCTGAACACCACTTCATCCTTGTCTTCGAAGTTGACGCGGGCGCCAAAGGTGCGGCGCTCCTTTTTGAAAATAAATTCCATTTTACAGGAATAAATTCCAAATATTTAATTCCTATAAATCAGCTAAAGTTCCAAGAGAAAACTGTGTTTGGCTCTACTCCTTATTGATGATTGATTTGTGCCCATAGCAACTGCTTGTTTAGTCAATATTTAGCTGACAGTCGAGCCTCGATTTTGGCCGCAGTTTTGTAATATTTAAAATTGAAGTTATATGCTAACAAAAAACGTATCTAATTATTAAATAAATAATTAAAACAACTTTAATGCTCCATAGATATTTGCAAGTTTATTGTAAACATAAAATCAGAGATTTATTTCGCGAACGAATAATGCTCGAGAATGCTAAAAACCCTCATACTTACAATAGTAATTAGTTATAGTAATAGTAATGTGATCGAACAGATATTTTGTACAGGGAAAGGAAATCATGAGGCCGGGATCTCGGGGGGTTCTACTAATGGATATATCTATACACGTTAACATTATCTATAGTTCTCCAAAAAGCTTATAATAACAAGATGAGTAACTCCTGCATCCTGCTATTACAAGGTCTTTTCTGTTCTGTGATATACTTAGCTGCCACTGTGCCTTAGCGTCGGTTAAGGTAATCGTAATCGTATTCTCTGCTCGATCTCTAATATTTGTATATATAGCATTGCTTAGCAGCAGATCGCTTGAAGATTTGTTATCGTTAGGTAGGTGTATTCGTTTCTAGCTTTGCTTCCTGCAACATCACATGATTTCTCCTTTTACTCTACTCGGAACTACGCGGATCGGGGACGGGGTACTCAGAGCCTGGTTTGATTTGATTTTTGATTGGAACTTATAGTAAGATTTAGCACCAAAAGCAGCTTGATACAGACGTAAAAGAAACTACACTTAAATCCTACAAATAGATCGCGATCAAAAGACATGCATAAAAGTGAGTGTGTTTCTCGTTTGTCTTAAAATGAACAAATCGGTAATAATTACACATTATATATACTGTTTTCTTTAAAAATAGTTTCTCGATTCAGTTTGACAACAAAATAATCGCTTATTCTCGTTTCTTTTGTGGCAGTTTGTTTATATTTTTTTTGCGTGTCCTTAAAAAAGTCTATAACAACTGCAATCTCAGGGATCTCAATGAGTAGCGACCCCGAATTGGACCCTGACACGCGAGTCGCGTCGATCAATAGCGTCATCTCTACACAACTAATAGTAATCTTCGGTCCTGCACAGATTGTGGTTCAGACTTCGACCCTATAAACTGGTAACATTACAAAAAGAGAGTTGGCAAAGGCAGGGAACTGAACTAGAATCTGAATCTTAACCTGCTCAAAACTGCAAACCAGTCGAAACGATTATAATGTAGTTATAGATTAGGGATATCTTTATCACTTTGCTTTCTGATCTACTCCTCTCATCCTATTCTCTTCTCTCCTCATTAAGGGTAAAACTTTAACACGCACATAAAGACTTTCACTCGCAGCCAAACAACTTATCCATGGACAGGGACACCGTTCACGCCAACCACGCCTCTCTCCGTAAAAATACATATCGATCTCTATCTCTAATCTCTCTCCCTTGGTCTGATCCGTCGTGGGCTTACAACGAGAAGTACTTAAGAAATTGGGCCGGGGGCACAGGCTGGGCTAGCGCTAGCTGGCCACCCGCCTCCTCCACTCGCTGCTTGTAGTCAGGACTCTGGTCCACGATGCACGGATGTCCATCCGAGGGCCAGAAGAGGCAGCAACAAGAGCGACACAGGGCCAGCACCTCAGCGAACTGGTAATCGTCGTTAACGCCGTACGTGCGACGCAACTGATGGTAGATCTGTTTCCAGTCCTTGATCTCGCCCATCTGCTTGAACTTGTCCAGGTCGAGGATGGTGTGAATCTGTCGCTGATTGAAATGGAAGCGCGTGAGCTCGCGCCAAATGCGCTGCTCGGACACCAGCTTGGCCATGGTGTCCCATGCCTTGGCGGCAGACTCCAGGTCCCGATGGTCGGCAATGCACAGAATAATCTCACGTACACACTCCTCCGGCAGCTCGTGCAGCTTGGGCTTGGCCTCAGGATCGGGCTGGAAGGGTAAATACAAGAAATTAGTTGTTAAAGGGAAGCTGGTAATAGTTTATATTGAACTCTCACCTCTCTGATCTCAATCTGGCTGGCCACACGCTGAATTCGCTTGATGGTGGCCATATGTTCCTTCCACAGGTAGGTGCTGCCCAGCGGCTTGCCCCAGCACTTCTGGTTCTCCTGGTTAACAATGTGCTCCAGCTTTAACGCCAGACCACGCAGCACATTCGGATGCTGCTGACTGTCATTTACTGAAAGGGGAAAATATAAAAATAAAGCGAAATATAAAAAAAAATCCAATTCTTACTAACCATGAGAGGCCACTTCCTCAACCATTTGAAGGAGCTGTCGCTGGGCACTGCCTGGCAGGCTGGCAATGCCCTTGTTGGAGACGAGCAGCAGGAAAGCACAGATGTAATGGAAACGCTTACGATCTCTCACCGATCGTCGAAAATCCAGTCGCTTCACAGCCTCGCTCAGACCATTGAATCCAGCAATCTCACGTGTACACCGAATGGTTATGTGATAATGTGGAGGCATCCCCGCAGATTCATCCTCCGTTGAACTGTCGCTGCTATCCTGGTAGCTGCTACTGCTTCCCTCTGAGTGGTGTCTGGAAAGGAAGTAATATAATAGTTGATGAGGGTTTTATTTTTAATTTGTGGATAAATCTGGTCTTATGTTATTTATTGTATCTAAAACTAAGGTTTTCATCTATTTCTTATTACATTTTAAAGCTCTTTTCGTCTTAAATCTCCTTTAAAACGAGATAATCCATTGTCAATGTAACATTTCGGAAGTAATTCGTTCGAATGCTAAGCCGGCACTCCCCTCAACTTGGGGGGCTAACCAGTTTGGCCAGTAAGGCTTTCTTGGAGTGCAGCAACTACCAAGTATTTGGCTTTGGCGGCTTACAAGTGTTAAACGCTTGTGAGTTGCTTTTTACGAGGCGGAAGCTAAAGCTACCGATTCCCACCATCTGATCCGCAGCTCTGTCCGGTTATTAAATTAAGCAATTCAGCGGAGAGTGGAAATCCAGCCGAGTGTCAAGTTTTTAAGCAATGTTTAATGCAATTACAAGTGCTGGGTCGGCGCTTAATTTGTGAGGATTGCAATTCAATTTAAACGAAATTAAGTGTCATTCGCGAAGTAGGAGAAAAAGGAAGCTTTTAGCAGATAGAAATCTTTAAAAAGTGCTCTATAAATATCATATTTTATAACAAATTGAATATAAAAATTAGAAATACAAGAATTTATTAAACCTCTCCGTTTAAAGTCCAATAAAAGCCCTTGAGAAATGTGTGGCTTGAAATGCCATTATCCAAATGTCAGACCCCTCCCATTAGCGACCTTGAAAATCGACATTTACAGGCGCTTGAAAGTTGTGCAAAAACCGAGATAAGAAAACCTAATTACCAGGCAATTATGGAGGGAAAAACTTCAATTAGACAAAGTGCAGCCAGCAGCCAACCAACCAAGCAGCCACCAGAGACAAGGGAGCATACTTTGACCCAGTTGTGGGGGAAATCAAAAACAATTTTGCGGCAGCCAAGGACAGCAGGCGTCCTCGCCGGATTCCACACAACCAAAGCAACCCAGCAAATGGTCAAGGCACATCGATCCGGTGTTCCAGGTACTTGTCCTCCACGAAGGAGAGTAAATTAAATTCAGCATCAGCTGCAGGCACCCAGAATTAGGTCCTTAATCAGTGGTAATTCACTCACGTTCCCCCCAAACAGAAGCTGCGTGCAGGAGCTCTCGCTCCAAGGAGAATAAAACAGCCATCAAAGACAGGACGCCGAAAGTGGGACGAGAAACAGAAAAGGGAGAAAGGCACAAAAGCTCAGTCGAGAGCTGAGAATCGTCGGTGGCCTGGTCTGGCCTGGGTCCAAAGTAGGTCACCGCTTCTATTGCCCACCACCAGTTCGTACGTATACGTAATGTGGGAAAGCACTGCACCACCCATGTGTTGCTGCTTCTATGATCTGTTATTGTTTTCTTTTCTGGTTTTTGGCTTTGGCTTGGCATTTCGCATTGCATTTGAGTGACAATAGAGGATGATTTAAATCGTTTAAGAGGAGGAGGATATTTATTAGTTCATTGTACTGCTAAGGGGAAGTATTGTAAGTGGAAGCTTAAAGGATAAAAGTTGAAGAGGATTATGTATAAATAAAAGCAATAAAAAGTTGATTTACAAAAGAAAGTGGTAAAAAGGTAATTTAGTTTGTTTCTTGCAAAGTTTATTCCTTTGTTGAAGGATTTTTGTTGCCTTAATTTATCCTAAGTCCTATGAAAAACTTTATAAAAATGTATTCTATGAGGGAATAGGTTAAAAAGGTCAAGTTGGTATTATTCATTAATTGTTTCCCCTCAATATCAGTTTATAAACTTTATTATTCACTCTCACAATACCAATCCCTGAAGATATAAACGATTCACTGTGCTCACCTTAGATAAAGGAAACAAAGAAATCAGACCAATCCCTCACAAAAAACACTTTATTATTGTAATTTTCAGTGCCAATTATTGTTTTTTGATTATTTTGCTTCATTTCCCCGTTTTTCGCTCGAAATTCGTGATGTTGTCGCTGGTTGTTTTTTAGATAAACATGCAATTATCTGTGGATCTGTGGATAAAGATAGCTGACAAACAATGAATTCGTTGTGCTTCTGTCTCCTGGCTGCCTGACTTCCACTCCACCTCCAGCCATCATCCCATCCAGCCAACAGACCGTGCCGTGGCCGACAACTGCGACCACGTGATTCATATAAATCACTCAACGACGTCACCATCAAGCGTTCGTTTACCTTTCTCCAAGCGAATTAAACAAATGAAATGAAGGCGATGCCTTGCCTTGACTGGCAGGCGCAGCGGGAAAAACTACATAAGATGCAGCGGAAAATCGCTTTTCTATATTTAAACATGTGACCTTTTTCGACATAAATAATTGGTAATGGAGCTAGCTGAGGACCGCCGAAGGAGCCCCAGAAAGCGCATCGACTTCGTTTTTCAAGTTCTAATTTTAAAGAGCGGCTGGGGAATCACAGGGAATGGAAATATTTGGTTGCAAAAGATAAATAATTGGAAAAGTGCGCATGAGTGAATCAGAGGAAAACAGAACGCATTTTGCATTTCCTACTGCGTAAATTATAGTTGACTAAGTCAAATTTTGGGGTTTTCTTGCTATATATACTTTTAGTTTTATTCAAAAAAACAATAATAAATATGTTTACCACCTTTCTTTGAGACGCAAAAGGGATTTAAAATAAAAACTTTTCCCTTTAGAAGGCTATTCCATATAAAATATATGTATTTATAATAAAATAAACTTATTTTGTACATTTCTTTACTTTTCTCATTTATTTCATAATGAAAACAGACAAAAATGCTACAAAATTACCAGTGAAAATTGTAAAATTCATCAATCATTAACTCTGAATGTGCGAATGCGTTATTTATCTCCACATACACACATGGAAAATATGTTTAACGATACGTTAAGCCATTTTCCGCGACCTCATGGGCCTTGATAGAGTGGAAAAAGCAATGGGTAGCGAAAGACGGGCAGGAAAATCGATCAAAAAGCGAGCGGGCGATCGTTGGTCCGCAGATGTGCAGTGAAGAGTGCAGTGAAAGTGGGTCCAATTCCGACTCCGGCTCCGGCTCTGACTTGGACACGTCCGCACTCTGTTGTGTGCATTTTGGATTCGCTTTTCCATGCAATTTGGATTTTCTAATTATTACTTTTTTTTTTTGAGGCATTATCTAATGGGGGTTCAGTGCCGGCCGACGGGCATTTAAATTTTTAATTTACCAGAAAGAAAGTTGGGTAATGCTCGAAACGAGTGCTTAACACGGTTACGAAATGCCCAGGCGAGTGAGCAATAAAATATGTGAATTTCAAAAATATATATTCAGTCACGAAAGTGAGACACAAAAATTATTGGTCCACTTCCCACATTTTCCCATTTCGGAAAGTTAGGAAATCCGAACCTTGGGGCTGCTGATTACAGCTTCAATTGAACTTAATCTCTCGTAAAATGCGTAGTGGCTGTAACTACAATTTATTTAATATTTTATGAGATAAGCCATAAGATGTTGCATAAGACAGAACTAGACATAAACTACTAAAAACGCGTGCACGCGGAGAATGTCAAAAATAAAGAACTTGAAGTGCACTTTTGACAAGTCATAAAGAACGCCATCGAACCCATGGAGGGGCGTTTATTTTTGGCCTTTTCGAGTGGTCGTAAATGGGGGAAATGCGGAAATAGTGCCACTCGTGATCTAGTCGGACAGGAATATACAGTTGAGGCTACAAAAATATATCAGAAAGCGGTCTAAATAGGGACTGTGGATGAAACGTCTTTCTAAAAAATGTAGTGAGCATTTTGAGTAGGTAAAATATGTCTTATTTATATTACTGAATTAAAAAAAAAAAAACTACAAAAGAAATAAATGAAATAATCCCACAAAAACTAATATGCAATTAGGAAACAACTTTTACTATTTTAGAAATATATTTTCGTTTATATTTTTTGGTCTACTATTTCACCCTTAGTTGTATGTAAACATATTCCACAGTAACTCGAAAAATGTTCCAAATTTAGAATGACAAAGAAAGGTGTGCTGGCTGCCACGAATGCAACATTCTGCCCCATTGAAACAACTTTGTTAGTGCGGTCTTATGACTGTGAAAAGTCAGTCCTGCCGACTTCGAAACCCCAAAAGAAAAACAAACACACCATTCACACACACACACACACACACACAATTGAGCCAAAGGCTAACTTAACCGTAGGCGTGAAAATCGGTCAAGTTTAGGCCAAAAGAGTGCAAAGTGCGAGAGTATGTGAGAGAGCTTGCAACTGCCCCAAAAGCTCAAGGTTCCGCACCGCCCACCTTCGACCTCCGAACTCCCACTTTCCACCCAACAACTTCCCCTTTGAATCGATATATGGTATATGTCAGTCATCGGAATGAGTAATTTCAATTTCAATAAATACATGCATAATGGAAATCCATCATCTTGTCAGAAGAAAAGGCTCGTAAGGCGTGAAATGGAAATTAAAAATTAATGACGCTGAGAAATTAGTTTAGGGATGCCTTGAAAGTTAGTTAGAGGGGATTCTAAAAAATATTCTTTATTTATTGTCAATTTTTGATATAAGGAATCTGAAATTTACGTAGCTTAAGACTTGGGAATTAAAGTATATATGTATATACTTTGTTGCGCTTTAAAATTCTTAGAAAATGTATAACAGTGAACGTCTTCATTAAGGCAACTTTTACTTGTCTAAAATAAACCAATATAGAAAATCATATGTATAAAAACCCTGACAAATCTGCTACGTAAAAACATTAGTTTATCAAGGCCCCTGTTTTCACTCTCACCAACTATTGTTTTAATGTCTGAATAACTTTTTGTTCCACTTGCAATTTCCCATTGCAGCCAAGCGAACAACAATGGCTATCAATCAAACGAGCAATCGATCAGAGATACTACTCCATACCAGTTCACCACTCGAGATACGGATATTGCTGCTACTTCTACCACTTTCACAGCCTTTAACCGGTGACTCACCGTCGATAAATATGACACTTTAAATAAATCAAGATTTTGGGGAAACTTTTGCCAGACTTGAAGCCACTTTTCATGGGCATAAAACGCACAACAGTTGATTATATTTTTCTGCCTGCGGCTTTGAATTTGAGAAATCATCGATTTGCCGACCGATGGGAAGTGGGCTCCATTGTTCAGGCCACGACAATTATTCGCCGCTTTGCTTTGGCCAACTTCAATGGCAGCACCATCACTGGGCATTATATTGGGCCCAAAGCGAGTCTATTAAATTGAATGATTTAAATATTTCAGTAGCGAAAACAGCTAAACAATGCCACGATTCGGTATTTTGTTGATTTGAGAGCTTAGAGTTATGGAATACCAGTCAATATGGGGCACAGATCATAATAGAATTTTGATTTGAAGAAGATGGAATTGTCATTGCACTCAAAATGACTTTGAGCCGAAATTGGCTCAAGGCAATTCTTTATCTTTACTGATAAGATTATGGGTTTTGCAAATAGAACCTAAAAAACAATATTTAAATAAAAACGAAGGCTAGAGTTTATATTATGTATTACTACAAGGAAGTAAGGCCAATGATCTAGTTTACTAATTATATTTGCTAATGGAAACGTGACTGGAAACTACTTCTGAGTAATCCAAATACCACAGCTGAGTTAGGTTCACTTAAGGTCATTCCCTGTACATTTTTAAATTACGTCTTAAGTTTTTGATTCGAGATTAGATTGCTTTTGAAACATAAATCAATTAAATTTGTTATTTAAACATTTCACAAGGCTTTGAAAGGCATTTTAAAGAATTCAGAATATAAATCTAGGAAAATAAATAGTTTTAGCTTAATTTAATATGGTTAAGATATTTAAAAATATTAGTTTCTTTACAAATTTAAGAATTTTTCAGGGTAGACACCGAAACACTGCCAACTTGTTGCTTTGTAAAACCTATCTTAAAAACTCGAACCCTATTTTTGCCACTCCTAACTATTATTTGTGGGGTATTGGATTCAAAACTAAGTTAACTTGGCCTGTATTTATACCTTTTACAAATGTAAATCAAGCATTGTGCGATTAGTTTTAACAGCAACTACAACAGCAAAAACATAAATTTCATAATTGGTACGTCAAAAATCAAGGGTCTATTGTGAAAAGTTGCGTGTGTTCGTTCGGCGATTAGAAAATGCATGAAATCCAAATAAAAATGAAAGACTCACCGCTTCCGCTTGCCGCCGCACTCCAGCACCTTGGACATCTCCCAGCCGCCATCGGTTTTGATCCATGTTTCGCCCGGCGACCGAAAATCTTTTGAAATGAACGCCATCTCGAAAACGGATTCCTTTGTCTGGCGGCTGCACTAATTACTGAACGATCGCCCTATTGTTTTTTCCCGTCCACTTGTAGATTTGTTTTTGTTATTGTTTTTTTGTTTTTTGTTTTAAATTGTACTGCCTAAGCGGGACGGCGGTTGACGAAACGCGGTTTGATTTGTGGCTGCAAGAGGGAATTTCAAAATTAATTGTAATACTTTGGAGTTAAGAACTGCGAAAATGAAACCTATTCGGAGCAGGGCATTCAATAGTTTGAAATCTTCAATTGCCTGGAAGGCGAATCTCGCAACTAATGTTGAATAAAAAAACCAAAACAAAACCGAAAGAAAAAGGCAGTCCAAATAAGGCAAATACTAGCCAAGAGAGCGAGTGAGAGAGAGAACGCCAGAGAGAGAGTGCGCTCCAACCAGCTGTTAGGTTTCCATCGTCGATGAAGGGGGAGACGTTTTGGGGGCCTGACGGTGGGGGGGACTGGCGGAGTGTTGTGCTCTCCGTCTCTTTCTGTGACTCTTGTTCGTCCGTAGGTACACAGCTGATTTCTGCAATTACGCGTTTGTTTTGCCTTTGTTGTTATTGCCAGTAAAAATTTTCAGAGCAGTTTCCCAAGCACGCAACCGAATTTTTACTTTCATTTCCGCATTTCAAAGTCATCGCAGTAGCTTCGATCAACACTCTTGAGTAATTTACACAAGCACTGGCAATCTCTGTGTACGTACGTTTTTAGAAATATGGAACACGTTCTGGATTTGCGGAAAACGCAGTTTTCCCCTCAAGCTCTAATTACGCACTTTGCAGGGCAATTACAAGTAATAGCTTTGGCTGACTTGCAGGCAACTAAGACGCACTCTGCCTGGAAAAGCGTTTTCCGCTGCCGTCGCACTCGAGTCACCAACAAAAGTGAACTGCCGTGGCGCAGGGCCCGAAATATAAGGAAAACTTAAGCAGTCGTTTTAACGGAAGAAAATCGTTGCTCGATTTAGTGTGACCGCTGAGGGAGCGCCAAAAATAACCTTAGTTTCCAAGCCGACCAGTGTTGGGTAGGGATGATAAGCAATCGATAGCCGATATCTTTTTAAATTCTTTAAATTATTTTAATATTGAGAAAATTTAAAAAAAATTAGTCTTTGTATATTTTGACAATAATTTCTGCCAGTTTATCTATAGTTGAGTGATACAGAACATTAGTTTTTACTTATAGTCTTATCAAAATATCGAACGGGCAATCGATTTACTTCCATCTTTATATCGTGTGAGATTTCATAATTTTCGACTGCGAAAAGAACGAAAAATATCACAATTTGTAAGAGTTTATAATGTCGGCGCCGGAGCAGGGACCTAAGATCAAGTACGGAGAAAACGCTCCCAAGCTGGACAGAGCACAGCTGCAGTTTATGAAGCTGATTGAGGAGCAGAACCTGGACCGCGTGCAGAAACTGAAGCGCATCCGCCGCAACAATCTACTGACCGCCGGCGCCCTGGGAGTCTCTGTTCTGGCCATCTACGGCTATTCTATCTTTTCGGTGCAGCAGGAGAAGTTCCTGGACGACTTCGAGGAGCCCAAGAAGGTCTCCACCAACTAGCCCCAGCTGTAATAGTTAGTTTCTTCTAGTTCGTAAGCGTTTTTTTCATTTTACACATCCCTGAAGTCGTTGCACAACAATGTGAGTGAGCTTTACCCGTTGCCTGGCCAGTTTCTATATGTTTCCACTTGTTGCAGATGTCACAAGCCACCGCTCGCATACTGCAGAGCGGAATGCGCCTGCCGCCACTCCCAACCATCCGGGAACTGGTTAAGCTCTACAAGCTTCAGGCCAGAAAGCAGCTGAGCCAGAACTTCCTCATGGACGAGCGTCTGACGGACAAGATTGTCAAGTCTGCGGGCCGTATTAATGCCAATGATATTGTGCTGGAGGTGGGTCCTGGCCCCGGTGGCATCACCCGCTCCATTTTACGCCGCCAGCCAGAGCGACTGATGCTCGTGGAGAAGGATGAGCGCTTCGGTGAGACCCTCCAGTTGCTTAAGGAGTGCGCCAGTCCACTTAACATCAAAGTAGACATGTTCTACGAGGACATCCTGCGCTTCAACGTGGAGCAGCATATTCCGGACACCTCGCAGCGTTTGCATTTGATTGGCAACCTTCCCTTTGCCATCTCCACGCGCCTTTTGATCAACTGGTATGAGGATTTGGCCGCTAGACGTGGGGCTTTCCGTCGCAACGACACCTGCATGACACTCACCTTCCAGAAGGAGGTGGCCGAGCGGATATGCTCCCCCGTCAATGGCGAGCAGCGCTGCCGATTGTCGGTGATGTCGCAGATCTGGACAGAGCCGGTCCTGAAGTTCATCATACCCGGCAAAGCGTTCGTACCCAAGCCTCAAGTGGATGTAGGCGTTGTCAAGGTTATGCCTCTGAAGCGCCCAAAGACACAGTTGCCGTTTCCCTTGGTGGAGCGTGTGGTGCGGCACATTTTTAGCATGCGTCAAAAGTACTGCCGACGGGGCTATAGCACCTTGTTTCCACCGGAAGACCGCGAAGAGGTCACCCAGAAGCTCTTCCAGCGCGCCGAGGTACAGGATACGTTGCGCTCCTTTGAATTGTCCGTGGAACAGTGCCTCAGACTGGCCGAAGTATACGCAGAGCATGCAAACGCACATCCCGAGGTGGCTAGCTACGATTACCGGGCGCCAAAGAATGTAGAGATCCTCTAATGCAACGATTTCACGCCTGTTTATAAATATTGTAAAATGTATTTAATTAGTTGAGTAAACACAAGTCTCTAAAAAGTGTAAGCAATACGCAAAAAGTTGTACAAAGTCGTGGAATGTGCGGACGGAATGTTAGACGAGATTCGTCGTTTGTTTAGTTGTTACTAAGGCACTTTGGGCAGGCCACCTTCTTCGTGACGCTTCAGCGGAAGAGCAGCGCACTGGCTACGGCGAGCAGACCTAGAATGGCCGACACTCGCATTCCGCTGGCTCCGTTGCAGCGGTGGTCAAGGAAGCAGAAGCAAAACTCTGTATCCGTGAAGTAATCACGCTTCACGTCGTGCTCCTTGATGGTGTGGTTGACGTAATGCCCAAGATTTACCATCTTGGCGGCAGGACGACAACCCTCATACTTGTCAGCGGGTATATCCTTGCGGAAGCTCAGGGCACTCAAACATTCGCGGGTGATGGTCTCCTTGGCTGCAAGGGATTGGTGAATTCAAGGCACGTGCTGGAGTTAATCAAAAGGCGTTGACTTACCGCCACGGCGCTCTGTCACCTTCACACAAATGTCGTTGGGCTCGGGACAGTGCTCGCCCAGGAAGCCTATTCCTCGCCAGTTAAAGTTCTCGGCGCAACCGGGCGTGGCGGATGTACAGCGGTAGCACCAGATCGCAGCGCCTATTAATCAGTCATCAAATTGTTTAATTATTGGAAGTTCTGTTGCATCGTCAAATAAGGCACAAACCTTCGTGAATAAGTGCTGCCAGCAACAGCACTGCGATGAGATTCGTCTGGGTATGCATTTTATTCGACGGTAAGAACGTTTATTTATTTAGAAAATTGGAAAAAACAGAAACGTAAATAATAAGAAGCAACGCCCAAGCCAACAATCGATTGTCGTTTATAGCTAGATGAGCCAACTAAAGAAGCCAAAAGTAGCTTACAACTTTTCAAAAATAGCTAGATAAACAGCGGTTTTTTTAACAAAGTAATATTTTTATTTTTTTGCGCTCATTTAAACTTCTTCTACACTTTGGTCCATTTGCTTGGAACGTTATGGTCATAGCAATATTTTCGGGCTTGTTGCATTCCGTATCAGAAATAATTGTTATGAATATCGAAATTTATTTCAAAAATCGAATAAATGCTTACCTAATGTCCAAAATATAATTTATTCAATATTTCGAAGGTTTGATTTGACCAGGTTGGCCTGTCTAAGGACCCGTTCTACCGTGGCACTTGACCACGATAAACTTAGCATGACAGAAAAGTGGACAGCTCATTTAAAGGATTGTTCCCTGCTCCTTTTATAAGAAAACGTATTTCCAACTAGCACTACGCTGGAAATGCTTCAAAATCACTTAAAAGTAGCCGAGTTGGCAACACTGCGCCCAAGCTGACGATAACGACAAATGGCCCTTCTTATTATCGATGGTTATCGAGTGCTTACTCGATTACACTACAAAATACTAAAAATATACCGATCAAGAGTTGATAAACGGAATAATTTTAAGTTGAATTTGGCGCAATCTGCCATAATTTAAATTTAAAGCGAATATATTTATAAACTGTATTTATACAATAGTTTGCTTATTAAACGCTAAACGTGTCCTTTATGAAACTTCCAAATTTGTCAAAACGAGTAAAAGTAAAAGCTAGTGGCTAGAAATCTTTTTCCTGCAATCGAGCTCAATATTATTTATTTAACTGAAAGATGCATAAGGTTTTTGCTATAACAAAACGAGAAATTACAAGTAAAATAAACCTGTGTACTAAATGTTTCCATTACTTCTTTTATTAGCTTTACTTGCCATTTCTAATTCTATTTTTGGAATATGTTCAGCTGTTCATCAAGCTACGCTCTAAGTCTTTGGGCATTTCCTGTTAGCTCTACTGAGCAACGTAGGCCATAAAATTATTATTCGTATCAGGCACAGAGTCGGCAAACCGTTGGACTCTCGACCAATAAACTTTTGATTGTATTTGGAGCTCCACTGCGGTTCGCTACAAATGCGACATGTGCGATGTTTGCCCAACGAGACAGCCGGAGATGAGTCAGGCAATAATCTTATGGCTTATTGACAAAGTCCAAAAAAAGAAGAGCGCGTAATCCAGTGGATCAGGCAGAGACAGCGACGGCGGCGGCGTGACTGCGCAAATAAACCGCAGGGAAAACGTTCCCAACTTGGACATGACGTTGCTAATCACGTATCCAAGTCAATCCATAAAAGCAAACATTTGCATATTTCTGATTTGTTTATTATTAGTTTATTCGCTTAAACCTTACGGACTAAACATAGTTTGTTTACAATTAGTCATACTTGCAAATATCGCATACAGGGACTTTTGAATAAATCAAAACAAATTGCATTATGTTTACACATAAAAACATGATGGGGGGATAAAGGGCGTTATGCTGGTTATGCTGTTATGTACAAATTACAATAAATAAATTAAGAATGAATCACACACACATCGTTCACACATTCACTCGCTTCCACACAAACATCTCTCATTCGCTCTTTTTCGGTGTCTAAAAAACTACGAATACATTTTATGTAAAATCACGTTTCAGTTGCGGCTTTATGACCAGCCACCTCTCGCACTCGCTCTCTACAGCGAGACGATAAAGTCCTTGCCGGTCTTGAAGTCGACGCACTTGAACTGCGGACAGCACTTGGGGAACCGCCAGTTGGGGTCGCTGGGCAGCTCCTCGCAGCCAGGTGCCTCCACATAGGGACAGGTCTCGATGCTGATCTCGCGGGCCTCCAGGCTGCAAGTCATTGCGGCGCAGATGCCCTTCGGCTTGTACTCCTTGTCGGGCAGCAGGGCCTTTCGGGTGAACTTGTCGAAGCACTTGCCGGGATGAGCTGTAAAAATAAGAAAGGGGAAAAATCATATTTAGTAAACATTTTTAACTCAATATTCAATATATTTTCTCTGCTTAAGTTTATCTGATTTAACTATAAAATTCCTTATTCTTCCTTATAAAAACAATGTTTCCAGTTTACAGTGCTGCAAGCGGAAGTGGTACCAGTCTTCTTTGTTGCTTCCCCGATGCTGTATCGTAGTTACTGCATCTTATTTATGCATTTTATTTATGTCTTGGGAGCTTATGAGGAAGTGGCTATAAATCGTGACTTTGTGTCCGAGCGGAATTTAAATATGTGCACATGCGACTTACAAAACAAAACAAAAAACGAAACAAAATTCAGTTCAAGGTGCCTTTCAATCGAATAATTTTTAACACTTACTTTTGTAATCATAAATTCAATTATTTTTCGGGTAAAGGTCAAGGCACTTGTATTAAATCAATGAAAATTACATCAATTAAGAGACTCCCACTACCTCAGTGGCATCAATAAGTTGATGGAAATTTTTATACTTTTTATAAACAATTATCCCCAGCCACTCAGCCTATTTTTGTAACTATCCAATGACTTGCTGAAGCCGAGTAAACGAAAGACTTAAGGCACGAACTTGACAGTCATTCGACAAGAAAATTGGCACACAAGTAAAGGTGAAGTACTCGGTCGGCGTCGGGATATAAATACATCAGAAATAAGAGCTATAGACAGCCTGCGGTTGGAGCTGGAGATTGGCAACCGGGGGACTGGTATTTATTTTTAAACCTCAAGCACTGAGCCGAGCTGACAGATGGCGGTGGAGCGTACTCGTGCTTTTATTTATAACGAACTGCCTGGCCTGCCTGCCTGCCTGGCCTGCCCTGCGGCTGCGAATTGCTGAGTTGTCGGGTTCAAAAATAAATTACCGAATAGAAAGGTAAGTTTGATTAATGAGACTCGCCATTAATTTACCATTCGAGGAGCCGAAGAACACGCATTCCGACCAATTGTGCAATTAATACCGCGGCTCGCGTGAACTCATCGCCTATTTTTAAGCAGTTTTGGCGCTAATTTCTTATAGATTAGTGAGCCAGTCGCGCGAGATGGCCAGAAATTCCCAGCCAAAGACGTCGGACGACCTTCACGCATGAATAATTCAGCAGAAGGAAAATATCTGGCGATCTCTGCAGAGATCTGGCTGGCGGGATAATCGATAATTTTTCTAACTCAAATCCGCATAGCGATGCAAATTAGGCAAAGCGCTTGAATTAATAACCACATCAGCACATTTCTTATGCTAATTTTTGGCGAATGCGAAAAACCCAAAAACCGAAATTCATATCTATCTCTATTTGTATCTGTATCTGTTTATCTGAATCTGCTACACAACCAAAAAAACAACCGAAAGGGGGCCAATAACATGACAAATTTCGTCTGTTGTTTTCGTATTTGCCTTTTGCGTTGTTCGACTTTATATCATTGTTTTCTTTTGTTTATATTATCGTCGTTTTGTGTTTGTTGTTGACGTCAGCGAAAGCAGCCAAATATTGAAAATATATCAACCCATAAATCACATGTCACAGGCAACGGAATTATAAACAAATTTTCTGCGTTGATATCTGACGTCAAAGCTTGGCTTTTTGTTCTTGAAACCTATTGGTATGAATCGGACTGGAAACCAAGATTGAGGCTTCTATCAGGCATGAGCTAATATGTTAGGCCTCGCCAAATCATCGCCCCAATCGTAAATCAATCACGCCTGCAAAGCGCCATCAATGCTATTGTTTTATTGTGTTTTGTGGCTGGCAAAGGTCGCCTGTCTATTAAATGGAAACTTTATTAGAAAACTCCATAAGCAAGCTTCGAGTTAATGGAATTTTCAATCATTCTCAGAAAAAAATTCGCATTTAAATGGAAATTAAAGTGTGAAGTAGATTTCAATGACTTTTGAAGCGTTATTTTATGGTTTGGACTTTGTAATAAGGAAAAACATAACCAAAATGGGGTTAAACTTTAAATTTAACACTTTTAGGAAATTCTCCTTATTTTGCAGAATATTTAGCTAGTCTTCTTTCACTTTATCTATATGAAATAAAGTAGGGCTTTCCTTTCTCATAAATACTAACCAGGATGAAAGATGGCAGGCTGGGAGTAGATCGCTGCATCCACGACGCAGGCAAAGATGGCGAAGACCGCGATGGTGGCACAAACTTTTTCCACTTGCATTGTGCAGTTGAGTTTTTTTTTGGGTTTTGAGTGTATTTAATTTTTTAATATATATTTTTGCAGACGAGCTTGGCTTCCACTCTCGTATTTCTGTTCACTGGCTTTGTTTTTGCGCGTTAAGCTGGGGCTTTCACAGGCAGCTGTGTGCACGGTTTGATTTTCAGTCACCAACTGAAGCTGCCTTCGTGGGGGCTCCCATATTTATGTCTGCCGAGAGACGAGCGACGGAGAGAGCCTCGGATATCGAGCCATAATAATCCACTCTCTTGGCAGCTCGGCCCGAAGCACATGTTTTCTTTTTGGCCTGGGATATTCCGGAGTTGGGCGAGCGCCATAAATCTCACGGGGCTCTGCGGCTATTTGGAGCGATCGCGAGCTGGCGAAATGCTTTTACCCGTCCGTCTGCCTGCCGAGCCATTGTTCTGCATTATTTTGCAGTTTTGCGTAATTAATTATCCGTCCGAGAGGGCGTGGTGTGCCTAGCTGTATCGGCATCGGAATGTGGGGTCGCCCACCCTTGAATCTTCTTAAATGGCAATTCCTCGAGCTGCCAAGCCCCATTTAGCCGGCTTTTGAGTTGGCAATTGCCGATGCGCATCGAATGGACTACTGCCAACCAAGTGAGGCTCTGCTAAATGCGGCTAAAAGACTTGGCCAAATTGGGATGCACTGACGCCGAGGCGGAGCTTTTGAAGATGACTAAACAGACCGAGAAAAATGTAAACAATCCAATGACCAGGAATGGAGCTGAAGAGGGTTTTGCTGGGGAGAGTAGGAGTTCAAAGAATAAATAAAGTCTTGACAGAATAATAACCCGATTCTCCATTAACATATTTATTAGCTTCATGTGCCGCCAGGTCGTTTTCTGACATTTTTATATCTAGATATAAAAGAAAGCTAGTTAAAAGCAAGTCAAGACTCTGTACTAAAGTCTTAACTCCTAGCACTCAACCAGAACTGAGACGAGAAGATCTGCAAACAATGGTACATTAATTAACCAAGCTTTAAGTGTGTATTTTTAATCAGAAAATTAAGTATATTTGATGTTTTCACTGGGAATCTGTGTATTTCCAAGTAAGATCATCTACATTGTACCCTCATTTATATCCGAAAAAACTGGCATCATAAAAAACTCATAAAAGTTTTGGTGTCAACAGCATTTTACCTGAATTCTGAATGTTTGATGATCAAACTTTGATCCGAATTCTCCATACATTTAAGTGTATATATGCAATCGAGCAATTTTACTAATTAACTTCGAGCTACACTGCTAAAAAATATACGTAGCTATCGGGTTAATGCACCTGGCGTCGATTGAAAATTTAAATTGCTACTGCCTGGCCTTATTATCCCATTTGGCTGACGCCAACTTGTCGCCGTCCGCCACCTTTGGGCCAACAGAAGGCGTAACTCTTAATGAAAACTAGTCGCTTCCCGACTTTTAAGCGATTTTATTGCATGCCAGGAACCAGTACACAGTGGCTGCTATAGGTGTACGTACTTGGATTTTTATAGTTGATTGAATAACTTGATTTAAGAGATACAAGTTGAAAAAGTTAGGTTTAAGTGCGCTTTTAGGAATAAATAATAGAATTTTTAATATTATATTTAGTGTTATCTTGAAGTAACATTTTATTTTTATTTTGACAAATTCTAGCTAGTTATTTTTTTTAAGTTGTAACACCCTGCGTATGAGTGATATAATTAATATAATTTTCTAACTATTACTCATACGCAGTGTATGAAGCAGTAAAAATGATTTGCATAAAATAAAGATTTAATTCGCAGTTTAAATAGGCTTTTAAATAAATAACATTAATAAGCATAATATATATATATTGTAAGGACAGGGAATCCTTAACTTCTCGATCAGCCCAATTTCTGTTGCGAGTTGTTTTTGAGCCAGTCGACGTTTTTGATTATGGCCCCCCCTTACTACCAGTTGTTTGTGTTTGTTGTTTGGGTTCTCGAGATCTTTTTACTTGTTTAACCCGTTTCCAACGTCTCCAACGCCGGCAAGCCTTGATACCCATGTCGCACTTGCGAGGAGTCTCGAGTCCGAGTCCAAGCCCGGTGTGACGTCAATTTGTTGTTTGTTTGCCGGGACTGGAGCTGGGACTGGGGCTTCAAGTTGGTCAGCTCTGCGGCGCACGCTGGAATTTATTAATTATGGCCGCTAGTATTCCACGGTATTCCTTATTTTTTTTTGACACAGGGCCTAGCATCGCGATAAGGTCGAACTGTATGTATGTAAGGTAAAAATTCCACTCGAAGCAACCGATTTGCGGTTGATTTATTGTTTATTCGTTTCCATTTTATTGCCCACTTTTTGGCCTACGTGCCAATCTCCGTAGGTCGTCTCTGGTTTCCCAGATCGACATGGCACATAGCCCACAAACACATATGGCCATTCTGGCCGTTCGGGTTTGTGACTAAAGCCGCAGACAAATCGATAAATATTTATGTGCCTTAGTTTTGTTGTTTTGACGCCGCGCATAATTAGTAATTAATATTGCCTTTTTCCCCCCCAACTAGCCCAGCGGCGCACACGGTAGCGAGCAGGTAATTTCTGCCTTCAGCCAATAAACGATCAATTTATGAAAAATTAATTGTTGATTAATTGCCGCTGGAGTGTGATGCATTATGGATGAGTTGTGTACCAGGCAAGCAGGCAGGCTGTCCGTCGTTAACATTCACTTTGCCGGTTTCTGAAGTTTTGGCCCAAAACTGGATGCTTGGACCGAGGACAAGTCAGATGTAGAATACCCTTTAGAGGGTGTGAGTTCCCTATCCTAGCCCCTGAAAAAAGGGTTTAATTGTTTTGAAAAAGTTTGATAAATATCATAATATCATATCTTACATGTCAATTATGTAATTTAATTGTTTTATCAACTGCAAAGCTTTGATAATAAATTTCCTGCTGTCATTAAGACTCATCCTCTCCGGAATCTCCCCAGCCTTCCATAGACTCTGAACTGACATCGTCTAAATCAGACTGTGAGTCGGATCCCATAAGTGCTATCATGTCATCAGCATGGGCAGCATCGCAGTAGTGGTCCTTGTACTCGTGGAGGAATCCCAGACGCACGCCAGCACCCAGCAATCCCATCAGCATCAGCTTTGCCTTCCTCTGGTTGTCGGAACCAAGCTGACGTATTATGGTGGACTTCATTAGTTTTTCCAAATTGGTTGGCTCTCTGATCGATTTAACGAGTTCAATCAACTCTTTTTCGGAAGCCATTTAATCAAAAATGAAAGAAATATGTTTTACACGATGTGAAATGGAATTAGAATTTTTTTATATTTTTCGTTTGAAGGAAAAATTGGTAGAGGGATCTCACAAAACTGTGATACTATACTAGCAAGCGTTACTTGGTTTCAAAAATAATTCGGAGAATAAAAATGGTCATTAGAATGAATATAAAAACATAGCTTACTTATCTATATTTATTTAAGGGTCAGTCACGAATTATATTATCAAATTTATAGCTATAACTTAAGCATATTTATGACTTTTCCCCACCGCCCCATAATACAAAGTTCAAGTTAAACAAGAATCTCACATGGGCCTGCTCATATCTTTGCATAGTTTTGACTGGAAATGAATATATGATGCGAATATTAGGCCGTCGTAAAATCTGTCAGATTCCCAGAATTTACTGTGGCGACTTGGAGACGCGACAGGCGTCGCATCTGAAATTCCTGCATAATCAGCGAGTTGGAGTTCGATCGGGAAATAGATTCGATTAGGCAACGATTCGGACTGGACCGGTCCATCCGGCTATCACTCTCCACGGCGACAGTAGCGACGGCGATGTGTAATAAAATCTTCACGCCGTACACACTATATAGATATGTAGTAAACATTCCCAAAGGCGATTAGCACATGGAGCGGACGGACGAGGAGATCGGATAACTTGATGGATTGTTGGCAATTTCTTTGGCGCCAGACTTTGGCTTCTGCTCGTATGCGGATTTGGATAGTCCGGGGTTTTTACTCCTAAACGGTAAACAAACGCCAGTGTGTTAAATATGCAAATTGGCCACAAATTAATTTATCGAGTCTGGGATTAAAGAAATTTCTATTGCCTTTCCCCCGCTCGATTCCCTTTTCTGCTGGATTCTGGGGAATACCTGATAGAGCCATTAGCTGATTGATTTGGGATACCATTTTGCCAAATTGGGGCTGTCGAACTAGGAAATGCCTAGGGACTCTAGGGAGTCTTGGGAATTTAGTTTAATTTAGTATTTTAAGCAGTTTTTTTAATAACCAGAATGAAATTTAATTTAAAATCTTGACTAGAAACCACCATCATTAGATTTGAATTTGTGACTTAATTTTAAATCGAATTTTATTATCTTAATACCTTCTTAATAAAAAAATCAGGCATGTCTCGTGATGCTCAACATTTTGGTTTTAATTTTTTGCTTGCATGGTACTTCTCCATAAATGCCATAAGGAAGCGTTTCCGACCGTTTTAATTATGGCATCACTAACTTAATTAGATCCACCTAACTTGTGCATACGATTTTTAGATTTCTTCATCATCATTTAATAAAAGAAACTTAAAACTCATTCTATGTTTCCTTTATTGTTTCCTAATTTAACATTTGTTACACGTTTTGTCTGATCCTCTCTTTGATGAAAACCTTGACGAATTACATCTCAAATATATAAAGTTGAAATCAAAAGCCAATATGGGCACTGCCTTATTTTTGGAATTTCCGCATGCCGGAGAGGTGAGTAACCAGGCATAATGATTGAACCAAAAGCAGTTATGTGGGATATTTATGCCAATTTTGACTGGCACGCGTTCAGAGGTTTAATTTTAATAATATAGTAATAATAATCATTTTCCTTGATCGGAGGTAGGGAAATCAGAAGGCAAACATTTTGTATTTGTCGTTAAATTTTCACATGGCCTTCAAATATTTATTTTACAACAATTGAAGTAGTTTTAAGAAAATTTGAATACCAGTTCCAGCTTTTCTTAATGTTTATATAGCTTTGATGTTCAAGTCTCAATAAATTCCATCAGGCCGCACGCATTTGGTTGATCGCTTGACTTGATCTGCTAATTTGATTTGCTCACAAATCCGAGACGGTCAATTTACGCGCACGCCCCCGCATTTCGATCCGGCAGTCCGGCAGAGAACCGCTACGGGAACGCTCCACTGGCGAAAATCACTTAGCGGAGAAACCGGCAGCGGCAGTGGAATGCAAATCAAAGTGAAATAAGCTGTAAAGCGATTTTAAATTACATTTGTGCCTGCGACTAACAATGGGCTGCAGAGATTAAATTGACTTGCCAAATTCTTTGTTAGCGGAATCTCCGCTTTGTTTGTCTGCCCATTTTCGGGTTAAACCCACTGGATCTGCTGGATCTGAGCGGCATCAAACTGGTCCATAAGCCCGGCGACTGTCTGACGCCGCCGTTGCCGACTTTCACGATCCGGTTCCGCGGCGATTGGCGAGTGACGTGAATTAAGCATAGAAAAATCGTAGTAAACACTGCTATCGGATTATTGCTTCCCCCAAAACAACCTCTAAATATGCGAATTTTGGCAACGAAACAAACAAAAATCGAGAGAGGGAGATCGGGGCGAAAACAAAAAGCGCAAAATGCCAACTAAGGTCGTCGTCGATGCCGGAGAACCTGCACTAGATCCCCAGATGGACCACGAGGCCAGGGCTATGGTCGCTAGGAATTCCCAGATCGTCGTTCGCTAATTTAACCTGCTGTCGGTTTCGAATAAAATATTCATTTAAAGTTTGCTGCTCGCTGGAGTTTCTTGGTCTACTTTTAGCATCACTTTTGGACGATTTGCTTTATTGTTGATTGACTGTTTCTATTAATCAATGTTTAAATAAATATTTACGTTACATACGAAAATGTTTAAGCTTTATATATACATTGTCTTTAAAGAACTTCTCTGATTTTCAATTTATTTATTAATAATATTATCTAAATGATTAATAAGAAAAACGATATGTAATTTTCTATACTATTTTTGAAATAAAAATTAATGTAATGATGTAATTTTTTTCCCGCCAATTCAAATCAATTCAAGAAGTTTGACAACACTTGAAAACAGTTTCAGTGCGACCTCATTGCAGTGTCGCATAAGTTATCGAAAGTTCGCCACAATTATCGAAAGCATAATTTCAAATGGTGCACCTTGGTCACACTGATATAAGCTTACGCAAATTTTCCAATTGGACACCGGCGCACTGCATTAAATTTGACGATATTTTTCTATCTGGATGAAAAGGAGATTGCGAACAATAATATAATTTGTTGCCAGGCAGTGCGACAAATTGGAGGCGGTGGATACGATAGGGAGCAGGGCGTAATTCAACTCGAATCCAGACATCAACAGGTGCGACGCCATGGCGGAAGTGAAGGACTGGCGGCCTTTTGTTTACGGCGGCGTTGCATCGATCACGGCGGAATTCGGTAAACAAAAACAGAAGTGGTGACACCTTCCCCTGCCCCGCTAGTCAGCTAGCCACTGGTCTTGGCGACAGCGGAATCAGACAGCTCCTAATCTCCCCAGCGAATCTTTTGTAAACAAACCTTTACGTATTCACATTGCAGGCACTTTTCCCATCGACACTACGAAGACGCGCCTCCAAATCCAAGGTCAGAAAATCGACCAAACTTTCTCGCAACTGCGATATCGCGGCATGACAGATGCCTTTGTGAAAATCTCCCGCGAGGAGGGTCTCAGGGCCCTGTATTCCGGGTAAGAATGTTGGGTATCTCCACTCCACGCGCACGCTGTCGCATCATGGGTCCATCAAAGCTGTGTGGGCTTCTTATCGCCGCAAACGTGTGACGGTCACGTGTTCGTCCGCTGGGGAGCATAATAACTGAAATGAGGGGAAGCACAGTAGACGCTTTGTTACAGGGAATTTGTAATCAGTTTTTTTTTTTAATTCTTTTTATTATTATTTTAAGTTAAATATTCTGATTAATTTTATAATAGATAGAATGGAAGATATGCAGATACAACTATTTATAGAACGAGCCTATGTGCTTATTATTTATACTGTAGACACAGACATCTATTGATAAGGAATACTCGCGGTGGGCCAAAAGTTTAATCAGTCAGCAACCTTTGCCCTGGCTTTGCTGGCTGCTAACCCATTAGACTTTGTATCTGAAACTGATACCTAAAAAAAGCATCATTTTGAACCTGATTATTTAATTTTATTCGCAGCATTTGGCCAGCGGTGTTGCGGCAGGCCACCTATGGCACCATCAAGTTTGGAACTTACTATACGCTCAAGAAACTGGCCAACGAGCGTGGCCTGCTGACGAACGAGGATGGAAGCGAGCGGGTCTGGAGCAACATACTTTGTGCAGCGGCTGCCGGAGCCATCTCCTCGGCCATCGCTAATCCCACAGATGTGCTGAAGGTGCGCATGCAAGTGCACGGCAAGGGTCAGCACCAGGGCCTGCTTGGTTGTTTCGGGGAGATATACAAGTACGAGGGCGTCCGGGGACTGTGGCGCGGCGTGGGGCCTACGGCACAGCGTGCCGTGGTTATCGCCTCTGTGGAGCTACCCGTCTATGACTTTTGCAAGCTGCAACTGATGACCGCTTTTGGAGATCACGTGGCCAATCATTTCATGTAAGTGAGACTCTAGAGTGGCTTTTAAGATCCTCGTTAATAAATCGTTTAAATTGCAGCTCAAGCTTTATTGCCAGTCTGGGCAGTGCCATAGCCTCGACCCCCATCGATGTCATCCGGGTGAGTAGTAGCGCAATTTGCTGATACTTTTCGAACCGAGATTTATTTTCGTCTCCCCAACAGACCCGCCTAATGAACCAGCGACATGTGAGCATGTCGATGAACGGCGTTGTCACGGCGGCAGCCACACCAAAGCTGTACAGTGGGAGTCTCGACTGCGCCGTGCAGACGATCAGAAACGAGGGTCTCCTAGCCCTTTACAAGGGATTCATACCCACCTGGGTCAGGATGGGACCATGGAACATCATCTTCTTCATCACGTACGAGCAACTCAAGAAGTACTAGCACCGGCGAGGAAATCCCAGTACAAGCGTAAAACCAAATAGATCAGATCTGCTGCCAGACCTGGCATAACTCTAAGAATGAATACAGTTGGAAGGGTCACTAAAGTGCCTGCCTCACACTGGCTATCCGATAGCCTCCGACCTGCTCTAGTGTCACTTTGCCATGGGCAACCCAGAGTGACGATTTGTCGCATTTAAAATGTTGGCGTTTTCAAGTATTTGTGAATCCGACTGCCCTCGGGCCCACCCGCGAAGTACACACTATTTAGCTTAAGTGAGCTTTTAAATTAATTACGTACGGCTAGTTAAACGAAAACTATTTGTAATTGCATTTTGTATTAGACGTGCATTTGGTTTGTTCGAGGTTTAGGCTTTATCGATCGTATTACATGTGCAACCTCTGATGTAAATAGATGCATTTTGTAATGTGCTGTGTTTCACCAAAAATACAGAATGTACAAACATAAATAAAAGTAGACAGTTTGTTGGAAATCTCAATTTAATCTGGTGTTTGAATCAATATGACAATGGCAACCGTCGAGGGAAAAACCAGCTCATCCACCATCAGCCCCGGTTGACCCTGTCATGTCTTTCGCACCGAAAAGAACGGCTACGATTTCACTGTCGAGCTCGAGATTTCACCAGGCAAATTCATAATGGAGTATGTATAGGCGAAGCCATCGACAATCTGAAGCTTGGGCAAAGGCAGCTTCTCTACTCCAGGCATCGAAAACGACATTACTATATGGCTTAGGGCGAAGAAGCCGTTATTTACGCGGGAAACGTCGCAATTTATATTGTAAATTGCAATCCCAACGCTTAGACTCGAAAAGGAAAGCAGTGCATTTGTTTTTACACATTTCCAAAGAAGCAACCTAGCAAAGGCATTAAATTTACATTACAGGAAGCCTTTCAATATATGTATATATTCATACTTGCGTTACTTGTATTGCCCGTGGCACCTTCAGTCCTTGCTGCCTTGGAATGATCACACACGTAGAGGCCATCACATAGCAGCACTCCTTACACAGACTAGCCTTTCCACCTTGTCCCGGGGTGGCTAAAATGGTTCCCCTTTTTTCTTTCGCAAGTTTTCCAAGCAATTTACTTTCCCTGATCAGCTCTGCGTCAAAATCCATAAACTTATAATGTCACTTGTGATCCCTAAAGTACACATGCTGCTTTCGCTCGAACTTTTCACTGCCGGTCGTCTCGCTCACGTACTCCAAGATAAAGAAATCCAGGGGAACACCGAACTCTACAATGAAGCCGCCGCCGTTCTTTTCTGTACGAAGGACAGGCCAGGGCCAACCGTTGCGGATAATAGATGAGCTTCTAGATACAGCGGTTGCAGTTTTTTATACATTTAATGGCTGCAGCTCATCTAAAAATGTACACTATTAATTAACGACATTTTGGCGTTTAAATTATTTAAAGGTAGTTCTTATGCATTTCAATGTTAGAAAAAATAAATTAATATTCTCATTTTAAATTTTTTATAATCGATAAGTCAAAATTTTGATATTTGGAATACACTTTACTTTGTAAAAATTCAACTTGAAATATTGATTTTTACTTTTGGGGTTTAGCTTATCAGCCTTAGAAATTTTGTATCGTTTTTATTTTTTTTCTTTACCGAGATTTTTCTTGTGTGGACCGAGATGTTTTCACTAGCAGCTTTAGATTTGAATTGATTCGTATTAGATGGATTCCGATCTGGGTGACAGTTTCAGCTTCAGACAGTTTTGACATCTGAGGTTACTTTGATGTATATTTTTCCCTTGTAGGATTTTATTTATATCATTTATTGTTATATCATTTTTATTTGTTAACCTAATAAAACCCAATCCAGAACATATTTCCAATTATTAGATTAAACATTACATGTTTAAATTTTAATTCATTAAGTGTCATCTTTTTTTTTTTTTGAACCATCTGCAACTTTCTTTTTTACTTTCTTTCTCGATCAGTTGTGTGACCATCTCGTCTTGTTTTTCCGGTATCGATATCAACCATGGCTTCGCGATCTTTAGCTTTCCAACACTAAAAAATGCTTGGTGAAGAAGTTAGAAGCCATTTCGTAAAAGACGCTTAAAATGGATTTTCATACAGTTCTTTCGACAGGCGGCGAAATCGAAGTAAGTGCTAATATTTATTTAACCTTATGGTTCCGCATGAATAACCCCTATTTGCAGTTCGTCACCGAGCAGTTTGCCATGGCATTCCTGAAAGCTGTGACCTCTAATCCGGAAAATTGGATCACAAAAGTGTCGCATCATTTCGTGGGCCAATGCTTTCGGGTGCTGGGCCTCAGATTCAACGTGGCGGCAGAGGACTTATTTTGGACAAAGGACCATGCGTACCGCAACGACAACCCCAACTATATTTTCCATCCTCATCCGAAACTGATGAACGATGTGCGGGCTTTTTTTAAGGAACTAGCCTTCATATTGTCGCACTACGCTTCTGCTTTGAAGTTGGATGTAGAAAATTCCCGCTTCGATCGACTTACCCATCCAATATCCGCCTACCTGCGAGTGGTGATCATCTGGATGAAGGTGGTGCACTCAATTTGCGGTAACATGCAGCTAACCGGCGCCACTTCCACGGATCGCTATCTCTGCGAGCCACTGGCCAGGATGTGTGAGTAACGCTAAGATATCACTGGTATTCCTTATCTCAAAATCTTACAGCCTTTTATATTTTGGGCGGACTGTCAACGTTGCTGCCAAAATACGCTAATTTTGACGGTCTCAAAGAGATTTGCCTGTCTCTCGTAGTGGACGTTCGTTATGGAATCTTGTAAGTGCCTCGGTTTAAGTTACATTTAATTACTTATGAGTGGTTACAGCTATGAGGCAACTAGCGAAGTGGTCGTGACACCCATGCTGGAAATGTTTGAAGTACACTACAGGACCTTCTGCGGCGTTGAGAAGTCAGCACTCGATTTTGTCTTCTGTATCCTGACCGTTGAGGTAAGAGCCAATCCATTATGCATGGGATGCTTACATGTAGCTAAACTTGCAGATGGATGAGCCCGATTGTTACATCGAGGCCTACGAATTCGCCCGGACCATGCTCGAGCAGTTCGCCATGAGCATGGAGCGGGATGAAAGCAACAACTTGTATCTGCGTCTGTTCACCAATGAGCTTATCACTGACAAATATATGGCAGTGATCTTTGAGACATTGAAGACGAGCACTTCCAAGCGCCTGCTCATGGTTGTCCTTAAGTATCTGATGACTCTTCAAAAGTAAGACTTTCTATCGCTATATATAAACTAAATATGCATAATCCTTATTATTCTTTAAACAGGCACTTGGCTACTGCTGAATGCTTTACGATCCGTTTTCACGAGATGTTGCTCCAGCTTATATTGCGATGTCCAATTTCTTTTTCGCTGGTTGCTTTAATGGCAGCCAAGGTCTACGTTAAGCTATCGCAGCGCAAGTACCAGGAAGGGGAAATAGCCCTGCACATACTGGAAACGTACATCAAGTCGCAGGGGAATCCCCGGAAGAATCCCAGCTTTGCGCAGTTCAGAAATGAATTGACCAGATATCTGAAAGCTATTGGCGTGCACTTCCCAGCGATACATCGTTTCGAGTCCTACTTTGTTGTGCTCGGGGCTGAAAATGTGCGAATAGAATTAAGTCTTATAGCTGCCCAGTCCGTAAGCATACTCTTTGAGCGCCTTATGGCGGAGTACACAAAAGTTCCGCAGGCTTTTGAGCAGGTCAACATCTTGTTGCGCTATTGGCCAGGCCTTGTGCAGTCCGCATCGCACCAGACTGGCACTCGAGCTATACTCTACAGTATCTATGGTATGGTGGATTTTGTGGCAGTAGCTCAGAGAGAGAAAGAGGTAGAATTATAAATTAAAACTACCCATTATTTATTAGAAAAATTTAACATTTATATTGGTCTTGCAGCTTCTCTTAAACCTGGAGCAGTTCTGCCTGAAAAACTTCCTCCAAGACGAAACACTTACAGAATCAGAATTTCAAGGGCTCTACATGAATATCTATCGTTCGGTGGATGCAACGGGAAATTATCTAACCCACACGACAGCAGAGAATTTTATAAAAGAGGAGCAGACTCCATTGTTGGCCCAATTGAATGCCACCGATACCGAGGAATCCCAAATGGTCGAACTACTGGAGACTTATGCCATGAGTCTACGACGTCTGCACTCCCTGCTTATTGTCAAAAAATTTAATGTCCGTCATGTGGCGGACATCTATCCGACTCTGGTCAAGCTTCTGCTGGAGAAACGCGTTCAGAACAAAATCCTAGGTATACTTTGAGGCTACTACGGTTTTGGCATAAATTTATGAATCTCTTTCGCTTTCAGTTTGTTATGGCAGCGAAAGTTTGGCTACCATGCTGGTCATGATGTACGTAGCGCGCGATAAATCAAATGATGTCCTCGGCGTCAGTATAAATCTTTTGGTGCAGCAGCTCCTCGACTACTGTAGATCGGAACTTTCCAACTCCAATCTAGACTTTGTGCGAGCCAAGTTTCTATTCAGCTCTACCCTCATACTATTTATTGGTAATATTCCGAACATAAGTCTGGATGATGCCACATATGGCACGCTTTTGGACTGGTTAATTCATCCTCCGCGGAATTCGCACCCAGAGTCATTTGTTGAGGGTTATGTGACTGAGATGCATTTCGTGTTCCGACGGTTTCTTCAATCGAAACATTTGGTTTTGCCAAACAATCGTATCTGGAAGGTGTTGGTTCAGTATAAAATGGTAAGATACGTATAAATTTCCTAAATCGGTATCTAACTTGCGTTTATTTTTAACAGGGAACAGCCTTGAAATATGTAGACTTTGAGTTGGAGCAACTGTTAGGTGTCCTAATAGAGCACCGCGTTCAAGGGTATATGCACTCTCTGCCAGTCATACTGTTGCACGTAACCGGTGATAAAAATAACTCCAAGACTCGTGTGTCATCTCTTTTAAGTGCTCACTTAAGCATAATTGAACAGCACGCCACTATTTTTGACTCCTGGCTTCTGAGGTTCATAGTATTCCAAGAATTGCTACATCTTTTGATCAAAAACATGATCGTACGGCGATCGGAGGTGACCACTTCACGTCAACGAAATCGGATTCTGCCGCTGCGAAGTGTCCTTCCTCTGCTGACAGCCTTACGTCTGCAGGAGAATCATTTAATAATGATGTAAGTTTTACTTAATTAGTTTATTTTCTTAATATAAAATATATTTTGTGTGTATGCAGTGCTAAATCGATGCACAGTTTGAAGACGGAAGCTATGGGGCCTGATGAGACTCTGGAAATTGAAAATTTTATAACAAATATCAGTGTATTTAAATACCAGTGCGAGGATGAACATTTGGCTGCGGATAATGATGAGAATTTTGATGGTAAGCTCATTCCATTTCCGCCTGGCCCTCTTAGTTACTGGCAGTACGAGGCGCTAAGAGATAACGACGAATAATAATACTGTTTTAATTTAAGACTTTAAAGCGCTAAGATTTATTTAAAAAAAGAATAATACTTTATAAATTATGATTCATTCAAATTTGTATTCACTATGAAAATTTCCTATATCTCAATTATTATCATTAATATATTAATTTCTGGCAACTTGAAGCGCTAAGATTTTTTAAAAAAAGAATATTACTTTATAAATTATGATTTATTCAAATATGTATTCATTGTGACAATTTCCTATATCAATCATTATCATTAAAATATGTAGCTGAACAAACAAAAATCTAGAACTCAGTAATCATTGCTGCTATGGATAAGTTCTCCCTACAAAATCTTCTGGGATTTAAAACACAATATAGACCAGTACCAAGTTTTAAAACATTTGAAGCTACCATGGCAGAAAACATAGAAGTAGATTATACAACGCCTGAGACTGCCGAAGAGCGTTTGGAGTGGAAGTCCCTGGTCCTGTGGCGTCGTCCCTTGCAGACCTTGAAATACGGAGGCCTTGAAGTCCATCTGTTTCTCCGATACGCCTACAACAAGTTGATGAACATATGGCTGCTGGGCATTTTGATATTTCTTGGGATTTTATACTTCCTTCCAGGTCCTCACGCTTATTTCATGAATTTTTGTACGCGTTACTTTGGATTTGCGGTTTACTGGCTGTTCCTGGGAGTTCTTACATCTGTGGGATTTGGTGCTGGGCTGCACACCTTCCTGCTCTATCTGGGACCTCACATAGCCGCCGTAACCCTGGCCGCCTACGAGTGTGGTACACTGAACTTTCCGGCGCCACCCTATCCCGACAAAAAGATGTGTCCCCCCGAGCCCTACAAGCATCAGGAATTGAATGTATGGGTAATTTTGTCAAAGGTCCGACCGGAGGCGCTGTTCTGGGGCGTGGGTACGGTCCTAGGAGAGTTACCCTCATACTTTGTGGCGCGTAGCTCCCGTTTATCTGGTGAGGAGGAGGAGGAGGAGCCTGAGATTGTGGAAGGTGCCAGCCGTAGTCTTCTGGAGCGGGTGAAGCTGTTCATAGCAGAACGGATGGGAAGGGTTCCCTTTGTGGCAATCCTTTTAGCCGCGAGCGTGCCCAATCCCCTGTTTGACATGACTGGAATCATTTGCGGCCATTTCCTCGTGCCCTTTTGGAGGTTCTTCGTGGCCATATTGATTGGTAAGGCTGTCATCAAATCCACCATCCAGCAGCTGTGCGTCATTATGGCTTTCACTGACGATGTGGTCGAGCAAATTGCGATCTTTCTGCTTCAGCTGCCTTATATTGGACCGCCAATTTATAAGCTTATCGAGGGGGTTTTGCGCTCCACCAAGCAGCAGATGCATGGAGTTGGCGAATCAGATTCCCAGGATATCTTTAATGTTGTGGTTTGGATTTTTGAGCTCATGGCCTTCGTCATGGTGTCCTTCTTTGTGATTTCCTCGCTTAACTGCCTGGCCCAAGTCCACTGCAGGCGGCAGCAAGAGGAACAGCGCAAAAAGCGCGATCTGGAGATGATCCTGTATGGTGACACAGACACAGATGAACTCTCATCGGAGGAGTTGACCGTCTAAGCGGTTATTAACGGAAATAGTTGATTTTCTCACTACATTTTGTATTATGTCATCGAAACAAAATTGGCTTACCATAGATTCTTTACATACTGTTTACAAGAAGATGAAATAAAAATCAAGTTAACGTTTTATATTCTTTATTTTATTATAATTAGTTTCATTTGGATTTGGGTTCTGTTCTTGCATTGTCTGATTTATCTGGTGTGTTTTGTTTGTTGTTTTTCTGACTGTGTGTGTTTTGTTGTGTTCAATGCCATCGTAATTATTATCATTGTACAAGTACATTTATATTCAACAGCAATTTAACACAAAGCTAAGCATTTCTTACGCGTCCCCTTCCTAGGCTCTTTATCATTCATTCGATTCGGATTAGTTATTGTTGTTTTGCTGGTAGGTATTGGTAAAATCTTATTAATTTTAGTTTTATTTTTTCTTGATTTAACCAAAGTGATAAACTCTAAAAATTGTGGACCTTTTGCCTTTTGGATACCGTAATCAGGATGTGGATATTAATATTCCCTAGAGGATTATCGATTCTATTGCCCAATTTTGCATAACATTTGCTCTACGGCTTGCTCGCTCTCCCTGTCGGATGTATACCTAGTCGATCTCTATACTTAACTACCTTTAATCCCTTTAGTAATCCAAACAAACCCATCCACAAAAAATTATGAGCTCTCAATTGATGATATTCTACTGAACTCAACGCTCCTCTTGATAAATCTAATTGAGTCCTGGCTATGGATTGCATGGGCAAAGCAGGAGACTTTTCATGGCTATCATTTCGCAGTTGCTTTTATTTTTAGTACAATACATACAGACATGTAAGTACCATACATATACATACATATACTAAGTAGAGTTCCACTAATTGCGGCAGACTGTGTTGAAGGTAAAAAAATGAATTGTAACACATTGTAACACTTACACTGGGAGAAACGAAAGGCTCTTCCCAACATCACCATCCACCACACTACCTAATTAGCTTTTACAAAACATCTCGGGGACACCTGGCGGAGATCGATCGATCAATCGGGTATATATACCTTAGTGATCGATCGCTAACCTGTCAAATTTTCCACCTTTCGATTGATTTGTATTTAGGTAAATATGTATGTATATTTTAACTACACTCATATACGTACGTACGACATGATCTAACCGATTTTCACCAGTGCTGGGGAGTAGGCATGCGATTACGAGTACAATTACGATTAGATATTACAATACAATCTTGCCTAAACTTTTTACTTGTTTACTTGACGCATAATTTCAGTATTCCATATTCCTGTATTGCATAAACTAGCTTTGTGGTTATTCAGTTTGTTATTTAGTTTCAATTATTATCGTCGTTTTTTTAAGTAATTAAGATTAATTTGTTGCCATGGTATTGGTATATGGTATGAATGCGGCCTCAGCTCATACCCATAACGTATGCTCCTCGCCATTCGCTTCTAAAATTTGACGCCTAATACAATTTGCTTATAAGTTTCGGTTAAAAATTCAATTTATCATAATACATCATAATACCATTTTCCTATAATTTATGATATATATTTATATAGTATAAGACGCATGTATGTATGTAGTTTTACAATCGAAAGAAAGAAGGAGGGAGAGTGGGGTTACAAAGAAGAGAGACTTTCAGCGGAAATTATGCCTAGGAATTAGTTAGTTAATTTAGTTTTTGGGTTCTTTTTTTTCATTTTACAGCTAAGTACAAAACTAATTTAATTTAATTTGACTTAATCGCACTGATCGGGCTGAACACATGCCTCCTAACACTCCGATTAGTGTTTAATTATTGCCCCTATCTGCATATAATTTATGTTTCATTTATTTTCTGGCTTAGCAAACGGGAAAGTAGGTGTTATTTTGGGAAAGAAAAATCGAGGATACGCAAAAACAGTGCTCAGCTAACTGGGCCCGGGCCTATGGAAGTATTTTGAAAGACAAATATTGTTTTTTAGCAGCGGAAAAAGTTCTTACATATTGCTTCTTAGTATAAGTATTATCTGTATTCTTGTAGTATGTACGATATATTTAAAAAAATATTAACGGCGGGAAGTACTACAATCATTTTGAAGCATTTTTAGTTTGGTTTCCTCAAGTGACTCCTCTCCTATGCACATCGTCGTCAATATAATATGTATATGATCGTTATCATTCGATTTTGTAGCAAAATGTATCAATTTTTAACTCGGTTTTACGTTTAATTTTGTGTAGAATCCCATTTCGGTTGTTGATTGTAGAAAATTGTATTCGTATTCTCGGACACTTCTGTAGGTTAAAATGCAACATGCCACCACGACATCGTCTCAATTTAGTTGTATCAAAAGCAAAAGTTTTCACTGTATTGTCCTTAATGTCTCAGAATATTTCCGCTTAGCATTGGTTTCAGTTTCGATATCGATATCGATATCGGTTCTTCGGCTCCTTGATGAAATCTTTGAGTGAGTCTCTCGGTGAAATGTTTGCTTCTATCGGAGTCTCCACGTCGACAATGGGAAGTGGCGGTGAAGTATTCAGGAGGTGACACAGTTACGTTCGAAGTTTCCGTTTCCGTTTACGCTTAATGACATTCGGTTTTTGTTTTGTAAGTAAGTTTGTGATTATATTGTCGACTACTTATGTACATCCCTTGTTTTGTTGATCTTCTTGTGTCCATTTTGTGATTAGAATTCAGCTTAGTTTTTGGTAAAAACGCCCTGGCTGCGCCGCCAGTAATCAGTTATCTCAAATTGATTAGATTCGGAAGTTGTATATTAATGACAGTGTTTGGTTATTCATGTTGAGCTTTAATACTTCTTACGGTTTTTCTGTTTTTCTGTTTCTCTGTTCACAATTCAGTTAAATGCTTACGATTGTTCCTTTCAGAATCTGTGACTATCTCCGGATTCGTTATACAATATCTTTAATGTTACTTTCAACTGTGCACATATTGAACGAAACCCGCAATGCAATGCAAACTGACTTTAAAATCGAAGATCAATAATTATTCCTCTGCCTAATTCTGTCTGCTAAACGTAATTAATTACTCTAAATAAATGCCAACGTATGTACTTGCACCAATCTTATGATAGGTATTCAGGATCAGGGCTGAGGTTCAGGTTAAGGATCTTGGTTAGCCAGCGTGCAGTGTTAATCAGTTAAATTATAATTGATATATATATTTATAGACTATGTACAGATGCATTGGTTATCCGACAGGACCGGCAAGTCCTGCCCAATGCGTTCGAGTCTCTGCTTGGGTACGAGGAGAGATCTCTGTATAATACACCCTGCGCGGTGATGTCCACACTAATTGTTGTTAAATATAGTCGTACAGTCCTGCAAATGGAATTAAATTAGTACGAATAAATGAGATTATTTAAGCTATAAATACCCACTTCATTTAATGCTCTGCAAATATCCATAAATTTACTTAATAAAGTACAGATTATTGTGCTCAAGTCAATCGGTTCTTTCGCAATGCTCCCAGGCGTTGGTCCTAGACAAACCATTCGTCCTTCTGCGCAGCACCGGCGGCGCCTGCTCCGGCGATATTCGTCTGGCTGAGGCCGGCGGAGTTATGCGATAGATCTTGACCTAATTGACGGAATTTGCCAAGCACCAAATGGGACGGACTTTGGTGGCCATCTTCAAGTAGCTGTGTGGAGTGCGGTGGTACCCGGATGGTCCCGCAGGGTGATGCCAGTTTCCCGACGTCGGCAGCTGGGTGTGCTCCCGCGTCAGCGTGCCGCCGACACTGATGCCATGGTAGTGCAGATGTTTTGACGAACCATTCGTGTCGGCATTGTGATGTACTGGAAGGATTAAGTAGTTAATGCAGCTCTAAATTAATATTTTTATAGAAAATTCTTACATTGCAGCGCGGTGTTCTGATTGGCGGCGTTCTCGTCCTGACGCCGGCATACGCAAATGGCCACGGCCACGATGAGGGCACTGAGCACCAGCAGTACGCCCACAACAATCAAGACGAACCAGGTCATGTCCATGCCAAAGACGGTGCTGCTTGCCTCGCCTGAAAAAAAGGAAAAGAAAGCATTAACTCTGAACTGCTATTGGGATCTCAAGCAATTGAAGTAACTCCAAGGAATACTTACTCTGGCACAGATTCTGCACTGATTCATCAGAGTTGTCGCCGCAATGATTGACCCCATCGCACAGCAGATCGGGATGAATGCAAAACTCGCGGGTGGCGCAGGTAAAGTCCTTGCAGGTGTGCTCTTTGGTTAGAAAGGAAGAATCATAAGAATTAGCTTGCGTAATGAGATCTGCTCTCTTCCTCTCTCTCTCTCCACTTACTGGGATCCTTCACCGATGTAATCACCAACTTGAAGCCATTCGCATCCGTTCCCCAGCCATCGGTCACGTACTTCAGAGTCACAAAGTTCGTGCGCGTCAGAAGCGCGTTGACGGTGTTCTTTGTGTTGCGACAGGAGATGTCAATCTGCAAAGGCAAAGTGTCCACAAATTAGTATTTGCTGGTTTATCATCAATTACAGTAACGAGCGAACGCCGTGCATATGCAAATGAGGCGCCTCTGTGTGATTTATGTCCCGAGAAATTGCATTGCAATGACGCCAGTTCAGTCAGGGGAATTATACATTTGTTAACGACAGCGTTTAGCTGTGATTATATTGCTAACATCAATTCTTTATGTCTTGACTCAAGTGGCTTGATTTATGGCCTGCTACTGGAATTAAAATTGTGCAATATAATTACAAGTTTTGTTTAAACAATTGTTTTTCAAAGAATACTTCAAAAGCCAGAGTTAAACCTTAATTCTTTCCTTTAAACAATTAATTTTCGAATAATACTTAAAGACCCAGAGTTAAACCTTAACATCTCAAGCAATAAATAAAATGCACGACATTATTGCCCCCATTATTTCCTTCTCAGCAATGAAAAGAAGCCTTCCAGGCTGAGTAGCAACTCCCTATTAAAGCCTGGACCAATCAATCGCTTGGCATCAGGCGGCCCAGCATCCAAACCCGCTTAAACTGCAGGCCACGTATTGATGTGCTCTGATTCTGCGGTTAATTGCATGTGAGTACATATATGTGCATACTGTGCTGCATTCAGGAGACAATCAGGAGGTGACGGGCAGCAGCAGGTGAGCAGGAGATGGAGCATCATAGGGAGCATATGGAGCATCGCTTTCGGCTCCCACGACACCTGTCCTTTGGGCCCGCATGCAAATGTGCAACAGTCTGGGCAGCATAATGGAAATTAAGACCAATTTACACCCGGGAAAATATTTTTCTCATAGAAGAGAATAAAAAAATAAATGTTTATGAATTGTAGAATATTTTAAGCATCAAAAGACGCTGCATTTTTTAAAATGTCGCATTTTTAAGCCGCATACATTGCTCTTTAAAATTATGACGTCAGGAAAATATATTCCCTATGTTTTTGAGGAAAATTATGCTTTCAATAATGTATTATTTTATCAATGTTTCATTGCCTTATTGATGAGCTACAGGAATATGTACGTTTCCACTTAGATTTCGCATTTAATTTGCACAGCTTGGTAAACTTTCTCCACTGTCGTCTGCGCTGGTTGGCCACGTTATCGTCATCGCCATCCGCATCCTCATCACCGTCACTGCCGCCGCCAATGCCACAAAGCGTAAAATGATGATGATGTCTCCACCTCCTGCTTCTGGCACTCCTACTTCCACTCCTCCCGCCACTTCGTTTGGCACGTGTATGCGTCACGTCTCCTGGTTCATCACCAGAACCCGAGCCGAGCTCCAACTCCAGCCCCCATACCCACCCTCCAGCTGTGTAAATTTGTAATGTTGTTGGCTTTGGCTCATGAAAGTTCCACTGGGGGTTCATCAACGTTCCCCCAGCGTTCCCGTAGCCGCCTTGTAGGCTTTGCTGTGGCTGCCTTTCTTGACACAGCGTCCTGGTGCTGCTCCTTCTCCTCATCCTTTCTCCCAGCAAGTATGTGTGTGTGTGTGTGCTTGGGTGTTCCTGCATCTTCGACGTGCCGCGCTTTGTGGCATATTTTAATTTTGTTGCAGCCCGAAAATGCAAACTTTTCTCGGCTTCTCTCCCCCTCTTTGGAGTTTTCCTCATCGTCGGTCGGTCTATGTGTGCTGGAAAATTTTAATTTTGGATTTTTGCGGCCACCGCCCCAACTTGATGCAGTGACAACTCCTTTTGTCAAAAACTATTTACATATTCGTAAAATTGTATTCTCTCTCCCTTTTGCTGCGGCCAGTGGAGGAGCAAATTTGCATACTTTTGCCACTTTGCAGGCTTGCTGGCTGCTGTAGTGGCGTCCAAGTGGAGAAAAGTGGTTCAAGCCGAAGTCAAATTCATAAATCCCGCCCAGTCGGGCAACTTACAAAGCAGCTTAGGTGGCAAATACCGCAAGTCGACTGATTCCCAACTTCTGCATCTTCAAATATGCACACAGGGACTGTAGGGAGAGAGGTAAGGAGGAGGAGGTGAGCTCAAAGGATGTGGAGGAATGGCAACTGCAAAACAAGTCACTCGACAAATGTACACATCCGCTAAGGTACTTATCGGAATCATTTAGGTGTCAACCGGCGTCCTGGGAGGACAGCCTTTGCCCTGCCCGGCTTATGATAAATGTGTGTGACCTCAAAGGAAGCAAGAGACCAAGGAGAAGACCGCAGTCACCGCAGTTGCAGTGGCATCAGTATCAAAGATAGTCAGAGAGCCATATAATATATATTATTAAGTTTATATAACAAAATCCTTGGTCCCCTTTAATTGGAGTCCCCATAATTGATGGCATTAACCCTCTTGAGCATCGATAAGGAAGGCAAGCACCTTGCTACTAATAAATACACCACAAATTACAGCCTCCGAGGGCCGATGAGTGTGTCTTAATTTGACAGGCGGCATTGCAGTGCTCCAATGACCGAATGGGGCGATTCGGGTGATTCAGTGCCTCATCCATTCTCGTTGCTTTCGGCCATGAAGGCGTACGTGCGTGCTGGCCTTGTTTGATTTAAAGGTTGTGGCCCCGTCCATTCCCATTCCGAATCCCATTGCCATTTCTGGTCCATTGAGTGATGGTGGCGCCTGTTGAGCTCGCCTGTTGTCCTTGCCCGGGTGCTCAACGTCGCTGATTTGGCAGAACGATTTTACGATACTTTCGCTTTTATGGCCCTTCCATTCGCCAGCTAACTTATTTACGATTGGGGTGGTGGTGATGGTGTTGTTGGGGGTTCCCCTCGAAATCACAGTTGACTTTGCCCTTGGACAATAACTGTCACTCGAACTCGCATCTCATGTACTCTGGAGCCCTCATAATTAAGGTTAATTTCGAAGCCATCGATATTGATGTGGCTTCAGTAGTCCGAGCTCTCAGGAATGAGAATGAGTCTTCTTTTTGGGGGATGCAAAACCTCGGGAAATGGCTTTCTTTACGATCTTATTTCAAATGCAATTTCCACTCCCTTCGAAGCTTCAGGTTTTTGTTACAGGTTCAGATTACGAAATGGTTATAACTTTGCTTTCATTTTCTGAAGTTCCAAGCTGCGATTTTAGCATTTTTTAATGGCTGTACTTTGAATATAGGAGCCTCTTGTTGTTACTTTGTATTTAATAAATTTAAATCGCTTTAAAAACTGTGATAATTCCGCCTTGGCCCAGCCCAACATGTCTTTTCCACTCAACGGGGACACCACTCGGATTCTCCTCCATGGAAGATGACAGAGCTTTGGCAGTGGCCCAGTGACTGAGGCTGGGGGGTGGCTGTAGTAGACCCACAAGAACCTCAACTAGTGCCATCGCCACCAGGGAAATTGGGTCGCGCCACACAGGCGACAGAAAGCGGCTGAAACATTTTTGTTTTCAGCTTTGGCACATCCAGTTTCAAGGCTTTCCCGGGAGAGAAAACGAGAGGAAGGGCTGCCTTGGCTGGCATTTTTCTAATTTTCTAGCTCAACATTTTTTATGCATATTTTCTTTTCTATATACATATATATATTTTTTTTAGTGGCAATGTCGCCGCTTCCTTTGGCAAATAAAGGATTTGGCTTATGGGCGCTCTATTTGTGGCCACTTTCCTTGGCTCACATTGCCAGCCAGTCCGCCGTTAAATAATGCAGTGAGAGAGAGAGAGAGGGCGGGAATGGGCGGGACTGGGCGTCGGTGTTGGGTGAATGAAAAATGGAAATTGTTGCTGATAAAATCACAGAGCTATCAGCAAAAGGAGCTGCGCCAGAAGCTGTTGCCGCATTGCAGCCGCAGTGGAAACCAGGCACCCGCACTTGCCGCACACATCCACATCCTCATCCACATCCACATCCTTGCTGGCTGTCATCATTGCGAATGTTGCAGCGACAAAATTATGCCTGCATGTGTGTGTGTGTGTGTCAGAGAGTGCAGCATGTTGGCTGAGCGGAAACCCCACAGGGATTGAACCTAAAATGTCAGAAGCATCAACGTGATCTGGATAATGCGGTAGCTGCGGCTGCCACTCCTCTATGCCTCTGCCTGCATAGTTGGGCAACAAGAACAACAAATTGCAGGGAATTCGATCAACCACCCTCGCTTACCACCCACATACACAGTCTCCCCTCCCCCCCTTTTAGATGCGCCTTCGAGTGTCGCAAACTAAGCAATGATTGGCCTTAACTATCGACATGTGATGCCAGAGCATATTTACATATATGCAAGGATGTGTGGCGTCATCGGATTCCTTAAACGTTACTTACCCGGGATACAGCACAGCTCCAGGGATGTGGCATGTAATCGATAGGGGAATGCATCACTGGGTTCTCGCCCTCCCAGACCAATTTTGGAAGGGAATTTAACAAGACATTACCGAAAGCTGAGATGGCTTACAAATCGAGCTTAAACATTATTATTTAAAGTGAGCAAAACACTTATTAAGCTCTGGAAGAACTTCATTTTAAATAAAACTCAATCAGAGTTTACAATTTGAAGTGATTTCAGCAACACAACATGGCGTATGTGTAATGCGTATACGTAATATTTGTATTTAAATGTCAAAACCTAAGAAAAAACTTGCGTGGGAATATTAGCCTATGTATTATCCATAAAAACCACTCATAAAAATGGCAACAATGTAATTTATTCTGGCATAAAAAATTATTTCAACAAATAAACCCCATTTATGCTAATCAAAAACTCAAAAAACTGTCTCAATTTACATTTAACCAAATAAATTAATACAAAATGTAGTTTTTTAGCCTCTCAGTGTATGAATATTAGGCTTGGAAACATGAAAAGAACGCCAACCAGCAAATGTTAAATGATTCCGTAATGAAGGTATGCAAATATATGAATATGCAAGCTGATGGCCCGCCTGGATGCTATCTTCTGCCCAACTGGGACAAATTAAATATACATTACCCCCGCCGCAAGTAAACATATCGCTGATGTTCCAATGGCTGAACAAATGAAACGAAAATCTATAAATAAATATTTATGCTGGGCTCCTGTTCTACCTTTTTCAATTTTTTTTTGAATATATAGAGAGAGTGAATTTGATTTGCAATGCACCAGGAGCTGTGATGGCGATGGCCTTTATTTGATTACGAAAATGGAGAAGCAACATCGCTTAATTCACTTAGCATATATGCACATTTGCATACATATCATCTGCCATGAGTGATTCTAATTTGAATTGCCTGTTTCACAGTTCACTTGGCAATAATTCAATCTACTGTGCATCCGCACATTCAACGTAGGCGTACCAAGCCTCCATGCCACCCAGTGTGTATGCACATAATTACAGCTGCTTCAGTTCCAGTTCCATTTCTATACCATTCCCCATGCAGCAGAGATGCCTCCCTGGCAGCGGATACACATGTACTCGAACAAGAAGCCGGAGTTCTGACTGCGTTTCTGCCACAATTTAATTGTTCACACGGCGTTGGGCGACTCACTCACGTGATTAGCCGTTTCCAGGCGAATCAATAAAGTGCCAGAGCCAGTCAGGGGCCTCAAAAGTACACAGAAGAAACGAAGTAATATCCTTAGCAAAATTTAACAGCATTAAATAATAAAAAAACTAGATTTTTGGGGAGTGAAAAAATAAAAATAAACTCCCATTTAAGTTATAATTTAAGGTATTTATAAAATTTGGCATATTTAAAGCCCTCAGTGTACCTGTATTAAGCCTCCACTCAATCAGATTTCCTCTACCTTTTCGATTTGCATATGCAAATTAGATATTTCGCTAATAAAAAATGTGGGGCACGTAGCACTCCCGCTGGCAGATTTCAATGCACACACCGCTCTTTCTCTCGGTCTCTCGTGGGTGTAATTACACAGCTGGCGAAAGAGGATATTGTCCTGGAATACAAACTCACCTTGGGCGTGGAGACGGCATGAGCTCCATCGTAGACCAGCAGGTGATCGTTGCAGTCGAGCTGCAGCATGTCGAAGCGCAGCATGAAGCGCTGTAGCACCGAGTGCGTCTGGAAGGTGATGATGCAGTCCAGGTTACGTTCGTTCTGTGACCAGAGAACGGCGCCATCGATCTTTCGGTAGAGCTGCTGCAGGAAGTGGTTCTTGCACAGGGACTGCATGTAGTCTGAAAGGATGAGGATAGAAATTAAATAAATATTTGTAATGCCTGCTTACTTAACATATTTATTAAGAGAGTTATCATAATAATAAACTAGCTTTATGTCCTAATATTATGTAGCTTTCCTTTGTGACATATCTCTCCTCACGTTAAAAGAGCAATACCTTTGGTGTACTTGCCACACCGTGAAATAAACTCTTATCTCCATACTTTATTTTAATATTTCCATAACCCAGATATGCCGTAAACTCAACAGTTCTGAAGCTCTCACACCACAGGTTCTCGGTCCTCCCACAACAGGACTCCCCCCCCCACTCCGAACCCACGCCATCACACGTCTGCGGACGTCTCCGCTGGCAACTTCCTTTGGCTTAATGGCGTTGCGGCGTCTCGTGCGCTGCGCCGGAAAATGTGCACTTAAATTTTAATGGAAGGATGAAAAATTCATTTACGCTTCGCTTCGCGTATTACTTGCACATGTTCCCGGGCTCACTAGTTGCGTTTATAATGCCCCTTCCTTGCCTGTGCACTCCTCGCAAAGGAGTGCAGTTTGGCAACTGGCAAACTGGATGCGGTGGATTTGCATAATACCTGATCTCAAATTCAACGCACACGTTAATACCTAATCTACACGCAGGCTGGAGCCATGAAATAAGCTTTCTAAATTGAAAAAATAATGGTAAGTGAGATGGTAAGTGGAACTATAACCTAACAGATGGAACACTACTGCTTAAAGGTTTGTTTAATTATTAAACTTTGCTTTCATTTCTATTCAAATAAAAAATAACCCATGCTAATTGATTTTTAATTTAAAAACTAAATACCTCTTCAATAAAATAACCTTTTTCCTACTTTTCTACCATTATCTAACTATATTTTTTATAAAACTCTACTCATTGAGCACTCTACCCCTCGGTGATAAGTTTTTAATTGTTCCAAGGGGGACAGCTCCCGCTCGGAACTTTGAATATTCCCCGGCTCAATCAAAAAGGACCTCAACGGCAGGAAGTCAGTCGATGCCAGCTGCAGACAGGCGGCAATGCGAAAATAATATCGCATTATTTAAGCAACTTTTAATTAGTTTGATGGCGCAAACTATGGCGCTTAAGTGCCAAATGCATTAACACGAAACGAGAGCCATTTCCAGGAGCTGCTGGACACACAGCAGCGGCACATGGGATGCCGATGCCGACGTTTCTCCTCCTCCTAAAGCACACCATTAAAGCAACGCAGGACAACGGGCGGGTTTTTTAATGAAACACAATAATGTGAGGGATAGGCGGGTCCAAGTCGGGTGGGTTTAAGTGGGACACCTCCCTCTAAGCTTACGTGCGCCTGATTTCAGGCAATTTCCTGCCTAGCAACCGCTTCCGCTCCTGCCGCCGCCGTCGCCGCCGCCGCCGGTGCCGCACTAATTCAATTTCGCCCCCAATAAAACGCACACGAAAAGATGACGCCGCATCCTGGCGAGCTGAGCTGAGATGCGGAGGCGGCAGCAGGAAGCAGGGCAGGAGCACGCCCAAGGAATTCACTACAAATTCGTTTTACGCCCAGCACCGAATTTGAGGGGAGTCTGAAAAGAGCCATCATGTGAGCTAGGTCCTGCGAGCTTCTCCCCGGCAAATGCCTCATTTTCGGTCACAAATGTTGTGTCGTCGCCGTGTTGCCAACTTCAAAATTGAATTCACAATTTGGATTGAATTGCTGACAGACCCGGGTGCCCTTTGTTTTAGTTCCAACCGCCTTTCTACACAGAGGAAAATTATATAGGAAATATATTTTCAGTTTGGAATTAAGCTTGTTTTTCTTGGGAATGTAAAAGCTAAACAATTATCAAACGTACCTTTAATAATGTAATAATTTATACCTTATTTATTTAATTATTTACAAATTCTGACATCATTTTATCGCCAGTGTATTAACGCCGAAAAAAAGGTTTTTCCAACTGCCTCTGCCTGACTAGGTAGACAGTTTTTCCTGCTTTATATGTAATTGGCAATTTCGTTACACATTTCGCTTTGATCTCCGGCAAAGTAAATAGCAGAGTGTAGCAAAGAGCTTGGCCTGGGCGTAAAATGAAAGTTGGAAAGGTAGAAAGGTGGGGGCGTGGTCGGGCACCTCCCTCCCATGCCACCTGCACAAATTGGCCGCAAGCCACTTGGTGAGTAATTTTCCGTGGCCTTTCAGGCAGTGGAAAATTTTTGGAGGCAGTTATTCCGCTGGCTTCTGTGCTTCTTTGCCCCCCCCCCCCCAAAAAAAACATTCTAGTGAGTAAACACTGAAACCCAGGCTGGGGAAGAATATTTCACGAGTCATGACCTTAACGAGGGCTTAACAGATTAGCGTTAAGTAATGTTTCATAACCATGATATCCACAAAATATGGGCTGGCTAATAGTTTCTACATTACACAATGAAAGAGCATGAAGAACTATGTTAGTTTCACTTGAAGCTTAATTATTAATTCTATTAATTAATTTAATGTAATTTATTTTATAAGGAAAATAGGATTTAATATATATTTTCCTTACAATTTCGCATCTTTCGTGGCAATTTTGTTTGGAAACTATATTTGGGTTACACTCCTGAATATGCATATGTGAAAAGTTATGTCATTTGAGCTTTTCAGAGGTTCCCTTGTCCTGATAAATTCACTTGCAGCTGGTACTGCTTGAATAATTTCACTCAGCTGGCACTGGAACATCGACAGCGACAAATGGAGAAGCTCAGCTCAGTTCAGTTCAGTTCAGCGCGGCGCAGATCCATGTGCATCCGCACTTGGATCCGTATCTATATCTGCATCCCATATGGATGGCAAGGAGCAGGGGAGCACGGGAAATGTGAGAAATAGAAATAGAGTTTCTGCACAATTTGCCACAGACACACAAGGGATGAGCAGGCTACTCCTACTCCTTCTCCTTCTTCCTTCTCCGAGGAAAATGAACCGTCAGAGACAATTGTAAAATATCAATTACGTTGGTGGAGTGAAAATGGAGAGCAAAGTGCTCTGTTGCCGCTTCCGTTATCATTGGCTCCTAGGCGGCCAGAAATCCCTCAATCATTTCTGGACAGGATTGTGGGTAGTGGAGCGGAGTTGCCAGTGTTTACCCCCATGTACGTATCGGGATTATCATGCATCTGCGCTGAGCTCCTCCCCGGGGAAGTCAGATATACCGAGATAGGACAGAAGCGAGTGGGAACGGAGACATACAAACGTATGTATGTATGTATATATACGGCCGAAGGGCAGGACGAAGTGGAATTTCGGACTGGGATTGCAGGAGGAACGGGAGAGCAGAGTGAGGGCTGCCTTCGGGCTGTCGGGTCTTCTGTGTGAAGTGAAAGACAAACGAAAGCCGCCGCGCAGTAGGTTGAAGCCCATGCGACAGTCATGGCAGTCCCGGGATGGAGTCCCTTCCCATCCGACAGATACATTTTCTATAAATTAAGGCATTTCTGACACAAATGTCGGCAGCGCCAGGGAAAACAATTCCATTTGCAATGGTGGGCGGCTTCGCGGATTCACCAGCTGAAATTGCAGCATGCTTCAAGTTCAGCTTCTCATCGGTTTATGTGCCAGCCAAATGCACTCAACGAAAATATATGTATTAATCTTTAATAGAAATATTTCAGTTACTAAATGATCATATTTTAAGGAAACATTACGTATTTTATATAAGTTTTTCAACCAGTGAATTTTATGTGAAAAATAAGCTAAGTTTCTTACAGAAAATATAGAATTTTTATACATTTTAATAAGTTTATAATTATTTCTATTTAATTGGTATCTTAAACAAAAACCTAGTATATTTTTCTCTCAATTTGTACTGTTCCCTTTTCCTTTCAGTGAACTTTTCCGGATATATCCACACATAAGCATGTTTATCTTCAATTTGTTTATGCACTCGCAGGGAGTAAAGGAGGAAGAGCTGCGCAGATAGAAGCCAAAATGGACGAAGAGAAGGAAGGAGCTAAAGGCAAGCAGAAAGAGGAGGATGAGCAGGAAAACCACTCCTGCCTGGCATGAGTACTTGGACCGGGGGCAGGGCTTAGTTTTGATGGCAGGGCAGCAAAAACACAGGAAAACGACATTTTCGAAATTAGGGATAATGCTCGGATTAAAGCCAGAGAGCGGCCCACATCAAAAGGGAGAAAAGAAATCCTCAATCTGGCCGGCGTGTTCATGAAAATATTAAGTCCGACAGAGCCTCTCGGCCTCATCTGCCACTCGAAAGCCAATTTTTCAGTTAATGGCCAGGATTATTCGGTGGCAATGTCATTTGCTAAGGCTGAGCCACTGCCGCTGCTGCTGCCACTGCCACTGCCAAAAGGATTAAAATTGGCATAATTAATTTCAGAGCTTTGTTACCCGCGTTATTAATCGACTAATAATGCCACCAAAGCTGCTTCCAAGGAGCTGGGAATCACTTTATGTTGCCATTCAAGTAACTGCCAGTCCTCAGACTTATCTTGATGGTAGAAATCCCAACCATCGCCTGGGGGGCAACTTGGCAAACAGTCTTCCCCTAAAAACGTTCAAGTTGTGGGATCGTCGTCGTCGTCGTCGTCATCATAACTCGCGGCACTTGGAATCACATTGGTAATGGCCAATGCCGCCTGAGGAGTAGAGGAGAGGCCATTCTGCAGCTTAATGCTTCCGCTGCCGGATGTGTTTGGTGGTCCTAAATGCGTTTTGGCCCGGCAAAACTCCAAGTGCAGTTTTTCCTTCATTCCGGAGAGATGCCTCCGTGGACATTCAATGTCTTCTTCTTCTTTTTATGCCCGGTGGAAAATTATGTTTACCCTGCTGCTCTAACTTTGTCCTCATCCTGTCGAGCTGCCTTCAATTTCCTTGGGACATACACACACACACTTGGACCAACGACCTTGGCAAATAAAGGACTCTTTGAGCTACACAGAAAGAAAGTTTATGTTGAATATATTTTTAAAATAATTAAATAACTAAGCTTAAAATTATTCTAACTCCCTAATATCTTTCTATTTAATTTCTTGCTAAATTCGTACTATTTTTTACGGTGTAGTGCATCCTTGAATACTTCAATCATTGCCATTTCCGGCACCTTTAGGGTATCAACTGGACAAATATTACTATAGAAGCAAATGGAAGCTGAGAATTATATTGCAAGTTGGCAAAGGTAAGCAAGTAAGTCACGGCAGCCATTTCCCAAAGGATATTCCCGAGGATAATCATTGAGTATTGCAAATATGCCAGCAAATACAATATTGCAAGTGCAAACGATGACTCGGAAAGGTTTTTATTTGACAATTTTAACTTGGCAGCGAGGCTGTGATTAGAGAAAGTTCGAATTGCTTTGGCAAATATGTATTTCAGAGGAACTTTTGGAAAAGAGAAGAAAAATATGAGGAAAACTTTGATATTATATATATTTGTCCTGGAGTAGGTGAGTCAATAATAACACTTTCTGCTTTCAAAGTCTTCTAAGAAATTATATTTATACAACCAATATTTGTCACTTGTTATCCTTTCCAATACAAGTATATTTTTAGTTATCCTTTCAACAAACTACACATTTTTAATTAATTTAATTTAAGCCAATTTCTTGTTAGACATGTTTGCCTTGGCAGGACACGAACCCTGAATAATCTCTAGTTAATCAAGGCGCCTCATTTAATTAGCCCTCACTTAGAGTTTTGGACCCTGAACCCAGCCAGCAGGCTAATGCCCATTTAAGGGCTTATACTTAGCATTTCCTGCAGCAGGAACCAACCCAATCCAAAGCCCCCTCAAGAGTCCCCAGGCCCAGACATCGGGATGCAAATTTAATGCAAATATTTTAAACTAATTTTCAGTGATTATGCAAAACCGCAAATAAATCTGCAGCAATGGAATAACCGAGTAACCGGCACATCCGAGGATGCCGCAAGGAGCAGCGGCTGGTACAACGGGCAACGGTAGCGAAACCGCAACAGGGGCAAGCTTAGTGCGTGCCCCAAAGCGAGCACGAGGATTGGAATTGGAGGAAAGTTCGGTTCTCGGTGGGTGTGTGTGTGTGTGTGGAGGAGCTGGGGAATTGCGGATTGGGGGTCAGAGTTGTTGGTTTGCTGCTACTGCTGCTACTACAGCTCTCGGCGATGTGGCAAAAACTTTAGCCTGAAATCTGGTTGGTTTTCGATCATCCCCGCCTGGTTCACAGTTCTGTTCCTGCTCTTGCTCCTGCTCCTGCTCTAACTCCGGATGTGCCCAGCAACTTGGTTGCAACAAAATAATTTCGCTGGCTCGTTTGTCAAACTAATGGCAGGAATTTGAGCAATTTAAGCAACAAAGGTTAAACAATGAATTTCCTGGGCTCCGATATTGAATTTTACTGGCCCCCGAGTGACCTCCGGCGTTCGTGTGATGTCAACGCCCCCACAAAGGGATGTACTGAGGAAAATGAAAATGTTGTAAACTAAAGAAAAGTATTTTTAAACCTTGGTGGAAGGAGTTATGTATCTTTTGTACTTGTTAAAAATATTATTACTATTTTAGTTTCTTCAAAAACATCTACTAATACAACTGAGATATTAACGAGCACAATTTTCAATTTAATAAAATTATTTCCAGTGCCTAATCCCTCGACCTATGGCTCCTCATAGTTGACTAAGCCAAAGCTGCTGGCTCCGACAGCTGCTGCCGGACTCACACGCTCCATTAGCGGCACACAAAATTCGATGGCATCTTCGAGGCGCTGCTTCGATGGCCACAAGGATTCACAGATGACGCCCCTGGACTTTTGTCGCTGCTGCGACTCCTCTTTCTCTTCTTCTGCTTTAATGAAATAATTGAAGTAAATGCCTTTCGCCTCGACGAGCTCATCCGTCCAAGGCGTTTGCATAATGAGCATAATCTCTGTTTCTCTGCTCATAGTCCCTGGCTCCATCGACTGACTGCCTGACTGGCCCCGGGATGTCCTTTCGACAAGCCATTCACGTGGTTCATCGAGCTCCGTTCGCCGTCGGCGGTTTGTCAAAGTAATTGGGCAATTTGCGTGGCGCAATGGACAGGGGCTTTTAAGTTCCGCGGATATTTATGTCACGGTGACCATTATGACAGGTCGCATTAGCTCGTAATTAGCCAATGATTGTAATTGTTCCACGGAAACTACTTAGCCCCCATCATCAGTCATGATTCCGGAGGCTAGCAGTAATGGGAACGCAAATAGGACTTGGGTAAAGTTAAAGAAATACTTGAAATATCATTATTTTCAAAATTAAATTAATAAAAATGTATTACATTTAATTACAGCTAATAAATTAGTGGAAGCCAAGTTAATCTAGTGACTACCAAGTGCGACACCTAGGATACACCTCAATTTAGTAACTTTAGCCAAACAGTTGTCATCGCCATGAAGATCCTGAAGGATATTCAAGCCATAGCCACGCCCTCGCAGCTCTGCGCCCTGCTGCCCTTTTATACCGGCGACGACGAGGAGACTTTACGGCTGGGCAGGCTTGGCCGTTGGTATGGCCGCCTGATAGCCCTCATCATGCTGATCTCCTCGCTCTTCTTCAGTGAGGACGTACTCTTCGCTTCAAGGGATTACAGAATAGTGGCCAGTGCCCAGGGTGACACTGAGGAGATCAACCGAACGATCGAGACGCTTCTGTGCATCGGTAGCTACACAATGATGGTCTTATCGAACGTTCAGAATGCAGCACGTCACTGCCGAACCTTAAAGGAGATTGCACGGATCGATGAGTATTTGGAGGTCAATGGCTTTCGGGAGGAGTACAGCTGCCGGAAGTTGGGAGCCTTGGTGGTCTCAGCTTCAGTTGGAGTCCTTGCAGTGGCCTTTTACTATATACATTTTCGAAGTGGCATCGGTTCCAGGAGGCAGGGCATCCTGCTCCTGGTCTACTTTCTGCAGCTGCTTTACTCCACTGTGCTTTCCATATATCTACGCACAATACTCATGAATCTGGCTCTAAGGATTGGCTTTCTCAACCGTAAGCTAGATGCTTTTATACTGCAAGAGGATGCCTCCAGCGGAGAAAACTGGCGGGAGTTGAGTAATCTCATAGAAGTGCTCTGTAAGTTTCGCTACATCACTGAGAACATGAACTCCGTGGCCGGCGTGGCGCTCTTATTCTTCTTTGGGTTCGCTTTTTACACGGTGACGAATCAGAGCTACCTGGCCTTTGCCACCCTGACGTCCAGTTCCAGATTGGAAGTGGCTGACACCATGGGTTTGTCGTGTGCTTGGGTACTGGCTGAGACCATCACCATGGCGGTGATATGCAGTGCCTGCGATTGCCTGGCCTCTGAGGCCAATGGCACGGCCCAGATACTGGCCAGGGTTTATGGGAAGAGCAAACAGTTCCAGAACATAGCTGACAAGTTCCTCACGAAGAGCATCAAGCAGGAGCTGCAGTTTACAGCGTATGGATTCTTTTCGATAGACAACTCTACGCTTTTTAAGATCTTTTCAGCAGTCACCACATACTTGGTTATTCTTATACAGTTTAAGCAGCTGGAGGACTCCAAGGTGGATGAAATTAATCAAAATTAAGAGGAGAAATTCCTCTTATAAACTATTAAAATTAAATATTTTATTATATCATCTCACCAACAGTTTCATTCTTATAATAAAATAAACCTCTTTCTCTGAAGAGCTGAATTTTCTGGTTATTTTGGTTAACTTTCTGCCTAGGGTCACAGTACCTATTCCCTTAATTTGTCTGGAAGTTACGTGATAAAAATCAATAGCCTGCCAACAGCTGCAATTTCTCGAATGCCCCTAAGGGAGAAGGAGAATCAGAAGGAGCAGAAGATGGAGCAGTAGCTGGACCCAGGCTCGGGGCAAACAAACATTGCAATGCGTAGAGCTCATCAAATCATGCTGTCGAGAGTCCTGCGGAGCACGCAGTGGGCGCCAAAGGGCGTGCCACGTGCAACTTAAACGCATCATTAAACTTTTGTCACTTTTCAAAGCGGGCGTCACTGCAGGGATGTGGCAACGCAACCTCAGACCAAGACCAAGGCCACTCGAGCGTGCAGCGAAGATGAAGTGCCAAACTAATGAAGCAACTATGGAGGAGATGGCAGGCAAAGGGACAATAACAGGAGCTGAAAAAAAAGACGGACCCCAGCCAGGACGATAAGATTCTTTTCAACTTTGCCTTGCCTGTCTGCCGATTCTTTTCCAATAATCAGGCGAATTGTCGCTTGTCAAAATGTTTGAATAGTCAAAAGTTGGAGAATTTATATTTGACATTGTTTTTTTTTCAGAATCACTTTTTTACCTTGGCAGTTCTGAGCTGGAAAGTTGAATCTAATAAAAATTGGTTTATAATAATTGCTTATCAAGCTTGGAAGTAGTTTCTACGATTATTGGATAAGTAAACTTTTAATAGAACTCCTAAGAAGGTGTGTTTAGGCAAAATAGAGGCTAGTTTTCGCATTTATTAGTTAAATAAAACTAGTTTTATTAATATATTGAAAATATATATTATTTAAAAGAATTTAAAGGAAATATAAATTAAAATAAAAGTAAATTTAAAAGTCCTATTCATATTCTAGCCTTTGTAACTATTTTTTTAATGTTTACCCTCTATTTTTAATTTCAAATATTTTTTAAATTGGAGAACAAATGTCTTAAAATGATGTATGTTACTTTCCAGCTTACAAAAAATGAAATTAATTATAATACCACTATTTATTCGATTATTTATTATATAATACGTCTTAAGTACTTATCGCTTAAGCTTTTTTCCCTTTATCTCCCGATTTATTATTGAAAAAGTTTATTCTACAAAAGAAAGTCTTTCATCGAACAGTTTGCCGACCTAGGACTCAATTTGGTGTCCTTTAAGCAAACTTTGCAAGCGGCGTTCACTGCAACAGGGCAGTTTAATTACGGGCGCTCTTCAACTTTTCATTAAGAACTTGTCAAGGAGCGCTCAACTTGTCATGCAGCCATCGAATGGCTCCTCAATCCCCGGACTAGATCAGTCCCCTCGATGGCTCGCTGGCCCTGGCCCTGGCACTGGCAATGGAGAAGGTAAACCCAGATGAGCCCGCTGGATATCCTATGTTGGGGCCAAAGCCCGTCGGGGCTTTTGTTTATTTCCCCTTCACAAATTGTTAATTAAATTTTGCGCCGCCCTCGCCGGCATTTGCCGGTCTTATCTGGCCTATAAAGGGGGACTTGCCCGGGGGAGAGGGCTTAAATATTTTTCGAAAAATCATTTTTCCTTTTTATTAATTCCATTTTTGCTGGTGCTGCGAAACAAAGAGCAAACTTTTTGCATAGTTTTGCTGGGCGAGAGAGTTTAGCTTCACCGTTAGTTTATTACGCTATTGTTGGTGCTGCCTGCCTGCGTCTCTTCTTTTTATTTTTTGTATTTTTGTTTTTTTTCTGTATTTTGTTGTTTTTCTTATTATTGTTGTTTACTTATTTCGGTGCTATTGTCTAGGCGCTTCTTGTAATATTTTTCTTTCAGCCTCCAGCCACGCCCACTGCCCCGCCCCACAGCGGCAAAGTCTTGGCTTCGCCGGATAATTTTGCTGCTTTGTTTTGCGGGCGCGTGGATATTCCGTGCAACGCCTAAGTGGATCACGCACAAACACACAGACAGAGACAGAGAGAGAGAGAGAGAGAGAGACACACAGATACGGACGGACATATCCGCCCCCGAAGGAAGAGCCCAGCCGCCAGCCGATACAAAGCCCATCAGGACGACACGAAAGAGGTTTGGGACTCCGGTCGGATTTTTCTTGAATAGAATACAATTTTCTGTGCATTTGATTACAAAAGGGATTCATGTGCTTAACTGAAGGCACAATGCCCGGAATGTTCAACTCATTTTATGCCCCTTTGTGGCCCGTTTCTTACACTTTCCTCCTGTTCTCTCTATTTCTCTTGGAGGCTCTCTTTTGGTCCTGGCAGGATTTGTGGAATTCATCAATGCAGTACTCAAGGCTTCGGTGTTTGGCTTTAAGGTTTCCAAATTAAATGAAGGAATGCTGCTGCCAAAAAACAGGGGCTTGCAAAAAAAGGTCTGGAAAGTCTAGCAACTGGATTCCATTCAGTAAATAAATACAAGAAATTAGATAAATTTATATTAAATAGTTCTTTATTCATTCGTATAATAAACATGAGAGTTATCGGACAATCAAGTTGCAACCTTCTGAAACCATCTTCCCTTAATTCAATTACCAAACTTTTGGTTTACAAATAAAATTACACACATATTTCTCAGCATCGATGGTATTTATGCTGAGAAATATGTGTGTAATTTTATGTTTCTCGAATGTCAATAAATAAGCCAATTAAAAATGGGTCATTCATGGCTGGGGAAATGCCCCGAATTCCATTTGTCAAACCTAATTCAAGCGCCTGACAGAATGTGTGTTTTCTGCTTCTGTTTTTGTATTTTTTGTTGGCAGAATACATAAATTAAATTTGGAAAACGTTGCTCTTGTTGGGGTTAGTGGGACACGGGTGCAGACCCACACACACATATGTATTGCATTTATCGAGCGATTCGGAATAATAAGCGATTACTTACTCCGACTCTCCAGCAGCAGAGCGGAAATATTGATAAATGATCCGCCCACGTTCGTGGACAATTTCACAAAACCAATTCGCATCGAACGAAATCATTGTTCGCTGTTCTCGGAAGGAATCGAAGTAGGAGGAGGATGAGGAGGAGGAGGGTGTGGATGCTGGTGGCTAGGGGGGCTTTTTGGCAGTGACAACGTCGTCGTCGTCCTGCCGCGGGATGCCAACGCATCAATACTCGATTTGGCATCGCTCCTGCCTCATCCCCTCTCTTCCCAGAGAGTTGCGAACTACAAATGGAATTTATTATGCGTTGCCTGATTTCTATCCGCTGGCTGCAATTTATCTTCCATAAACATTTATCTGCGCATTTGACTGTGACCTGGCCTGGCCTGGCCTGGCCGGCTCTCCAGGGAGCCAGGGATCGCTAAGCAGCTGAGTCATCGTCACTCAGCCAAGATTTATTATTAGGAGGTTAGGGAATTGCAGGCGACAGGACCCACGAGTGAATGGTGTTAGAAAATGGGGGTATAAAGGGTATGGAATTAAGCCAAATACCAAATCTGTTTTAGGTAATAAATGATGGTCACAATGTAAGCTTGCTTTTTTAATGCATTTATATTAAAACACTTGTGTGATTCTACAAAAAGGAAATCGGGTTAAATATTAAAAAGATTTTCTGTTTCCTTACATTTAAAGAGGGAATGGACTTAAATTTGAGTACTTTTAATGAAATAGTATAGTTTTTCTTTAATTTACGAATTAATTTACATATAAACCCAAAGAAAACCACAAGAAAAGCTATAACTGCGAGCTATAACAACCTTTAAGTAACTCAGCACCAAGTCCTGGTAGTTTCCCTTTTATTTAGTACTCAGACAGGTTCATTAATTTCAATTCCAACTTAAAAAAGGGTTCCAAACTCCAAACTATTTCAACTCAAATTATGCCAGTCACAATTAATCAGAATATGCCAGGCAAGGCAATCATTTCCTCAGTTAGAGAACATTTTCAGGCTGTGAAAAGAAAGCGAAGCCAGATGATTGCTGCGGCTTGTTACAAATCTCATTTCGTATGCGCAAGGATTTAGGGAAAATTAAAATTTATTGCCCATGGAAAGTCCTTGCCCCGCGTTCTCAGCCCTTTGGCCTTTGTGAACTGAACCGTCGACGTGGGAAGACCGCATCGGGCTCCAGCTTCGTTTGAAACTCATTCTGGAATATTTGTAAGTGTGTGGGAAGTAGGAGAAGGAGGAGCAGGAGGTGGAGGAGTATATGCCGCAGTGGACCAGTTGGTCCCACTGCCTGCCATTCCCTTGAGCCTCAAAGAGCCCGGAGACCAAGTCCAAATCCATTCATATTTATGCCACACAAAGAGCAAAAGTTTTATGCCACTTCTTCGTCCCCGTCGACAGTTGTTTTTCTCACAAATTTATTGGCAGGCGGCCATCAGCTTCTGTTTGAGTTGGATTCGGGGGGTAGGGTAGGGTAGGGGCAGGCAGGCAGGCAGATTGGGGGCTGAGGCAGAGACGGAGTTGGATCCCAGCAACGTGACATATTTTTCAAAATTGTATAATGTTCGCATTATTGCAAGAAATCGCACAATGACTGGAGAGGTGAGGTGTGGAGTGGGTCTTTGGGTATTCCGAAGCGTGGGAGCTGTCAGTGTCCCTTGTCAAAACATACGCATTTCTGCCATTACAAAGGGAAATCCAATAAAATGCTTATACTCATATTCAACATTAAGTATACAGATCCAACAGATGAGATCGATAAATTGAAGTGGAAGCAAATAAATGAAAGAAAACTCAGTTTTAATAGGGAAATGTTTAGTAAGGTTTAGGGGGAGAGGGTTGAGGAGGAACAGGAAAGGTTTCTTCTTTTCTGAAGCTTCCAAAGAATCCAACCAACCAAACTCTGGACACGTATAAAGGTTCAGCATTATATTCTTGGTTGTTGTACTGAAGCAAGTCTTTTGTGAGATATGATAGTGTCTTCGATATCTTAATCATACTTATTTGATAAGCTGTGAATTTTCATCGAACTTATACCTAATAATACTTCCCTAAAAATGTATTTAAATGCACTTAATAAATAATAACAATTAAATATAAATTATAAACATATATCTCATCCCTTTCATATATGTTTTAAGTAGCAACAAATCTAATTTCCACTTAAACCACAATTATTATACAACACTCAAACCAATTATTAACTAATCTTGCTAGGAATTTAATTCATTATCCCAGCTAATATAATGTTGTCGGTAAACCAAAGGAAATAACTAATGCTCAAACTAGTCGAAACTCCATCAAAAAGGATATCAATGTGATAAGCCGGAACAGCTAATAAGTGCATACTTAATTTAACTAAATTGGTCTCAATCCAATTACCAAAATGCCAAGTAATAATACTACACATATACATATATGGGTATATAATTACGAGCAAATATCACACACATATTTGTAAATGGCGGGCAAACACAGCAAATAGCAAATGTGAAAGCAAAGTTCGGTCGCTCTGTGACAGTCGCCAAAGTTGCCACACTATGAAGTGCTCTCGCACACACAAAGTAATTATGAAAACCACTTGCAAAGGCTCCCAAAAAGCCTCACTTCCCATTTCCCACTCCACGCATATGTACATATGTCCTTGTATGTATATTTACTTATGTAAGCAACTGTTTGCAAGAATAGAATTTGAGTGAGGCTCGCTCCTGTCGTCGTCCTCGTCCTCGTCCTCGTGCGAGTCATTATAAGTTACGCTAATCAAGTTGAACGTGCGACCACAGCCAGGAAAAGGAAAGGATGCTGAAGCCTGGGGGCGTACCCGCAAGCCGGATGCCTGGCAGACGACACACCGGAGTGGCTGCCGAAGAAAGGAAATGACAATTCAAATTAAAGACACCAGTCCAGGCAGCAGGACTAGAGTGTGGAGCAGAGTGGGGCCCTGGCAGGACCACGCCCATCGCTCGCATTGCCACTTAACATGAAATTAATTATGAAACTTTTGTGCAAAATTTTGTTCAACGAGTTGAGAAGTCTTCAATGCGGCTCGACAGCGGAATGAGTGGTGGGAAGAGACGGCAGTAAAAGGGTTGCCAGGAGGAGGAGCAGTAAGTATGTGGCCGGTAAAAAAGTTAACGCGCCCCTGCAATGAGCATGGGAAATTAAGTACACGCCACGTGGGCCACAAGTCTGCCGGGGACAGCCCACAAGGGGGGAGAGAGAGGAAAGCGAGGAAAGGGAGTCGCTCCTGCGGTTCGCGTTTGTGTCTGAGTGTGAGTATGACCACAGAGAATAAGGAGCAGTACGAGTAGGAGTAGGTGAAAGAGCAGCAGCAGCCAGTGCAGCTAAGCGTCCGAGCGTCGTCCTTGTCGCCCCGGAAATGAGCAAGAAAAATTAAATCAGACACATTGGCACAGTGCACTATGGTCCAGCGGACCACTTTTGTTGGCCAAAATTAATAACTCCGTAAATTTAAGAGATATCAACTTGAAACTTTACCAATCGTCATTTTGTGCTTATAGGATGATACTGGATCAAAATTATCCGGATCAGAACACTATATCCTATAGCCCTCATAGGAACGAAAACAAAATTTTTGAGATAAATCCATAAAAATTTGGTTACATAAAGATTATGCTATTTTAACTACATTTAAAAAATTTTATCAATATCGGATCAGGAATACCTATAGTTTTCTTACGAAAAAAAGGAATATAGTGCTGTTTTTGCCTCTAATTCAATGAAAAATTATTTATAAAATCTTTCTACCATTTAAAATTTTGGTTTTACATTGTATTTTATCTGAATTACAATATTTTATAGTTTCTATAGGATATTTCCCAGTTTTCATGAGTTTAAAGACACTTTTAATGCATTAAAGATGTCATTTTCATACAAAATAAGGTAATTTTTCATTGAAAATTTCAAGAAATGTGGTCAAAAG